>VXAZ01008605.1:113874-227948 GCA_013399875.1 Gymnorhina tibicen
CCACCCGCACTCACCGGACACACAAGGTCTGCGGCTTTAGGATCTTAATGATACAGTAACAATTTTTGGGCACAGATAATTATGGGATTCAATATCATTATGAATCACCCCAAGACAACAGGGATGACCCCCAAAACGGTACTTTGAAGTTAACTTAAACTGGGATATGTACACACATTTTGGCTTTACTGGCAGAGTTTTGGGGCACCAGAATGAACATAAAGTAACTTAAGAGCTGTCTTCGAGGCAAGTGGCAAGGCACAGTTCAGTGTACTTATTGGTGGATGCATCATAAGGCTGATTAAGTTCATAGCTATAAAAGTGATATCTTCTCATAGTAGGATGTTTACAAACCAAGAGCTTAAGATTTGTTCCTTTAATGTAAATCTGATTTTTGTAGTTAAATTGATTTTCCATGGATGCTAACACTTTCCTATATACATCAGCCTTCTTTCATTCACTTACCCTTGGGACGCAAGATTGTTTTGCTGCTAATCAAAAGAAATAGATTGCTTCTGGCAGTGCTGCAAAAAGTACTCTAAAACTGAAGTAACAATTCAGCCTAAAAAGCATCAGCTTTCATTATCTGTAATTTTCTCATTTAACCCCCAGGATGGAATATAGAATTGCACTTCAATTTAGATATATACAATTGTAGGAGAAGTAGTAGAATCCCAGCTTTGCATAGTTTCTCCTGTTTTTGCAAGAACTTATTTTCTTTTATTATTTGATTTCTAAGTAACCTCTAGAAAAATAATTACTTTTAGAGACAAAAATTGTAATGAAAATGGGGAAGATTATTACTGTGTTACTAATGTAATCTCAGCTACATTACAAGTGAAAAGGGTGTTCTGCAGATTACTTTGTTATAATATAATTTAATATAATTTAATTTGAGTAAGTGATGAATATTGCAATAAGTGCTTCTTATTTCGTACCAAATGCCTCAGGCATTTTTAGTCAGAAACACAGCACCCAATTTTACATATTGTATTCTGTGCATAAATCTGGGTGGAATTAAATTTATTTGTTAAAGAAAGTGAGGAGGTTTCAAAAGATGATTTCTTATCTGTATATATACTATAAGTACTAAATGTTTTATTTTGTAAGTGAATTTTCAAAAACATCTACAGAGGGAACAACTGGAAAATGTATATGTGTAGTACACAAATTAAAGATTTTCTTATAGAGAAATTTTGCCACATCAATGTTTTATGTTGTCTTTGAGGTTTTTTGTATTAGTGCTGTATTTTGAGTTTTTCATTTTTTTTCCCTTTGTTTCTTCATTTATTTCAAACAGTAAGATAATACCTGAGGTCATTGATAGAGTTCTGTAAAAATGAGAATTTATTCAAGTGATTCTAATAGGTTAGATCTTAGGAGTTAATATTTAATATACAGATTTAGATACCTCTTGCAATGGAAGTTATTGAAGTTGTTTTATTCAACTTAATACTACTCTTGGAATGTGGTTTTGAGCTGTCTCTATTTTCCTATCTAAATATGCTTAAAGAACAATTGTGATTTTTAAACCTTCATAAATATTAGTAACTACAATCTTACGTGCATGTATACCAGTGTAGGCACATTACTTCCCATCAGAACTATGCGAATCAACTCTAAACCAAAGCAGATTACATGTTAAGATCTCTTTATAGCCTGGACCAGGAAATTCAGCAGCTGAAGCAAAAAATATACGAGGGTGATGGAGCTCAGAAAGGAGGCCATGGAATATTAGATGAGAGACTCTCCCATAGCACTTCCCCTATCAGTCCGACAAAGCCACAGCCACCAGTGGTTGATGATAGGTAGGTAACCTACATTCCTGAAATGGAATGCAAACAATAGCTTTAGAAAAGAAATATTTTGAAAGACCATTCTGCCAGGGTTGGATTTGATTTAAATACTGTGATTGTACTGAAAGACTGGTCTGGAAATAAAATTTATGTGTTGTATTCTACTGTAAATAACCAATAGCCTCATCTGTTGCACCTGTGCAGTTTGTTTTAGAGTACAGGGTTGGGAAACTGTAGGCTGAAAGGTATTTAAATAGTTTTTGAGTTCATAGTTACTTGTCTATATGGTTTTGCTTCATATATGCTTAAGGCAACAAAGTAAATTAAATTGTCTTAAACCTTTTTTAATAGGGCAGCTGCCTGACATCACTACAATCTTTAATATCTGCCCTTGTTATACTTACACATGGCAGTTGTTAGTATCAGCTCTTGGAACATTCCTTCTGTTTGAAGACGAAACCTTTGCTAGCCCAAGTTGCTGATACTGCAGCAGCAATGAAAGCAAACTTACGTTACTGAAGATGCAGCCCCAGCCTTCTTTCTTCTTTATCACTCGTACCTTCACTGCCTCTTGTGTGTAGAGCTGCACTCATACTAGACCACTAACCTGTGGTCTAGTAATTTGTCTAATGGGTAACAAATTGTTAACCTTTGCCTGTTAGATGAACACTCGCTCAAAAGTCAGTGTTCCTTTCTTAAGGAGGGATAAAACTCTTCTAACATTAAGCCTGCCAATTAAGAGCTGTGCAGCACTTAGGGTTAAAAGCATTTCAAAGTGCCTTTTAGTCTGTCCTGGTTTTTATGTAAAAATACACTTTTTTCCATACATGCACACATGCTTTTCTGTATCTTAAAGGATAAATGCCTTTATTGAAGAAGAAGTGCAGAGGAGGCTCCAGAATATTCATCATAAAGCTGAGGATAATGATGTTAGTGCATCCTGGTCTACAGAATGTTTCAAGGTGAGCAGAAGTGGGTGGGAGATCCTGACCTTCAATGGACCATGTCTAACCACTGATTTAGCTTTGTTGTTCAGTAATTTTCATGTTTTCCTGTGTTTCCTGTGTTTTAATTTACCAAAAAATGTAAACAGTAAATGAGGTATGATATCAGTTTTTAAATTTTAATAATATTTTTATTTCCAGTGGCATTTTAATGTTGTATTCTGGGGTTTTTTGGCAGGAAAGAGTGTGTAAATGGCAATAAAGAAGTTTGCACGTAAAATAAAGCCTTCATTTTATGTCAGAAAAATTAACTTGATGAAAGTTAATGTTCTTCTGGATGGAATTTCGTACTTGCAAACAAATGCCTATTCAAAAACTGGTGATCCAATTGACTGAAAGAGTGGGTTGATTGACTTCTAAGCCAGTGGTTTAATAAATATTGATTGTTATTTTCATCTATTATAAAGAATGTATCTTCCTCTGAATACTTTTAAATTAACTTATACAAGAAAGGCACTTTTTAATAACCTCCCGTAACTTTTTTGTGCTTAGGATAATGAGAGGCATAATAACAGCACTATTCAACGCAAGTTGAAGTATGAGGTAAGTCATAATTTGTCAGAATGAAATGGTTGTCTTAAATTATGGTATGCCCTGTAATTAAACTTCTTAATGTTTAGCTGCATAATTAGAACTTTGAATTCACAGCAAGATTAATGCCTAACAGAGATGGCAATGCATCTTACCAGCTGGAATCAAAGTGATTTTGTTTCAGATTGGACCTAGCTTTTCCTTGTTTGAAAGGTGTGGTGTTAGGGTGGATCTTTCTTCATTGTTTTGCCATGATTCTTAATTTGGAACAGTATCCCTTTCATTGTTTTTAGAGGAGAAGAGCTTTTAATGAGGAGAGATTGTCTGAATTCAGAATACATGTAACATTTTTGACTCAAAATGAACTGCTGTAAGGGTGTCTATAAGTTAGCAAGAAGAACCAGGCAAGTTGTGTGTGTCCTGAAGGATTTGTACGTGTATTTATGTATTTTTAAACTGGGGCTTAGACCCCTCCCACCATATTTAGTTGTCTAACTGCTGCTTGAAACACAGTCTTGGTGAGTAAATCCTAAATAGCTTCATGGATTTAAACTGTAACAATAGGAGGGCTGCAACACCTCAAATTTGGACTTTTTTTGACTTTTACACTGTCATTTTTAATCTCTGTTGGACTTTTTGCACTCTCTTGCCTAATATGGGATTACTTTTTTGTGCATGTGTGGGAAAAAAATAAAGGGCTTATAAGTTTGTGCATTGCCTGTTGACTTTCCTGGGGGTTTTGAGTAAAGCAAATATAAGCCAAGTGAAATGGATACTGTACAAAGAAAAAGCAGGGGTGGGTTGCAAAGATCAAGTATTCCTTAATCAGATCTCAATCACTTCTGCTGGGTTTTCTCTCTCTCATTTTGAGAGATTGTACCGATTTTGAATGATTGTATAAATCTAATCAAAATCAGTCCTCAGTTTAAGAAATGTTCAGGTGTGAAGATTTTACAAAGACATTTTTATTTTCTTCTTTTGGAATTTTTAACAGAAAAGTCAACAGTGGCAGCCACACTATGGCTTTCCATTTCTCTCTAAAGATGGCAATTGTGCTTCTGAGTTGTGTGGAGAAAATGCAGGAGTAAGAGACCGTAAGAGACAGAACGCATATGTGGAGATGCTGGATTTATTTTCCAGTTCTGGAAGACTCTCGTCCCCTTGTACATCAGAGAAGGCATTTCAGAATGAAAGGAGTAACTCAGAACAGGAGAGCTTTGCTTGTCATTGTGACATTAAAAGTAGTTTAATTAACTCTAAAAGTACTAATACTTTAAAGAGTAAGAATGTTCCGTATCAGAAAGTTTTATCTACTTCTTTACATAGGTCTGACTTTAATAATGTGGCTTATTCACTCCACAAGGTTGAAAATTTCAATCATTTTGATGATAAAATAATTACTTCTCCAGATTGTGACAGCTCAAGAACTGAATCTGATTGTTCCCACTTGAAACAGCTGTCTCCTTCAGGATCCTTAATGGGTGCTAATGAGCAAACTGGCTTTAGCATATCGTGCCTTCTCTTTCCTCAGCCTAATATGCATTCTGAAACAAATTGTAATGAAAACAGCCCATTAAACACAGTGCACTCGATAGTTGAAGGCCAGTCTAGTAATTCTCAGCTTCCAACACACAGTGCCTCTGATTTGGTTTCTTTTAATTCAATAGCCTCTTGTTTTGATGTCAGACCAGAACATGCTTCCAGTTTGGGATATCTTTTCAGTAAGCTTTCCTGCTTTTACAAAGATACCAGTAGTCAGCTGCTCAGCAGTGCAGTGGTTTCTAAACAAATCAAGGAGTTGGGAAGTTTGTGTGACAGAAGTGAGAGATGTGCCCAAGCAGTATCATTAATAAAAAACCTGCCACTTTTAAGAAACGTGCAAGTAAATGTGTTCCTCAAGGCAGGCATGAATCAAGACATATCCCACACTACTGATGGTGCCAAAGCTCATACTGAAAATGTTGTTCAGCCTGAATCCCCTGTGCAAGAGGCTGTCACACTGTGCATAAGCACGGAGATCTCCGATGCCTTTGTGAGAAAGCCCCCTGAAGAATTTGCATGCCGTTGGAAAAACAAAAAGCTAGAAAACAGTTTTGTGTTAAGACAGAACTTTGTGCATTTTCCTGATGTCTTTTTGAAACTTCAGGTCTATTCTCTGGAAAAAGTACTGGAGTTTTTCATGTGTGCTTTGCCTCAAATTTCTGTTAGGAGGGAGGAGTTGAAAGGTATCTATTGGCTTGCTGTTGGCAGTTGCAGAAAACCAGACCCAGAACCTGCTTGCTTGCTTTTGTTCAGTTCCATTCTGTACGTTGTTGTTTTGTCGGCCAAACAAGGCACCTGCCAGAGTTCCTTGGCAATGTTGCATGAGGTTCCTATTGGTACTATAAAGGAGATTCAAGTTGGCTTTGCTGGACAGAATATTCGACTTCTGTGTTCTGCTGAAGATGGTTTACTCACAATATTTACCTATAACAAGCACTTCACTCAAAGAATTTGCAGTGACATAATGAGAAGTTTGATTATTACTGTGGATGATGATATTTATTTAAATCACCAGCTCTTGAAAGATGATTTGATGCAGATTTCACTCGACTGGACTTCTGATATGAATGAATTTGTTTTTTCAAATGGAGTACGATTGTCCTGTAAATTTCAAACTGAGTTAGCTGATCTAGTTTACTTACTCCATGAAAATATGGGAAGTATTAAACCTTCATTAGGTGACATTCATGTACTGCTGTATACATCAGTGAAAGTAGACTGTGCTAAGCAGACTGTGTATAGGAGTCTTGTTCTTACAACTACTCATATAGGTCTCTTAAAGGAAAATAATGTCTTTTTTCCTGCACCTAATATTTTGGATGCTTCATGCCAGCGATCACAATTTGACAGCCTTTGGTTGTACAGTTTGAATGATATCCATTGTGCAGTTTTGCCAGACAAAGAGAATTGCACAAAAATTGAGCTTGTGTTTTCTAGAAGGAGCGAGGTTGGACATGATTCAGGTACTGGTTTTTCTAAATACTGTGAAAAAGAAATAAATACTCAGCTGACAGTCTTTCCATCAATTTTTCAAAGCAGTTTGCATATCCCTTCGGAAATCTGGAAATTAATATTCAGTTCAAGTGAAGACGCCATTTGGCTAATTATGCATTTGACTAGGTGTTGAAATCAAAATACGTTTAGATACATGCAAAACAAAAGGCTAATAAATATTGATAAAACCCTTCCCCTCCGCTTTTTTTTTTAATCAATAGAGAAAAGGGACCTTTGAGCTCTAAGGGAATACCACAGACTGTGTACACACATCTAAGCAATAATAATTATTACTTGAGTGCTTGCATTTTGTGCATTGGATATGCTGTACATACAATTTCTTGGGAAAGTGAGGAAATTAAATGTTTCTATGTTATATGGTAGGTGGATGAAAACTATAATTACAGCTCTGTCTTCTGATTTGCATTTTGGTTGTGTTTTCTGGTTCCTTGCATATGCTATCTCTCTTCATTAATGTCTTTTCTATTCCTCCTCGATTGTCTTTTCCTTAATCCTTTTGATTATCTTTGTTTTTCCTGCTCCTCATTTACTTCATGCCCTTGATCTCAATATTTCAAAACATCTGCAGATTTTTTTAATCTTATTTTCATTGTATGCTCTTAGTACTACAGATGTTTACAGCTTTTATGCGTGCAATTCTGGGAATACTAGCATTGACAATTCTCTTCTGCTTCAGAGTTCTACATTTAAGGTTTATTGCACTTTCGTATCAAAATTTGTCACAAGTGCAAAAGCAGTTGTGCTTTAAATAGCATTTCAACCTTTGGTCATGCTACTGTGGCAAGACAGATGTTTTAGGGTCTATCATCTGTGTGCACGTTTCTCATGCTCTAACTAGGTAGTTGACAACTGGGGACACTGCCTGACAGATAGAGTGAGTTTAACTCACTCTATCTGTGTAATGTGCTTGGCCTTACTTTCATCATCCTCTGCTTGCTTACTGATGGGGTTGTTGATGCTGTGACATTGCATCTCTTACAGTCTTTTTATTACTACATCCCAAGAAAAAACGGAGCTATCAGACATTAGTAGAAGATTGCCATTAGTCAAGGCTTTCCTCTAGCTTAGGACAAGGGGTATTTTACCTGTTACCCCTGTCAGATGTTCAAATAATAAATAAGCTGTTGTCTCCTATGTTTGGTTCTTCACTTGTAAGGGGAGCTGAATATCTTTTGAATCCTGTTGCTTGAATATGCCATCTGCCTTGTTTGAGGAAGATGGTTCTTGGCAGAAAAACCAGTGGTATCTAATCTGAAATTCTAAATTCTGTAAGCATATTGCCAGCAGAGATGAAATCTACTAGACAGAGTTAGACTTCAGTCTCTCTGCTAGTATAAGAACATTTCCCATTTGTTTTTACCATATGTTGGGACACAGTAATGTAACTCACATGGGATTTAAAAAGAAATAGCTTGCATTGGGTAGGGAAGTTATGTCTGGAAGGATTAACACTTGTTTGGATGGAGAATTACGGGGGTTTTTATTGTTACATTTCTACTTCCTTAAGGAAACCAAAAATGAGCAAAATGCGTCACGTTATTTTGAGGTATTGTGGGGTTTTTTAAACAAAGAATGTGTACACAAATGAGTAGACAGAGTAGTATCCTCACGTCAGTCTTGCTCAGGAGTGGCTCCCTTGTTGACATCATTAAGGCATTTCTTCTGGGCCTTGCTCAAAGTCAACATTGAGTGGCACTATCTGAGAGGACTGTCTTGATGAAGGCTGTTAAAGGAAAAAAAATCTCTGCAACCAATTTCTTTTCTGATTATACTCCAAAGTTAAATTGTGTTTCCCAATAACTCTTTTCCTCTTCTGTGCTATATTTTAAAACTAACTTAATGAATACTCTGCACTGTTATGAAAAAGAACTTCCTAGCAGTATATTTTATTCTAATATTTCTACTATTTTTACTATGTAAAGTAAACAAAAAGATCATTGTTTATGAATATCAAAACATTATTTCATGTATTAGGGCGTGTTTTCTACAACACTTTGTGTTGAGATTGTTTTCCTCTCTATTAGCTGTTTGTAATAGTTCTCTGAAAATGACTGCCAATAAATTATATGTTGACAGAGGTGGCTTTAAGAGTGGCTTTATGGTTTTATTGCTGTTTTAAAGAAGATGATGTTGTTTTCAGGGCAATGCACTCCTCTTTTTCCCCAAGGAAAGAACAGCGTACATTTCAATGCTCCAGAAATGAGTTTTAGCTGAAAAGCCACTAATGTGGGGGGTAATTACAGAAAAGCAAAATGGACAGGAGACAATATTAGTTGTGAAAACAAAGGTCGCTCAAAATATTTTTCTATTCAAACAAACTTTTTAATGGTTTCTTAAAATAAAAGAAAAAGTTTGTGCTAAATGTACTCTAGATAATCAGTGGAACAAAAATTCACTTCCTCTGTATTTTCTTTTTCACTCTTTTTAATGCTAATGTTAAGGGAAATTCCATTGTCATTTATAATTGACTGGCAATGAAATAACATCCTCCTCTTCTTGAGAGCCATGACGATGCCAAAAGGCTCTCTGTAACAGGCAGAGGTGTTTATGAATGAGTTTCAAATTCTTCTCCAACTCCTACACAGTCTTATATGTACTGGAAGTCACCAGGAGTTGCTACGAAGAAGATGAATGCTGAGAATACAGTTACGGCTCAAGTGATGGATAGCAGTGCTAAATACAAATATATAACATAGTCATAACTTTGAAGTGATAGTTTTTCAATCTTTTTTGTTGTTAACTTACATTTGTTATGCGGCTGTTATTTTTTTAAGTGCCAGTTCATGAACGTTTTTGGACCAAATATGTTCAGTGGAGCAAGTAGGGGACTTCCTTAAAGGCAGTTTCTGTACATTTTCACTCTAAATGCTTATGCTACTTTTGGACATAGTGACTGCAAAGCATTAATCTTTTCAGTTGCAAAAATATTTTATTTTTGATGTAATTTCAGAGTTACAGATTCCATCTGGCTGTCAGACAAATGTGCCCTCATTGCAAATAACTTTTTAGATTGTTTTGTCCAGACTGTGCAAATTTTTCATAGCTGAGTTTTCTGAGATTCAGGTATGATTAAAAAAATTAGTAGGAAACTGTTCTGACAGGGAATTGCTTATTTAATTATAAAATGATTTTGAATTTTTAAAGTGTAAGAGCTTTCTGAATTGCCTAGACCCCTGCAGCTTTGCATGATATTGTAAACATGTTTGCTATAAAAGATAGAGATGCATAAAAATTAGAGTTAACTGTGAAAGCTTGATTAATACACTTATTTTTTTTAAAAGGAGGTAATGAAAAGTCTTCTGCTTTCCCTTGTTTTTGATATCTAAGCCGAAAATGCTTTTTCAAGTAGAGGAATGTTTTTTAATACACTTCACCTTAACTTTTGTATGCATAAAAAAAATGCTAGTACTTGCTTATAAAACAAGATCCACTTTGTTTTCAAAGAACTCCTTCATTTTAGAAGTAATTTCTGCCTCCTCTTTTCCTGCTCCTCTGGCCAAGAACACTTTCTCATTTTCAGTGAAGTTCTTTTTTTTTTTTCCTTATGTAGTGATTTTGGTTTTCCTTTGTTCTCCCTATTTGGTATGTACATGAAAGCGGATGGTCTGTCGTTCACTGGGAGCAAATCCAGACGACCTAAAGGACCCAATTAAAATTAGTATTCCACGGTATGTCCTGTGTGGGCAGGGAAAGGATGAACACTATGAATTTGAAATAAAGGTAAGTGCTTATCAGTTGCTTTTCTTTAATGTTTTTGTTCCACTTAGTGCAATTTTTGGTTCTCTTTCTTATATAAGTGGCCTCAATACTGTTAAATAAGAGGTGCTGAGAAGAATGCACAGTATAGGATAATATGAAGACAAGTATTTTCCAAGTGGATTGATTGTACAGAGGAGGCTAGTGGCCAGACTCTTGGGGTGAGCAGTTCCAGAGCCAATGTCAGTTCAGTTTGAAGAGTTCAATTTGAAGAGATGAGGATTAAATGCATATTGGTTATAGGAAAGCCCTTTATTTAGATGAAAGTGTCAGTTATAGAAAAAACCCCTTGAAATATTTACCTGAAATAATGAAAGCATAATTAAAGTATTTCGCACATATGCATGACAAAGGCTCGATTCCTTTCAGGCTCTCTTTGTTGTTCTGATTCTTCCCACTCTGCATTTCCGAGGTGTTACTTCTCCAAACTCTTACCTGCTTCCTCTCCGTTCTAGTGGTTTTCTCAGTTGATTTTCTGCACGGGAATGCTGAGGGGAAAAAAAGCATGTTAATTTTGTTTCCTCTGGTACGCAGCCAGTGTTTTTTCAAAGCAAGATCTAAAGTCTAATTGGAAATGTGTTCTCAGTGTGTGTGGACATGGAGCATAACTGATGTATATGGCATCGGAAACAGAGCTGGCAGCCTCCTTTACTGAATGTGCTGCCAGATGCTTCGTTAGCTTCTGTGAGGTGGAGGAGTGACCTTCCTCACAGTGTGAAGGACCATTTTTGAACTGTGCTCTCTTTTGAAAAGGTTTTTATTAAGATGGGCAGTCTTAGCTTTGTTTGTGCTAATTAAACTTTCATTTTGAAACATACCACACCATTTGTGGATGGAATACCTCCTTTTGCCTGTTGAACTTTGATTTTCTTGGGGCTCATGAAAGCCCAGAGCCAGGGAGATGCTGAGATGAGTAAGTGCACATGAAACTTCCGCAAGAGCTCTTCTACTCACCAATGATTTTCAGGACATGGAATTTACTAGACTAGGTAATGGTTAGTGAAGATGTGTATAGTAAAAAGGTAGCTTCTGTTCTGAATATGTCAGTGGATTTCTTTTCCAAGTATTCTCCCTTCATCGGTAAAACCCATGTAAACCTCTACAAGATCTTAGCATGAAGGAGCAGTTGAACAAGTATGTCCAGTTTGGCAGTTTTGGTGATGTTTCTTATAGTCATTCCCTCACATGAATCAATCAACTGTTAATGCTTTTTCCTTTCCCTCCAGGTCTCTGTGTCACAGTGGATTGCTTCTGCTGTAGTCAGGGTTTAGCTCCACGCTACAATCCACAGACCTTCCACAAACTTTTCTATTTTACACCTTTTCCCTGCAGAGCTCCCAGCTCTACTTTGATCTGTATTAATCTTCAGAAGCTCCTACTGTTATTCTGTAGAAAATTAGAACACATGGAATAGTGGGTTTGTGGGTTTTTTTGCCTTAAGAATCAGGAATATGTGGCAGAGGGGGGAGAACATGTACCTGTTCATTTCATCTCTTCCTCATAGGTGAGAATACCATGTCAGCTGTCAAAATGATTCCTGATTTCAGCCTTACTTCAGTTAGTTCAAGTTTATTTTCAGGTCATCTGAAATATATGCCAGTTGTGGGAAAGGACTGAGGTGTTGCTATTCTCATTTTCTTTGCTAGGTCCCAAATAAGCTTTTTTCATCAAGGTTCCTCTTGCTTTTGGGAAAATGGGTAGCTGACCTATCTGCATCTCATAGCACTTTGGAACCTGACAAAGTGACAAGTGATGATTGAGTTGAATTTTAAGACTGTCCCCAAAACTGTGAATCCTAGGTATCTCAGAGGTATTTTCTTCAACAGATGTTTCTAGTCATTGTGTTTGTAGTTAAATCCTGCAAATTGTTGTATAAAGGAACAAATATCATAAATTTCTGTATATATCAAATACATAAATTTTTTTCTTGTGACATGCAGTAGTAAAGATTATTTTTTTTATATGCCAGAAGAGAGAGAATGAGTTCCGCTTTCCTTGGCAGCATCATGGTCAGTTCATAAGTGTTTCAACCCTAACATACTATCCAACAGTATTTTCTTTTAGTGTAGGTTCAGCATCTTGTCGATATAGACATGTATGGGAACAGGCCAGCAAGATGTTCTGTCCACTCAGGTTCTTTCACTGGTTACGGATCCCAATTAAAGATACTGAGTGAGTCCCACAAGAACCAACTGGAGAGAATTCAAAACAGGAAGAAACCGATACTTTATTAGGGCTAAGACAGCACCTTCTTTTGCAGCAGGAATATGTCATGGAACTGTTTGTGCTAGTCTGCTATTAAGTATTCTGTATGAATTGATGCATTTCCAGAAAAACTTCTGTGGGATTCTGTTTTGAATTCCACCTGTTGATCTTGCTGTGCCTTAAATCATTCCTCTCCTGCTGGGGGAGGACTTCTGAGTCCTTGTCTGGATTTTTGTTAATTAATGGACATTCAGCCTTCTCTGCTCTCAGATAGTTTATTAAGTCTTATTAGAAAAGTTAGAAGTACAGCAGAGGGACGTGCATGCTGAGGATAAATGCGCAGAATGCCGCCGAAATCAAGATAACCTAGTGTTTTTATAGCTAAACAATCCAATCAGTGTTTGAAACGACAGATATTTTCACTTTTCTACCAATATTCAACAAATGTTTTTAAAACGTCCACAGGAACTGCGGAATTTTCTATCCAATCATTTTAAACAATTTTGCTGCATTAAATGGAGTAGCATGAAGAACAAGAAGGAGGTTATAAAATAACAACAATCCTCCATTTTGGAGTTTTTTGCTTTTTATCTATTTGCTACTTTAACAAACCCAACACCTTTATATTTTCACCCTGTGCTACCTTACATAATATTCTATCACCTAGTTCACACCGCAGTGCGTTCAACTTCTTCCCAGAGAGTTGGCAGCTTTCTCCATGGACGAAGGTCAAAAACAGTGCTGTCCAGGGGGGTAAAACTCCTTAAAACCGGCAGAGAAATATTCCCCGCACTCTGGACTCCCACATCTCCCCCCTTTGTTTGAATCGAAAACACTCTTTTGATAGTTTTGTTCATGGTTCGTTTATCACAATAAAGAATACAAGGTACAATTATTAAGACAATAATAATAATAGTTACTACATATAAACTTATCTTTAAAAATTTTCTCCATAAGGGTGTAAGATCAAACCAATTGAACATATCGTTCAATAAAGATCCGTTTTCTTCTTTAATTTTTATTTCATTTTTCAATTGTTGTATGCTTTTATGGATAGATTTTGAATGATCTGATAGATTCATATAACACATACTTTCAAATTTTTTTTATCTGTGTTCATGTATTAATAACAGATAGTTAATTGTTGTTCTGTTTTGTAGAGTCGTTTGTTTCACACTCTGAACATCAGTTAATATATCGCTTAGTGCGAGAGAAATAGTATGAGAATTTTTATTGAGTCAACAACCTAGTTGATCCAATTGTTTTAAAGCTGCTCTTGTAGAAGCACCAGGTAAAAGAAGGGTTGTGGTAAACCTTTGTTCAAATTTTCAAGTTGTTACTTTATCATTATAATCAGGTGTATATTGTTCAAGAAATTTCTTGTTTCTGTGTTTGTGTTCTTTTAACATTTTTGCGTTAGGTGTTAGTAAAGATAGTTTTCCAATGTTGCATGGACCACTTTTGATGTTTGAGGGGATTGTAGGTCAAATTTTGTTTCCGCAAATGAGAAATTTTCTTTTTGGTAATTGTAAAGGATTTGGATTGAACGATGTATTCATGTTTACTGTTACATTGTATTAAGATGTTGCATTTTTATATAATTGGTGACTCGGGGTGATATTTGTTACTTTGTTTTTGTTTTGTTTTAATCCTGGAGAATTAAATAGTACATAAAATTCTATTCTTACTGAAGTAAGAATTTCCAATTCTTGAGGTTCAGAAGAAGTTTTAGGAAGAGATTTGATCCAAACATTCTAATCATTTACTGGATTCGAATTGAATTGTGAAAGTTTTAAAGGAGCATGTTTAGAAGGTGGTCATCCGTTTGTTGGTAAATCCACCAAATATGTTGAGAATGGTTCCCTTGGTTTTGAGTGAGTTATACAGATGGTATTGAGGTTTGAGGTATTAGTCAAAGTTTCTCAGACATTTTCTTCTGGTTGTTGTATTGGGAAAGTTGTATTGTTTAGGGTAACCAGTGAAATTATAAGATACAAATGTACAAATGGTTGAATTTCATGCTTTAGGGATCTCTGGTTTGTAACATAAATTGTAAGACAAATTTTTTATATATATAAAATCTACACTATTAATTTTTGTATAAAAATTCAGTTCACATTTGTTGTACTGAAGGATGATCGGCGTTCGTTGACGTTGTTTCACGTTTGTGTACTAGTTTTTTCTTTTCTGGAGTCAGTTTTTGTTTGTTTCTGGTTTCGATAAGGTTTCACGTTTTTTGCTGGAATCCACTTTGGATTCGTATTTGTTGAGACACAAGCATACTCCTTCTTCCAAGTTATTAGAGGAAATGGACCTTCAATTTGTTCTGATTTTGGATTTTTGATTAGAACTAAGGGATTTTCTTTCAGTTTTGTATATGTATTGTTAGAAAAATGTTTACATATAGGAGGATCAGGTTCCGAGGAGGAACTGTTCAAAAAGTTATAAACATACAGAGCTTTACTCAATTGCATTTGTGGTGATGTTTGAGTAACATCTCCCTTTTGTCGATCTAAAATACATTTTAGAGTGTGATGTGTTCTTTCAATAATTGTCTGACTTGTAGGAGAGTAAGGAATATCAAAACTGTGATCAACACTCCAATTCTTAAAGAATGTGTTCACCTTTTGAGTTGTATAGGTAGGACCATTATCTGTTCTAATTTCTTAAGGTACCCCTAGTGAAGCAAAAGTTTGCAAAAGATGATGATATACATGATTTGTTCTTTCTCCTGTGTGTACAGAAGCAAAAACTGCATGAGAAAATGTATCTACCGATACATGAATATTTTTTTATTTCCTGAAAGATGGGTATTTGGTTATATCTGTTTACCACTGTTAATTCATTAGTTTTGGAATTGTGTTCTGCCAAACATCTTGGAAGCGATGAGTGAACTCTAAAATGGGAGACAAAATATTGATTAGTTTTGTTTTGCGCAATTGTATATAGACATGTAAGATAACCGTATAAGGCATTATTTACTATTATCAGCATCTTTTAGAACTGATCTTTTGATTTTTACAATTATATTAGTAGTATAAAGAGAGTTTGTTTGTATCTTTGACAGAGACCCGGTGTTTTCACCTTTCTGTAGATCTTGGACAATGCTTTTTCCTATGTTCATTTCACCTACACTTAAAGCATGGTCCTTTAGAGAATTCTGTGGTTATCACTCTTGTGGAATCATGTTGTTGTAGATCTGAACGAAGCTCTGTTAAAGCTCTTGTAAAATTTTCGTTTTGCGTCTGAATAATTTTCCCAATTTTTTGTTCTACAGTGTTTGCTTGGATGGTTGTAACATGTTGTGGTGTGTCCACTTTGTTGTATGTTTCTATCATTTCAGCTACAGTTGGATGACTAGTCATGGTGCTGATTATGCGTTTGTATTCTGTGTTGGCATTTGCAAATGCAAGACTTTGCATCAGATGTGGTTTTGCTGCTTCATCAGAGACTTGTTTGTTTATTGTTTGTTTAAGATGATCAATGAATGAAGTAAAAGTTTCAGCTGGACCTTGTTTTATTTTTGTATAAACACCTTCTGGAGTTCCTGTTGGTGGAATTTGTAGGATTGTTTTTTGTGCTGCTTCTTTGATATCTGTAAGCACATCTCGAGGTAATAGTAGAGTTTGATCCTTTGGTTTATCATGAGGGACATCACCAGCTAATTGTTCTACTGTGAGTCCTGCATGTGCGTTCAACTTCTTCCCAGAGAGTTGGCAGCTTTCTCCATGGACGAAGGTCAAAAACAGTGCTGTCCAGGGGGGTAAAACTCCTTAAAACCGGCAGAGAAATATTCCCCGCACTCTGGACTCCCACAAACTTCCATTTAAGTGACAGTTTTATGTGTTCTCTTTAAAGACACGATGACACAGTAATAGCTTAATCAGGTCTAAACAAATTTATGTTAGAGCTGAATTAGAATGCCAGAGAACTATTCTTGTATTCTCCCCTTCCTTTCATGTTGTGTCATATGCAGGATATTCAGACAAGGCTGTGCTAGAAACAGTGTGTGGGAAGAGCTTTTGCATCAATAAAAGCAGTGGCATCTGTTACAGACAGTGCCGGTGGTTGCAGACAGTACCTATGGATGGAAGAAGGAGCAGCAAGGCAGCAGGGAAGGTGGAACTCCAGCTCTCATGAAGACACGCAGGGTCTCCTGAGAGCAGGTGATGGAAACAAAGTCTGGAATCAAGCACAGCCCTGCAGGGATCCTCTGACAACAGTGAAAGTTGTAGATAAGCCTTCTTATTCTTATTCAGCTTTCCCTCATTGTTCTGAGTTTCCTCCTTTTATTTATCCTGTTTGATATTCTTTCAAAACTGGTTTTCTTGTGTTTCAAAGCCTTTTAGTGATGTCTGATGAGTTCTCTATAAGAAAAGATCCAGGCAGATGCACCCTAAAGCAGTGCTTTCCTTTGGATCCAGTTGCATTTCTGTTCAGCCAGATGCTGTGTTGGATCTGTTCAGAAAGTCCACATTTTTAGTCTAAATTTCTTTCTGAGTTTGGTTGTTAAGGCCGACAGCTAGTCTGAAGGCTTCACAGATCTTAATTTGGACATGGTTAACTTCTATTCATGAGAAAAGCCCATGAGAAGAAAATAATCAGCTTTACCCATGGAGGTGGAGTATCAACAGAAGTACGGAATTCAAAACAATAGAAAGAGAAAACAGCAACACATCCGCACCTGTTATTTCTCTGAATGTCAGAATGCTTATGGTATAGGTAACCAATAGTATTATATTGTAGTTAAATGATAGCAAATGAATCCATTGTTGTAGTTTAGTAGCCAATGAACTTGTAACACGAATGATAACATAGAATAGTCTATAAATATGCAGTCTTCCTGAAATATAACTCTTTATGCCATTAATCCGGTGCTGTGTCCGTGTGTGTGTCGTGGCCACCCCCAACAGCGACATTTGGTGAACTGTTGCAGAGTGGGAGTAAAGCAGAGACGGCTCTCATTGATACACAGTTCTTCAAGAAAATGATGTGTGCCCCATAACTGCGTAAATTAGTAAAAAGTCTAATATTCTGTCAACCTTATCAGATGAATACCTTCAATAATAAATAGAAAAAGGTTATAAGAAATTTTTAGAAAATTTCTAGTTTTTCAGATACTGTTTCCGTAGTGTGAGGAACAGTTTCAATAAAGTCCATTTGAAGAAATACGAGTTCTCATTATGACTGTAGACAGTTTAACCAGCCCAGATAAAGAAATTCAGCATTTCCTGTTTTTTTCTAATTGCTTTCAGAATCAGAATATTGCTTTTTTCTCCCCCAGCCATGGTTTTCCTTCTGGTGCTATGGGGCAGAAAGAGGACAAGTTCTGTGATTTGCTTTGCATCGGAATCAATTGAAAATTTCTCCTAGGTTATTTTCTATCAGTCATCACGAGAAGAAAAGATAAGGAGACAGGACTGTAATATCTCCTTTCAGATTTATAGGTTTTACTAGGAAATTGTGCGTTTGAATGAGAAAAACAAAACAACCCACAATTCTGAGGCAAGTTTAGGATCACAGCAGCACCTAGATAAGAATATTCCAAAATCTGTCTTGCAGATGTACTTAACCATATGGTTTTTGTTCTTAAGAAAATGCTTTTGACTGTGTTAGCAAATGATATAAAAAGTAAAGGGCTTCTCAAAATTGCTTTAATTGTTGTTCAAAACATCTGCATATGTCCCTGTCCCATTCCTACAGAGTGTATAGTCTGTCATACATTTTTTTTTAAATGGGGGAAGATAATCCCAACCCAAATTTGTTGGATTAGTTGTAGAAGTAAAAGGCCCTGTTCTAAAAATGCTTTTGCTATGCCAAGTGCAATGTAATTCTCGTTATACAAGTGGAGTTTCATTCTATCTGTCCTAATAACACCATTGCTGTGCTTTGGAGGCCACTTAAGACTTTGTTTAGCATTGAAATTCATTTTTCAATACTACCAGCTGTAACAACAATAAAATTTTGCAATTACCTGCTAGTCTCATTACAAGAATTTGGAAAGTAAACAAAGCAAAGTAAACAAAGAGGATGACACGGGCCAAGTCGGGTCAAACCAAGCCACCAAAAACCAGTTCTCAAGCAGCACAGATGCATGGCTTTGCTGTTTTCCTTCCTGTCCATCTCTAACAAGTTATTTAACTTTGTAGAAGAAAGGTAATAAATAATTGGCCGCAGGCAATTTGATTTGGGTAAGTTTGGTGCCACCCTATCACCTAGACAGCTGTCAGATGCACAGCGAACATGACATGCTTGCTCTTCCCCAGGCTGTGTGGCTGGAGGAGTCCAGGATGCTTTGTGCTAGGTTGCTCCTCCTTGTGTGAAAACCCCTGGGAAAAAGAGGTCCCTTTTGAATAAAGATTGTATACAAATGAAATTATCACAGCAAATTTTCACAACACAATTCAGCAAATTAAAATATTAAAAGACAGAGTTAAAGCAAAAAGAAGGCAGCACTGAATAACATCTTTGTTTTATAATTAGCTATTACACTTGACCACTGTCTACTCAAACATTGAAATCACACAGTCCTCTGCCTTAATTATTCAGAACAGGATGGTTAATTGGTTAATCGAGATCAGTGTAACATGCGTATTCCTGAATAGTTATTCATTTTTTTAAGTTAAACCTGTCTATGAACGTTAAATCTATTCACCTGAGTTGTAAAGTTTGAGACGCTGTTAACAATATGTTGAGGAAATATCATCCATTTTGCAGGTGTCCTAAAATGACAGAATTGTGAAGGTTGGAAAAAACATTTAAGATCATCAGGTCCAAATGTCAGCCCAGCAGCACCGACATGTTCACCATTTAACCATGTCCTCAAGTGCCATATCCACCCTTTTTTGAACACTTCAGGGATGGTGACTCCTAGTAGCAGTGAAGCTTATTGGTGATACGAAAGACAAATTTTTTAAGAAATATGAGTTTTCATTGTGGTGACATGCCAGAAGAACCTATGTTACGATGTTTGTGAGAAGTTTTGAGCAGGCTGGTTTTGTTTGCTTTCATCTTTAGTTTAAAACTGAGGTAAAAATAGGTAAAAGCCCACCCCAAACCTCATTCCTCTCGTCATAAAACATGCCATAATTTCTGGTTTTCAGACCACTTCTCCTAGTTTCCCTGTTCTGTATACAACAGCAAAAGCAGCATTGATGGAGAAGGGTGGACCAGAGATGAGTTTGTTGGAAGTGTGGTGTAGCATTGGTGCTTGGACACTGGTTTCCTCTGGCTTTGTTGCTCTGATTTCTGATTTTCTTATGCAGTTATCTACTCCATTTTAGCTTTCTTTGCCTCCATAACTTTTTGATACATTCAGTTGTGAGAGAACTATTTGTTAATTTTAGGAGTCACTTTAGGAGTAAAAAGCCTGTGTCTTTGTGAAATGTGTTTTGTGAAATTGCTTATTTTTTATCTTCCTGCATAAAATAATAGCTAGACAGGGTTAATGCCACATATTAGGCCTATTTGATTCAAAAAGCAGCAGTGTTCAGTTTTAAGCAATGCCAGTTGGCTCTCTCCATCTCTGCTAGTCACTGTAGAATAATGTTCACTCACTCTGCAGCTTGGCTTCTTGGTAGCCTTGGATCACCAGAGCTGCACAAAGTCTTTACAGTAAAGTCAAATGCTCTAGTCACAACACTTTTATGGCCCACTTAGAAATGTCCTTATTTTCACCTAATTTCAGATAATGTTTGGTATCTCAGTTCTAGTGAGAATTTTGTGAATAACTGATGGTAAGGTTTGTTTGCCCTCCCTCTTTGCTCCTGTTATTATGCACTCTATTCACAGGAGTAATTATGTTGATTTTAAGAAAACTTCCTGTATAAATTGGATGTTCATCACCATATTGAAGACACAGACCAAGAGTGTCTTAAAGGAATATCTTCTACTGAAAGCTGGTATAGTATTTTACTGTACAAAGTGGAATCCCATTCTATGTGGTAATGAACTCTGTGTGTCCAAGAAATGTGTACTTATTAATTGTCAGTATCTGTGTATAAGAATATGCATTTCTGTGAATATATTGAGAGGTTACACTGCACTTATTCTGGATGTTACTTATTCATTAATGGAACACCCACTGATTGTAACGCTGAGAGTCGAATAGCTGCACCAAGAAGTGATTGGGGATGTTTTAATGTGTTTACAGTCTTGTCAAACCACTGTGGAATAAGGAATAAATGCCTTCAGGTATCTATCAGTGCTCCTTATTAAATACAGTTCTGTCACTGTAATGAAAGGAAAATTAAGTAAACTTATAAAAGTTTATGGATTTAAGACAATTAAGAATTGTCCATTTTAATCTTATTACCTTGTATACTGCATGGATTTTAGTGTTGTGTGCTGTCTGGGTTTACTTCTGTTTCTTCTTTTTATATTGTCTGTTCTAGATAACAGTCCTGGATGAGACATGGACAGTATTTCGGCGGTACAGTCGTTTTCGAGAATTGCATAAAACTTTAAAACTGAAGTACCCAGAGGTAAGTTTTGGTAAAACTTCTTCTACAGAAAGGGGTAGAGACGTAAAAAAAAAAATTGAAATATGTGGTTTGAAATACATTTACTCAAAAAGGGAGGTGGTTTCAGACAGCCAGCACAACTTCACCAACACAGTTCCTGCCTGACCAGTCTGGTGACCTTTTGTGGTTGAGTGGCTATATTGGTGCGCATGGGAAGAGCTATGGGTGTTGTCTCTTTTGATCTGTAAGGCCTTTGACGTGGTGTCTTGGTTTGAGAGAGTTTGAAGAGATGAGCACTGTGAAATAAGCCCCCTTTATTCCAGCCAATCCCTTCCCACCAATAAGGAACAAGATACGAGTAGATGTAAGTGAAAAAATATCACATTACTAACAAACAGAATGCCAACAGGTAAGAAAAAAAGGTAAATAATTTCTTGATACCAAACTGAAAAACTCACAACCCCAGTGGAACAAAGAGAGACCTGAAATGCCAGAAATACCCTTTCTGAGATGGCACATGGCAGAGACAGCCTCGGGCTTGTAGGACAAAGGAACAAGATGCCATCGCATCCCTCCTGGGAAGGCAGGAGCTTTACAGAGCAGTTCTAGCGGCAGATGAAGACTTGCTGGCTCATGTGGGGTCTGCCCACTGCTTCCTGCTGCCGTTCGCAGGCTCTGCTGCTGTTGCTGTGCTCTGCACTGTGGCTGTGGGGGTGAAAAGAACCTTTTCACCTTTGTCTGTGGGTGCTGGCATAGGGTGCCCAGGAACTCTCTGGCTTCTTTTGCTGCCAGCAGAGTTTGCAAATTCACTTCAAAACAGTTTCTAATTTCAAAACGCCAGTCTTCATGGGTGGCTATGGTTGTGAAGCCAAAGCTGCCAGAAAGAGAGAGGCTCTGCTCCTGTAGTCTTCTCTCTTGGACCAGGCAGCTGATTGATTTGGACCAGCTTGCTCTAGTGGGGCTGCCCACAGCGACCAGCAGACACCTGCAGAACTCACCCCAAGGCAGCTCAAACCTGCTAACTGCACTCTCTCCAAGATGGGGAAAAAAGCAAAACCAAAAAGAGATCCCAAAAAGGGAAGAAAAACCTTTGTCTGAGCAAAGACCAAACAGCCCGCAAAACAAATACCATGTAGGAAAGGACCAGAAGCTGCCTTGGAGGGCCGATTTTAAAAACGCCCACAATAGCACCCCACCCCCCCCAAAAGGTCCCTGGCTGCAGAGTCTTAAGGAGACTAACAATTCCTGGATGCATGTAGATATGGAATACAGTAATGTTATGGATCACCCCAGGACACATGGTCCCCACAACATCCTTTTCTCTAAATCGAAAGGAGATGGATTTCATTTCATGGATGAGGAATTACTTGGATGGTCACATCCAGCAGGTGGTGGTCAATGGCTTAAGGTCCACACAGACATCAATGACAAGTGGTATCCCTCAGGGTTCCGTATTGGGACCAGTGCTGGTCCAATAATATCTCCACTAGCTGACACAGCAGGAACAAGCATACCCTCAGCAAGTTTGCACATGACACCAAGCTGAGTGCGGCTCACAAGCATGAGGGATGGGATGCCCTCCAGAGGGATCTAGATGAATTCAAGAAATAGGCCCATGGGAATCTCATGAGGTTCAACAAGTCCAAGTGCACCTGGGTGTGGGCAGTTCCCAGTATGAGTACAGGATGGGGAATGAAGGGATTTCAGAGCAGCCCTGCTGAGCCTTCTCACTTGGGGGTGCTGTGGACGAGAGGCTGGGCACGACCCAGCAATGTGCACTCGCAGCCCAGAAAGCCAGTTGTGTCCTGGGCTGCATCAAAAGAGTGGCCTGCAGGTCTAATGAGGTGATTCTCCACCTCTACTCTGCTCTGGTGTGACTCAATCATTCAGCTCTGGAATCCTCAGCACAGGAGGGAGGGACATGGACCTCTTGGAGTGGATCCAGAGGAGGGACACTAAGTTGATCAGACAGCTGGAGCACCTCTCCTATGGAGAGAGGCTGAGAGAGTTAGGGTTGTTCAGCCTGAGAAGAGAAAGCTCCAGCTAGACCTTATAGCAGCCTTTCAGTTCTTGAAGGGGGATTAATAGAAAGATGGGGACAGATTTTGCAGCAGGGTTGTTGCAGTAGGACAAGGAGTAATGGTTTTAAACTGCAGGAGGCAGGTTTAGAATAGAATATAAGAAAGAAAATTTCTACAATGGCACAGGTTGCCTAGAGAAGTAGTGGATGCTTCATCCCCAGGTATATTCAAGGGCAGGTTATCTGGAACTGAGCAGCCTGATCTAGTTGAAGATGTCCCTGCTCATGATAGGGGGTTGCACTCAATGGCCTTTAAAGGTCTCTTCCAACCCAAATGATTTTATGATTCTATGATTCCTCTCAGACATATGCATCCAGTAAGACTGAGAAGCCCTTCAGCATGTCAAAGATGGGTGCTTGATACAGAATGGATGTTGCAGTGAAACTGTGACTCTGAGTGTTGCTTCTTGCCATAAATTCCCTTTACTGCTGACTGGCATTGTTCCCTGGAGGTTGCTGTTTTGTTCATTGCAAGATACTTTGCAGTCAGATCCTGTTGTTCTGACAACTTCTCATTTGAAAGAAGAGCGCTGCTCCACAGATACCCTTTTGTAATAGTGGCTTTCAAGTATCTGCAAAATGAAAAGTTGATCTGACCACCTCAGAGACTTTGTGTTCAGCATGAGGAGCTGTGCCTGATGGAGCTTTAGTTCATTGGAGTGAGTGTTTATGGAATTACAGTTTTTAGTTTTCACATCTAACTTTTAATTATTAACATTTTTCTTCCTTCCTATGTGTTCTCTTGGATATTAGAAGAAATAAATCATTTAAGCAATGAAAGTGACCCTGATTTGAGAGTTAGCACAAGTAAAGAAGCCTGGGCTATATATTCATGGGCAGTATATTAAAAAATATGAATATGTTCAAGAAGGAGAGACAGGCAATAGTGTGCACATACCTTCTTGGTCTTCATTAACATATGCTTTAAGCTAAAAATGGAATGAGCACAGAACAGACCTTGAGTCTGGGGCTCAAGATTGTTCCCATTCCAAAACAGTATGAAAACCAGAAATGGAAACTACTGTGCAGCAAATATCTAAGAAAAAGTTTAAAACTGAAAAACAGGAGAGAGAGAAAAGAAAATTACGTCATCTTTTTTAAATCACAGAAATTTTTTAAGGTAAAATTGAGTTTTTAATGGGAAATTGAAATGTTGTCTTTCCACAAATGCTTTTAAAAATATTACTTGTGAACATCAGTATCATACTTTTATTTGAAAAAATTGTCATTTCCTCTTGGATGTTAGAGTTATAGCCTGTCAACAGGAATATCCTAATTGCATCTAACTCTAGAAAAAAGAGCCAGGCAGTCATCCAGTTGACATGGAAAAGGGCCACCTGAATCCATGTGCAGACTGATTTTCCCCGTTTAGGAAAATGTGCTAGAATGGTCTTCTTCAGAGTTGGTTGTTGGTCGTGACAGTACATTGAAGAACAACTGAATTTTCTTAACAGTTGCATCAGAGGGAGATCAGCTTCGTTCTTGTAGGTAGTAATTGGATTCAGGAGGAATCTGATGTTCTTAAAGTCACTATTATGTCCCATGTGCTGAAGCATAATAATTTCACGTTTTTGAATCAAGCCTTTGTGACTGACAGTAAAATTTCAGGCTTTTTTTGATGTTACAGGAGGGAGTGGTTGTTTTCTTATTCTTATTTGTTTGTTTGTTTTGAAGAACCGTGGCAACAAGAGTAGTATTATTAGCTCAAAATAAAGTCCAGCATCCAAGAGTATACAACAGGAAAAGATCCCAGCCTAGAGCACAGGTACATAGTTTTCTTCATCTTGAAGTCTTCCCAGCTGAAGTTGTTGTTGTCGTTAACAGTTCAGTGTTAATATTTTTCCTGTGGATTTTATCTGTATTTGAAATTCTCAACACTGCTCACTCTATAAGTATCTTATAGAGGCAATTTTCTTTTGCAGCTTATTTTTTGTTATCTTCTCTCTGTTTGTGGTTTTGCTTGCAAGGTCAGTGCATTCACTAGTTAAATGTGCCAGTTTGTTCCTTATTGACACTTCTGTGTTGCCATATGTCTGTGTCTTAGGTAAACTTACTGAGATTCACATCTAGTACATTACCAGAATTATTGGTTTAGTTATGCCAATGAATAAGCATCTAATTTCCATGTAGGAAACACATGATAGTATGTTTTATTAAGCTATCTGTTCCCTTGTGAACAAGTTTTGTAAGTCACTGCAAATACCAAGCCTTACAAGGTTGCCAGCTATCTTTTTCCAGCCTTGACTGACCTTTCACTTCACAACAACCTTCAGTAAATTATCAGAGAGGTTCAAATATACTCACGTTTGCTAAATACCAAGCATGCTAAAGATTAGGAGAGGCAAAATAAGCATTTAATCATGTCAGCTACTGCTTTTAGATAGGTACAGGCATGTAAGTACCTGTTCTGGAAATCCTTGCAGCACTGATGATGTCTTCTCTGTTTTGCATAGTACAGGCTGTTGTGTTGTGTCCATTCCTGCTTTGAGACTTAGAGCATCACAAGGGAATGGCAGGTTTGTGGGCAGAAGAGACCTACATAATATGCTGTGGGTTTCTTTTACTCATCAGCATTTCTACAAACTACTGTGTCCTTGTTTATCAGAGGGGAAGAGCATGTTGTGATGGATGAAACACAAAATATTGTGTCCTGCAGTAAAGATTTGGCATTTGTTTCCTTTGAAGGAATTTCATTAACAGTGTTGCGTATGTGAATGATTGATGGCTTTCCATATTTTTACCTTTATTTAAAATAGCTTTAATTTATGGTAGTTTTGGAGTGGTTTGGCAATGTGAGTAGCAGTTCAGTTTGTTTGGTAAATTGAAACTCATCTGTCTGCTTCTGCTCATCTGTCATTGAACTAATTTAGGATTCACTATGGTGCTGAAATGCATTTTAATACCAAACTTGGCAGAGTTGTGTCTTTAGTCACTATGTATTATTCCAAAGAAACTTGATCCTTAAAAGGATCTTATCAGAATCCATCAGAGTTGAGTTTTATGTTGCAAATTTCACCTTCCCACTCTAAAATTAATATTTATAATGAACATCGAAAATACTGTGGACATGTTCAGTATATGAGTGTCCTGCTTTTAGAAGTGAACTTTACAGCTCATTAGTTGCTCAGCTCTGAGTTACTGTATCAGTATTTTAATAATTTGCTGATCTTGCATTTCATGTTCCTGCCGCTGAATTCCTGAAGGGATGTCTTGGCAAACTGATTTATTAGGAAGGTTTTTTTTAAAAAGTATCTCTTTCAAAAGCAGAAGCTTATCTAATATCTTCCAGTCTTACAAGATGTCATATATATTATATATCTGCATATTTCTTCTAATGTAATTAAGTGGCTGCTGACAACTGCATATGTAACTAAAATGTGTCACATGCAAATTTTGAAAGACTGAAGAAGCTGCAGCAGGGTGAGATTGGGCCAGTGGCAGATAACTACCAAGCATTTAACAGTGTCTATTTTTTGGGGGGGTCTACATGATTGTCATTTGCCCAGCTCGAGCTTTCTTACACTGCTAGATTGTTAATGACCATTTTATTACTTTTGGAGTTTTAATTAAGACCATACTTGGCTTTCAATTGCAGTAGTCTCTCTAATGAGTGCACTTGTTGTTATTAGTCAGAGAAGGGAGCAAATGGACTCTTCATTCTCAATAGAGAAGTGAGAACTTTCATAGTTAGATTCTTCTATTTTTCTCTCTGTTTTTATCTTTTCTTACCAGTTACTGGTGTTGGAATATTACCAAAGTGTTGGTTTCTGCAGAAAACTTTCCTTCCTGATCCACATCTTGCTGCAAGGGAAATCTCACTCTCCTAATACTTTCTTGTCTCTACTCTCTTTCAAAGGAGAACAGAGAAACAGTTCCTATTTGTCCTTCCCTACCCAAATCCAAGGTTTACGAAGTCCTTCCTTCATATGGGAGTTCCTAAGTCTCAGTCGCCTTCAGGTTTTGTGGGGCTTTCACTGTAGGCTCTGCCTATGGAGTTCCCTGTCAGTCATCTTGAAAGCTGTTTCTTGTGTGCATAAAAATCTCTACATGTTGTTAAGGAAAGCACCTTCCATAGAGGCATTTTTATTGCTAATAGTGATTCTTGACTTAAAATATTAGAAAATCCCTGGAGAGCTGCCAAGGAGAAGCTACAAGGCATGCTTGTGTTTACAGATTGATTCATGGAGATAAGGACATACGTGTGTAGGGAAGATTTCAGCAGGAGTGCCGAAGCTATTGACTTCTAGCTTATTTAGCAGAATGTAATAATGAGTGTATCTGTATTTGCTATATGGAGGTCTATATAAGTATATATTTGTGTCTTTCAGGGTCTAAGGCACAAAGGGACGACTTACAGTTTTTAAATAATTATGGGTCATAACCTGTAAGAATTGCATGAAACTCAAAGAGCAGAAAATATTTCTCAGATTTTTCAGAAGTACTAAGTCAATGTTTTCAAAAAGGTACTGAAATAAAAACATTTGTTGCAAGCTTATTTAAAAAATATTTTAAAATACTTCAAAATATTTCAGATTTTTCAAAACTCAAAAGTAGTCTGACCATTTTTCATCCAAAGTATTTTGCATCTCAGTGAAGAAAGACGAATGTTCGCATCTCAGTGAAGGCAGTACCTATTTCATCCATCCATACTCACAACCACTGTTAAGATCCAGTTATTAAGGTTCTTTAGAAATACTTCTGCCCGAATTAAAGTGCAAACGAGACCATATGCCAGTCAATAGTAAGGGTTTTATTTGATGGTAAATATGAGCAAGAGAGGGAGAAAGAAAGAAAGAAAGAAGTAGAAAATAGGTGCAGGGGACAGGAAAAGAGGGTGACAGAGACAGAATAAGGAAAATATCACCACTCCATGGATCCCAGTGATGTTCCATTGATCCTCTCCAGCTGGTCTTCTTGGTGGTGAAGGTCCCCTGCGTAGCATAGAATCCGGTGGATTAATATATGCTCAGGCCATGTAGGAAAGCCCAGGCCCCTCCCTGGGGCAGCGCGGGGGGCAGGGGGGGTGATTGCCATTGTCTATCATGTGCAGTCCTGCAATGCAAGGCTTCAGGAATGACTCTGGGGGGGCACGTCGGGGGGCCTTTGATGGATTAAGGCACCCCTCAGCTGCCTCTCATGTGAATGTCCCGTGGATCCAGCCTTCCCAGGGTTGGTGGTTCCACAGCTGGGTCAGTTTGTGTAAAAGGGAGGATGGGTGTTCACTGCCTCTGAGCAGAGGTTATGCCCGAAACCTCCTCCCCCTCTGGCCTTATTTCAGGGGGGAGTCTGTGTAAACCTGGCTTCTGTGGGCTGTGGTCTCCCCCACCCCAAACTCAGCCAGGGATGAATCTTAGCACGGCTGCTGGGTTTGGCTCACATTCTTTTCTTTCTTTACTTGTTTGTTTTCCCTGGGCCTGAGGTTGATGAAAGAATGGGTTTTCCCTTTATCTAATCTCAGTAGTTTGACTTACAGTCCAAAGTTCTTCAAGGAGGTTTCTGTGGTTGTAGCTTCTTTAAAACTTTATATCAGTGTTTGAGGCATGAATTATTTTCAGTCTCTGACAACCACCCAACACATAATGTGTATGTTTGCTATTAAAATAGAGCAAACACCAGTTTTGTAATAGTTTTGTAGTCATTTTAGACACTTTTCTACTACTGCTTATTGTTCAGGTGTTGTTCAGCTATGTAATGATTAATGAAGAGTCGTGAACTGCTTATGGAGCCACCACTGACTGATCTCACTATCCTTTCCTTTTGTCTCTGTACTCCTCTTTTGGGTGACTACCACAGAAGGATCTCTGTTTCCTTTTTATGTGGTCCATACATTTGGTGCTCTTGATAAATAATAAGTGGAAGAAATCTTCAGTACGAACTGCTGGCACAGATAATGGAGAGGGGATGAATTTGAGGTGAAGTCATTAATTTTAGGAGAACATCCTTGGATTCTGGAAGAGATCACTGACAGAGAAATGCAGTATTTTACTAACTTTGAAGACATGGATGGTGCGAGTTTGGAGATTTTTATTCTTCCCTCCCCCCCAACTAATCTCAAGGATAGTTATAGGCAATTTCTGTGTACTTATGTAATGATTAAATTATTTTTAAAGTCTTATCAGACATGGAGAATTCTCCCTTCCAATGAAGAATGCAAACAGAAATTAAACCAGGAGTGGAGCAATAAGGCAGCAGACTTGTGCAAAGCACTTGGGGCAGTGTTTGGGCTGGGATCTTGACTGACTGCTCCAATTCTGTTTATAACTCTGCAGCTGTAGAGTTTCATTGAATGCAAAATTTGTGTTAATCTTCTGGGATCGAGGTACTTGGCTTGCAGGGCTGGCAAGCCACTTGCCATGTAACTAGTGAGCTCCTGGATCTTAGGATCTTAGTTGGCAGCAGAAATCAGAAGTCAGAGCTGGTTGGCCTGAAACTGCTGGTTTTGCCATTGGATTTTCTTATTTACTGGCATTAGTAACTGTATATTTAGTTAGTATGTAAGCTTTAGGTAGTATGCTCACATTGAATGCAATGGAGCATTCTGGACATTTGGATTCTTCTAGTGTTCAGTTTTAAATAGCATAGAGCAGGATAGCTGTAAATAACTTTCCTCAGATGATATTAAAAGTTATTTTGTTCTGAAACCTGCTGTGCTTATGCCAAAGTCTTGATCATGCAGTGACTGAAGTCCCAGTCTATTCACATAATCATTGATTGTTGACATTGGTGTTCAGAAACTCTTGAGACCAAGAAGCAATTTAAAATCATGGGTTACAAACACTAGACAGAGCAGGGTGTAGCATATAATACTGAACATGATTGTACAGATCTTGCTACAAATGCTATCTCATTATTTTAGAAAGTTCAGTTTTCTTTGGGTATGGATTCTCAGTTCAGGTTCTTTCATGGAACCATATGGCCCTTTGTAAGCATAGTCTCTAACAATATTTTAAGATTTGTTTATTTCTTTGAAAATTTGGTCCAGTGAAGAAATAAGCTTGTTAATGTATTTTGGCTGAACTGGAATGATGTTTCTGGGTATCTGGATATGAAGTAGCAAATTTGGTTTGTTTTTTTTTCCAAATAGTCAAGACTAATGTTACTGTAGTTTTGGTTTTAAACAATGGTAAAATATAATAGGACTCAAAGATTTAATATAAGAACCGTAGGACAAACACCAAGAATGTATAAACAGTCTGAAAGTGGGGTGGTTTTTTTGTTTTCTGGTTTGGTTTGGTTTGCTTTGGTTTGGTTTGGTTTGGTTTGGTTTGGTTTGGTTTGGTTTGGTTTGGTTTTTTTGTATGGAAATTGTGTTATTAGGGCACAGGTGAAAATGAAAATTACTTGCAACAATGATGTGCTTGTAAATAGCAAATGCCATGATGTGTATTGTGGCAGAATTATATGTAGAAAAGCATGTAGAAAATAGTTTTTGAAGTATGAATCCTAAATTAATGACAGACCTTAATTTTTACTTTCTAGCCCGGGAATTTAGTAGCCTTAGTAATACATCTTTCCATAAATATTGAAAGGAAAAAAAAGTAGTAAGTTTTAGAACACCTATTCGTGTGTGAACCCTTTAATACTATTATATGAGCATGTAATTATAGCCTTCAGTTTCTTTCAGTACAAATTACGGTAATTATGATATAGTTAATTTTAACATTCATATTCTTGTCACCTATAGCAGCCAGGAAGTGCATACACAGGAAGCATATTTCATGCATGTTTCCAGCTCCCGTTCCTAATTATATTATGTTCAGAGCATTCTGCAAGCCTGCGGGTTTATATACGTAGTACTTCCCTATCAACCCTAGGTTGCCACTACCTGCAGATGGAATTTAAGTGGTAGATCCTTAAAAGCTTCATCTGGCCTTTCTTTCTGCAGCCTGAAACTGCTGAAATTTTTAAAAGACATTTTTAGCATATTTCTCAGTGCATCTGTCTACAAATGAACAGGAGAATTAATTCCAATAAGTAAAGTGTGAAAAACATCGCTGCTAACCATATCATGTAGTTCAGTGAAAGCTTGATTACAGGGAAATGTATTTATTCCATGTGGTCCCTCTGATTTTGTGGTTGCTAACCAGGAGTGGAGCGTCAGAGACAACAGCAAACCCTCCAGCATATTTGCTTCCAGCATAATACGCACTTCTCAATCTATTTTTAGTTGGAAAATAAAATCAGTGTGTGAATTTCTTGTCACAAAACTGAATCTGAATGTGTAAGAGCCTTGTAAAAACCCAGTTTGGGGATTAATTTGTGATTGTTGTTGCTTTGGGTGTTAGATTCGTGCAGTAAAGTTTTCTTGGCTTGGTACATATGATTCTGCAGAAATGCAGCTTCTCTCTATCTCTCCTCCTTTCCTTTCTTCCCTACTGGGGTTGTTGATGAAACCTGGTCTTTTTTAGTCTTTCCCTAGCAGCAAGTGAAACCTGTGAGCTTCCAAACAGTTCTCTGAGCTTTATAAGTCTTCTGATAGATTCAGAATGAAATAAGTTTAATCGGCAGGCAGGCATCAAATGCCAGGCTTCATTGATTGCGCTGTGCCAAAGTCTTGTACATGAGTAACATAGAAATTGAAAAAAAGCATTTAGAGAGGTGTCAGTCCATCATCTCATAATTTATGAACCACTTGACAGAATAATTCCTTTGATCATTTGATAATCTGATTTTCAAGGCTCTGCTCAATTACCTACTGAATTTGCGTAATATCAAAATATTCATATTGTTTTATCAGTAAAACAGTTTTGTATGGATAACAGCTATCTGTGAGAGAGGAATGCCTCTAAGAATTCCTAGACAATATAGCTGGAGGTTTAGGTGCTCATTGAGACTGAGCCATTTCTTAGCTGTTCCTGACTGTCTGTTGACTTGGGGAAATGCCTTAGGCTGCAACCCTGTGTCTCTGTTTTCATGCTGCTTAGTGAAGAGCAGAGGGGAGGATTGGAGGTTTTGCTGTTGCATTTTTTTTTCTATATTACCTTCCTTTAGGGGACTCTTGGACATGTGCTGCATTAATCATTAGCTGTTAGTGACAGTCTCACTGCCTTCCAAGGGGTTTGTGAAGAACAGCTTGTTCTTGTTGGGTTTGTCAGGAATATGCTGCTAGATTAAGTAGATCTTTCAAGTAGGATCGTTTCCTATCAGTTGATTTAAGATATAGTGACCCAGCTCAAACTCTAGTTTTTGTGAAAATACCCAGGTTAATTTTGAACAAATGGCATAGAGAGTAACAAAAATTGTCAGGCTCCAACTGTACTGCCTGTTGTGTTTTTTCCTTACATATTTAGATGGCGTTACTGACACAACTGCACATGTGAAACTGTTTGCTAAACTTTATTCACTCTCTAATCTGGAGAATTATACTGCATTTCTCTTGTGCTTTATGAGACAGCTTTTGAGTAGGATATTTCAGGTTTTTCCTCTCTTTGGAACCACCATGAGAATGAACAGGGAAATACAGATTGCAGATTTTGCAGCACAGTAAGAATATTCAGCTGTTTATTTTGGCATTGCTGTATTCATCAAATGAGTGATTCATTATCTAAATGGGATTGAGATACAGGTGACTCTTAGCTGATGTAATCTGCAAGAAAGGAAAGCTTCTGAAAATTTTCCCTCTCTATGTGGTAACAATTGTTACACATTTTAATATACATTTATGTCTTATAGTTTCTCTAGCTACTCTAGAGGAGTAAAAGAGCAGTGATGCCTTAGGTTTTAACTTCTATATTTTTCAAATCCTATATTACCTAGTGTGTAACTCTGAAGTTTCTTGTAGCTCGTTAGCTACTCTCCTAGGCCAGGTAGACAGAACAAAGCTTCTCCGAGCTTGTTATTCAAGGACACTCAGATTGTCCTAGGCCCAAAAAATGTAAACTAGAGCCCCTAGAGAGGTGGAGAAATTGAAGAAATTACATCATTATCTTAAGTTTTAATTGGCAAATTTATGCTGATATGCAAATGGACCAAACTGATAAAAGGATGAAGAACTCATGACTTGTCGTCCATATTGAGGTCCATTTTGGAAGCAGCCTGTGGCTCCCCAGGGTGTACCTTTGAAGGCCTTTCAAATAAACACCTACCTTTATTCCCTTACTCCTGTCTAATCTCTGTTTCTAGGTAGCCACTCAAGGCATCAGCAGAAGTTCTGTGCTGAGCCCTGTGCTCCCAAACAAGAAGGGGCATGTTTGCCAATGACATCATTGTGACCCAGCAATGTGTGCTTGCAGCCTGGGAAGCCAACTGCCTCCCAGGTTGCATCTAGAGCATTGTGGGCAGTAGGTGGACATGTGGGAAAGAGTCCAGAGGAAGGTTGGGAAGATGCACAGAGCGCTGGAGTGCCTCTCCCACAAAGACAGACTGAGAGAGCTGACTGGGGAAAAGAGGGCTCTGGGGAGACCTTAGGCACCTTCCAGTACCTAAAGGGGCTCCAAGAGAGCTGGAGAGGGACTTTTTTACAAGGGCATGTGTACTAGTTTGAAAACAAACCAGTGGGAGATCGCAAGTCAGAATTATAATTTAATAGGAAAATTAAAATAAATGCAATAGTACAAGAACACTGAGAGAGTCAGGATACAGCCTGACACCCTGTTAGTCAGGGTGGTGGTAGCAGTCCAGATGAAGTGGTCCTGTTGAAGCAGTGATCCTGTAGAAGGGTCTGGTCTTCACCTGAAGGTCCAGCAGTGGTTTTGTAGCTCTTGTCCTCTGGGAATCCAGTAGGTAGGGCTGAGTGTGGTGTTCCAAACCTCAGGGTAGGAATGCTTGGTTCCTCCCCCTGGGCGGGGCATCTCACAATGGGATGATGTAATTTTATGAGTCATGTAGTGAGGCTAGATGGCCCATTAACAGAAGATATCTGTCTGGAGGGAGTTATCAGGGATGTGTCATGGAAGAGATAAAGAACATTGCCCCACCTGGTTTTAACAGATGGTGATAGAATACGTACTGTTGTTACACCTTACATTATAACCAAAGACAGCATGGAGTGACAGGACAAGGGGTAATGGCTTTAAATTAACATGGGTAGGTTTAGGTTAGATCCTAGGAAGAAATTCTTCCTTATGAGGTTGGTGAGGCACTGGCACAGGTTGCCCAGGGAAACTGTGGCTGCCTCATCCCCAGAAGTGTTCAAGGCCAGGTTGGACAGGGCTTGGAGTAACCTGGTCTAATGGAAGGCATCCCTGCCCATGGCAGGGAGGTTAGAACAAGATGGGCTTTAAGGTCCTTCCCAATCCAAACCATTCTATGATTCTAAAACTAACCTTAAGGTTAGCATTGTTACAATCTACAAGAGGCATTTTTTGTTTAAGGGTCTTTTTAAAGTATTAGTTTATCATGTTCCTGCTAATGATCTTTCAGACTCAGTATGGTGAAGATAATACTATGTTTCTCAGTTAAAAATAAGTTGACTTTAGAAGAAGGGAAGAAAAATTTCTGTGGCCTGTGCACCTGGTAGTACAGTTACTAAAAAAGTTTCTAAATGCCTTGTTTTGTATTCACAGTGAAATCTTCCTGTAAAGCTCTCTTGACTGCTGTAATGTAAATATATTAAAAAAAAAAATGGAAGGGTCTTTTACTATCTGTCTCTGCAACACACAACATACAGAAAGCTCCATCTTACAAAAGAGAATTGTCTATCCCTCTAGAGAGCCTAAAGCAAGAAAGCCCAAGCCAAAAAATTTATTAGATATGCCTGCATGACAAAAATCAATAAAATACAATCTTTTGTGGTTTAATATGAAAATAAACACAAAGAAGCAGTGGCTCTCAGGAAAAATATTGAGCTGCAGGTATAGAATTGAAGATGTCAAGAGAAGACTAAAAGCAGAGGATGTTGTCCAGTTTACTGTAGGACATATTTCAGAACCAAAGCCAGGAATAATAGTGTTAGAGGGTGAGCTGTCTGGCCATGTCTGAAAACCAGAATTCAATATGAGAATGTTAGTGATGTGATTGAGAGTGAGATGAAAAAGCACACTTCTCATGGGTGCCAAACTTTGGGACACATTGTTAAAGCATCCGATTAATTAATGGTTATCTATAATTGGTTAAAATGCTGTGAATAAAAAAGAATTAAAAGTACAGTTTTGTTTGGCCAATTTTTTCTCTATTGAATTTATTGTTTTCTGTAATACTTAACTGTAGGTACTAGTGGGTATTCATGATGCTTTGATATTTGTGTTGTGCACTGCTGTCAGCAGTGCAGGTCCTCTGAAGCTGTTTGAGTGTATACTCTATATTTTCCAGGAAATTTTAAAAATTTCTTTCAAACTGCTTCTGAACACTGCATGTCCTAGTCTTGTTATGTCCTCTATGGAAGAAAATTGAAGGAGAGCTTTAGCAGTATTTTAAATCCTTAAATTACTCACTCTACATTCAAATGCAGCTCCCAATTTTATTTTTAAATCAGGGAATAAATAAGTAGACCTTTACTTTTAAGTTCAGTTTTTTGATAGTACCAGTAATGCAAAGTAATTGAAAAATAATGTATTTCAGGGTTTTATTCAAATAGGTAGAGTAGCATAATTTCCATTCTGATTGTACCTGAAGGCTCATATGTGCTGTAACTCATTGTAAAGTTGCTGTAAAAAACAGTGAAAATATTAATGTGGTTTTTTACCTTTCCCCTGTTTTCCTGGGTTACTAAAACTTGTGTAGGTGGAGCAGCATGACTCTTACACAGACTCAGTGAAGCAGCTCTTGTTGGGGAAAAACATTGTTCTAGAAAGCATCTGATAGATGGGAATTATGAAATTACTGACATGTAATCTAACCCCAAATTCTTGAAATTGTAAAACACATCCCTGTTTTTTCTCCCCTGCCCTAAGTAATGATGTTGGTTCAATACTGTGTTGGCTTTTTCATGAGTGTGTCTTTGAGACTTCCATGTCTATGTGGTATATACATGGGTCTTGCTTATGAAGCATTTAGCTTCAAGTGCTTGATCAAGCAATTTTATTATACTTGGAAACAAATATCTATTCTTACCCACCATCCTGACTCTCAGGAGCAGTACTAAGTATGGTATTGCTCATGAAACTGATAGCAACAGTGGTCCTTCTGTACCCAGAGTAGCTTTTCTGCCCTGCACATTCAAAATCCTTTGCCAAGCAAGCTCCTGAAAATATATGTTAAGTTTATTACATTTAATTAGTTACCTGTCATTTTAAGCTTTACCTAGTGACAACAGTAATAGTGGAAGGAAAATTTGTATTAGGCTTATGGCTAGTTTTTAAGTCTGTGATAAAGCAGCTAGTTCTAAAGTGTCTATATAACTAGACGAGTGAAAATGAATGTATAACCTGTATGACTATCAATCACTCTTAGTGTTGGAGGGGGAACTAAGTCATTCCTTTTAAGCTTCCCATTTGTGTGCCTTCATTGCCTTTTCTCTGGTTTTATCATTTCAAATGATGCAGAAGGCTGTCTAACTTCTCCTTGTAATCAGTCCAGTTTGTTGTTAAGAGTTAGCTAACTTTATATCTTACAACAAATCACACTTGAAGGCATACTGCATGTTTGTTTGCAGGTGTATTTCTCTGTGACAGCTGTTCTTTAAGACCCTGAGATCTGCCATTAATTCTGAGTAGTCAGGCATCTAGTCAGCAGTACAAATTATTACTGCTTGCTGATGAGTTTTCATTATTAACATTTCTCAAAGGCAAGAGTGACTGAAATTTATGGCATCAGTCAGCCACATGAGATGGGGATGTGTCATAAATGCTGCCAGATGTCACTGAGATGAGTGGATGTGCAACATGCAAATCTTAGGGAGAACTGTAAATACTGCTGTGGTAAATCCCCTTCTCTGAGCCTGTTTCTGTTACTTAAATCAAATGGTATTGTGACTTCTCAGCATGGAGTCAAAGTGGCCCAGTAGGCACTGTGGCATCAGCAGGAACTGGGGAGGTTGTGTGGAGTTGGGGCAAGGTTGTATGCAGCCAGGGTGAAGGTAGGGGTTGATGCATGCTATTGCATCAAGGGATGGCCTTGACCTTGCTGGAAATCCCAGCAGGTAGATAATGAATCAAATCCCAAATAATTTTTGAAAGAAAAATAAACTCTCCAGAGATCTCCAGAAAATCACTTTTTAACCTTTTTGAGAAGTGGGGTTTGACTCATACCTTGATAAAGATTGATTGATGTGTTGAACTTTGAAGATACAACCTTGCAAACCCAGCAGTTGTTACTATTTAAAGAAGTAACCAAGACCTGAGACTACATGAAGAAAGATTAATGTTTAGTTGACAAAATCATGACTTAAAAGCATAGAGAGTAGGTATTAAACTTGTCCATTTAATCTCTAGGTCAGGACTTACCCTTGTCTTAGATGATGGTCTGCCATGCATGCTGGTATTTTTTCCCCAAAGACTTCTTTCTTGGGGTAAGGAATAGATGAACAAGGGAGCAAAATCAAGGTTGCAAAGACATGGTATGTTAGGATTTTTTCATTATTATTTTCCAAACACATCTACAACTCAAATTTAATTATTTTTATTTGGTTTTGGCTGGTTTTCCTCTAAGGCAGTTATATCCTTTGGCTGATGTATGCTGCTTCTGCACTTATTCTGCCTTTTTACAGCCTGCATATGAAATTGAAAATATTTTCTTTACCACTTGGGCCAATTCTTGTCTGTCTCTCCTTGACTGGTAATCCTAAGAGCTATACAGGTATTGGTTTCTATTTGGAAAGATGCCCTGGCTATATTAGCTTCTGATTTTTATAAAAGATATTAAAATCCCCAAACTGCAAAATTTTATAGAAATGTGCAAGGCTTGCATGAACTTTTTTACATTCTATTGCTCATTTTCTTAGGTATTCTGTATTTAAATGTTACTGTACTGCTTATAATGGACCAAACAATGAAGTAATTTGACAAATATTATATAGACTCTTGTTTGTGGCTCTGTTTTGGTATGCTATTATTCTGAGTAGTCTAGAAATGCTTTAAGGAAAAGAAAAATACTCCTGTAGTGCAAGGTAACCTCTTTGGCTGCAGTTAATTTGATTTTTCTTGGTAACAGGAGGCAAACTAAATGGAGGTAAAATTAGATTGATCAACCACAGCCTTCACATCTCACCATAGCTCCAAAACTGCAGATTAAGTCTAGGTCAGCTTGCTGATTTTAAAGGAGAAACATGGATATGAGACCTCTCAAACTTTTTTGATAATTATAAATGATAATTTGATGGGCAGGTGGGTGTGATTCAAAGTGAGAAATCTTTGGTGTCTAATCCCATTTGGTCATTTTGCATCATCATAGGGAGGTTTCGGGGTGGTTCAGAGAAGAATTTCTCTTCTTGTGTTCTTGTCCGTCTTAAGTGGGACAGATAGAGTTGAAATGTTCTTTGGAGAAACAATTATGCCTGTCTGAGGAAGGTGACTGGCAAAAGATCTTGAAAGTTCAAAGAGAATTACCCAGAACTAAAGACAGCAGAGCTGTGAGAGCTTGTGTGTCCTAACAAGATGCTCATTTATTGGTGAATACCAGTTTATTGGGGGTTAGTCACAGCATCCTGACTTGCAGCAGAACTGCATATATTTATAGGAGGAGATGTAAGGTCTTGTGCTTCTTGGTACTAAGATATATATAGATATATAAATGTAGCTATAGCTATAGATATAGATATGCATGATGTTCCAGCGAGATAAGTAGGAAAAAAGCAAGGAATTGTAACCAGTCTAAGTGAAGTGGAGCAATTGCCAAATTGCCTGCTTGGCAGGTTAACCCTAGGAAGGTCTCCAGTGCACACTGGCCTCAGTGGGATGTGTGCTGGAGGGGATAAAGCAGACCTGGCTCACTGGGCTGCTGGCATTAGGGGCCAAGCAAAAAGCAATGTGCAAACCAGGAGTTGCCCCTGCCAGCCAGAAGTGAAAAGATTAAACCAGTCCTGTGGTTAGGTAAACCTTTGGCATGGAGCAAAAAGGATGGATAGCAGAAAGAAAAGAATGTTTTCATGTACATGGGGCAAAGCAACTTCTTTGAAGAGAAAAGGCTGTGCTGTAAAGGGACTAGAAACCAAATTGACATAAATTGTGTACAGGAAATATCAGGGGGCAAAACCCACCAAAAAACCCCAAAACCAAAACTCTAGTACATTGCTGCAATCTCTGGCATTTGTCAGAAGGGAAATGTGTGCCAACCAATTTATTTAAGATTTTTCAGAGTAGACTTACCCAAGGAAGGAGGGAGATGGTCATTCCCTTGTGTGTGTTTGAGTGAAATCCAGGCCCTGGTGCCTGTAGCAGCAAGGAGAGACAACAACAGAAAGCTGTAAGCATGTAAGCCTGGGAGCTGAGACACAGCGGGGATGAACCTAAAGCAGCTCCTCGGCTCTTGGAAACACTACAAAGACCTTGGGAGCAGAGTTTGTTCCCCTCAAAGACAGTGAAGGATTGAGTGTTAGGCTGGTACCGGGGACCCCTCTGCAGAGACCCTTTGTGTCAGAGGAAGGTTGCTTACATCCTTTTTCCTGTTCCTATATCCTGTTCATTTGAGTTTTCTTCAGTTTAGGATGTTAATTACCCTTGTTTGTTATAATAAATAATGACTTTTGTTGCCGCTGTTCAGCCTTCTGCAGGGAGTTCACTCCATTAGAAGGCTGACATGGGTCAACCTCTGAGCTTTGGCTAATCCTTGGATATGCTGCCTCTTGAGAATATCAAATCCCTCTCCCCTTCTGGCAGATAGTATGGAGGATTGCAAATGGCCCAGTAGAATAAGGAAGAGAATTAGGTAGGTCATGCAGGAATGGAGGGAAGCATAGTGTTAAAACAGAGTCAAGCTGGGAAGCTGGAAAGTGGGGGAAGAACATGCTGGAAGAGATGGAAAAAGTAAAGAGAAAGTATTAGAAATGGAAGAGGAAAAGTAGGTGACAAGCTGAATATGCAGAAATCAATTCCCTGGATATTCCCTTTCCCTGATTAATTGATAATGGAAAATAATGTCTTTAATCCTTCTGTCCTCTGAGGGCATGACTTACCTGCAGCATACATGTTGGGAGAGCACCGAAGGGTTTACATAATGGAGGACTGTGTTACTATTTTGTTTAAAAGAGAGTAAGTTTAGAGGTTTCTTCACTCAACTTCAAATAGTTTGAGCTATATCAGCTGAAAATATGACTTAGGTGTTTTTATATGTTATTTTGTTGGTTTCATTTTTAGTGGATAGTATATCAAATGATTTCTCTTTGATCTCCATTTGATTGTTTTCAGAATTTATAAAGCAGCCTTTAATCTGCCCAGTAAGTGTTAACTTTTTACCTTTGCCTGCTGCTTTCTTATGAAATCGTGTAGAAAAGGTCATTTATTTCAGACAAAATATAAATAAAAATACAGAAATTAAGCTTGTGGTGGGTTTTTTGGTTGTTGTTTGTTTGGGTTTTTTGCTTGGTTTCTTTTTACCTTGACAAATCCCTAAATACTTGGTGCAAGTTCCTAGTTAAAAATACAGCTTCTGTCTAGTTTCTTCAGACTCTGGGAGTCTTAGTACATCTTGAGAAGTTGAGGCTTAAGTTACTTTGTTTAAACTTCAAAAACTAAAAGTAGGACAGTTTTTTCTTTCATTACTCTGCAAAATCAAGTCAGGTGCAGCCACACTGGCTGCAAAACCGTGCCACGTTCTTCTCTTTGATTCTTCTCATCTGTGACAGAGATTTCTGGTACAAAGGATCAAAAGTCAGACCTACTCTCTGAAAAATGAGAAAATTCAGAGTTGCAAAAACAACATGAGAATTAAAGATGACTGACTTTTTAATTTTAATAGTTAGCATTTCCTTAATTTTCTTTTTTTCCCCTTTTCCCCCCATTTAAATGTATCAAAACATTGAAGTACAAAGAGAATTTGGGATAAAAGGTTAAAGATGACTCAGCCTCCATCAATGTCTGCCCTGTTTTTCTTCTTAAAAAAAGTCTTTTACCTTATTGTAGGCACGAAAACATAGACTGTACCAGCCAAAAATAATGAGATGTTTCAATCCTGTAGATTTTTCCTTGATGTCAGAAAATGGAACTTTTTTAATGTTTCGGGAGCATAACACTTGCAATAATATCATGTTTCAGAAGTGACAAGCCTACATGGCTGTATTATGTGGTATTTTACTTTGGTCCACTATATATTGAAATATCATCTGCAAAGTATTGTACAAGACTTTTCATTAGCATGTTCTATTCTGCTGTACCATAAAACCCCTGAACTGAATTAAATCCAGCAGGTCCCCAAGCAGACATAATGTCAGTGAAAAGTCTCCAACAGATTATAATAGAAATTAAAGGACACGCTTCAAATGCTGATGGCTATTTTTCCTAAAGGTCCTGAAATGAGAGTGCACCCCATCCCAGGCAGAGCATTTCATGGTATTGGAGCCTTCATTTTCACTCTCTTAGTTTCCAAAAGGCCAGTCTCCAAATTTGCATCTCTCCCTGGGGCTCAGTACTTGAAGACTATGAAGTATGGTTTCACTTTGAAAGGATTTGCTTCCATATAGATGTTGTTAGGTATGTGTTCTTCCCAGAATCTTAAGGTCAGATTTGTATGTAAGATAGAATAGGTGACAAAAAATAAAAAGGTCACTTGCTGTTCTGCCATCTGCTCTTACCAGCATTAAACGCCTGCTAAAAACCAGTCTCCTGACTGGAATATGGGAGAAGTAAAGGAATCCATTCAGGTGTTTAAAGTTTACTAGAATAACGTGTGCTGGGTATAAAGCACCTTCTCCTGGAAGTTGCTGGACCTAGTAGTGTCTAAATTTGATTGTACTAACTGACAAGTACTCCATTGTGGCAGGTAAGTATTGTTTCTTACAGATAATATTGCTGAGACAGACAAATGACATGCCTCTAAGTAATACAGGACCCAGAAATAAAACATGGCCTTTATTTATTGTAAAGAAATTAGGGAGTAAATTGCAAATGACTGTTTGCCTCTCTCTACAACTGCTACTGCCTAGCAACAATTGCCACGTAGGATAAACATCAGTAACTGTAAAAGTTTAATGTCTAAAAGACATTAGGAGAGCTGATATGCAGTATTGAAGTCTTTCTGTACTATTTTAAAATATATCATCTGGCTTTGCCTTTTGGGTCTAAGCATAGTCCAGGTCTTGCCCATGGTACGAATATGCATGTGTATGCACACTCTAATGGATATAATGAAATTTGGATTGCAGCAATGCAGATGATTAATTATAGTAGGGAGATACTTCTGCTGTCAAAATAAAAATTAGAAATCTTGCACGGTACATACAGAAGCTTCTCAGGAAATCCTTCGAGCCCTCTCTTCCTATCAGGCTGGGGAATATGCCTCTTAATTTCCCCTGACAGAAAATACATCTCCTCATCAGCAGCTCTAGAAAATGACAAAACATCCCTGCCAAAAAAGGCTGCCTGCCAAATGCATCCATTGCCACTGCAGGAAGGGGGACAGGGAAGGGAAGGTTGTGCTTCAGAAATTCCATGGAAGGAGAATAATTTACCTTGCTACCTGTTGAGTCCCACTGTTACGCCTTGCATTGTTGCAAAATGTTCATCTCATAGTCAAGGTGAGACCCTTGAAGAATTAATTTGAGCCAGAGGGTACACAAACATTTAATTTTGAAAGAATAATTTATACTCCTGAATCTGGATAGTGTGAAATTCCCTTACAGTGTTTGAGCCAGGGTAAACATCTTGATGCAAAATACATACCTGCAAGATCTCTTACATATGTCAGTGCCAGAACAAACGCTGCTCAGTCACATACTGTACTGCGTGCATTAACCTGTAGCAGTGATTATCTCCGATGAAGTTACCATGCAGTTTCATAAAGGTGCTGTAGCACCACTAATAGCAAAATTTGAATTTATTGAAATATTCGCTACTGCACTTTGGCTTAAATGAGTAAAGTATTTTAAATAAAACTCAAAATTCTATTGAACCTTGCTTTGCTGAATCTCACACAATTACATTCAGAGTCTGTATATCAAATAATATGTTAGGACAGAGGATTTTTATAGCCAGTTATTGTAACATCATTATTTCAGTGTATTTGTGTTGCTGAGCTTTTTTTAATTTATTTTTTTATAAACCAAAATTATGATGAGATGAGAATGTTTTATCATCACTCAGTATATTTGTGGGGCTCTTGCACCAACATATTTTTCCCTGCATTAAAGTAATAACTTTATAAGTCAGCATGTTGAAGATCAGTTATATATATATATATATATATATATATAATAAGCACCCTATCTCTGGTAAATATACTAATAGTGTATTTTTATATAAATATAGTACAATGGACTGGCTTCCTGTTACACTGAAATTTCAGTCACATAGAGGAGTGCATAATTCACCTTGCTGCATGGATGCATCCAGTCCGTACATTGCAAAGATAATGTTCAAGCTGCAAAGTAGGTGGGAACTGGTGCTGTCATGTCTGCGTTAAGTGTTTGGATGGTGCAAAACTCAAGCCTGCAGAGTTTTGAATGTCTCTTTCTCATTTTGGTGGGCACTAGACTCTTGGCATGTAGTGGAGTAGAACCCATTGAAAGAACTGAATTGCTGAAGTGATGATGAAATTTGTGGCTGGAGGATTTTCTGTCATGTAGATGGGTGGTCATTTGTTGGGTGACGGAAATAGTCCACTGGGAAAGTGTGAGAGACAGAAATGTTGCAGCAGGCCTGAGGTTTGTATAACTTCTGCATCTGGCCCTGTAGAGGTGCCATCTGCAGTAACTGATTAGTCCTTTGTAACATAACTCTGGAGAATGAAAAATCCTTCCAAGTGATATATATGTATAAATAGCTATATTCTGTACACATACGGGCAACACAGGCATATTACAAACATAGGTAACTTTATATATGTATGTCAAGAATAGTTTGGCATGTTGACATTCTGATCTGCGTGGTGGCTTTTATTACGTACAAAGTATTCAGATCCCCACATCTTGACCAGCAATAAACTCATGATTTTCATATAGGTACGTGTTATGACTTTGAACATGGCAGTGCAAAGTTTACTGGCTGAGACCTTTGTCTTGCATATTAAATTCATGACTGTAGTAATGGACTTTGATTGGTTTGGTTTCATGTTCATGGTAGTGATTTGGGAGTTAAGAAATGTTAAAACAATGTGAGTAGCTACTTCTGCTTGAAAGTGTTCAGCATAACACATTGGTTTTATGAAATACAACTGGTTTTCTTCTAAAATACTTCCAGAGAGCTTAGGAAAACAACTTGCTTATCCCAAAGTTACGTAGAATTAGCCCCCAAATTCCTGTTCAGATGGAACTTAATTTAGGTAAAGAAATCATTCCTGATTTTAGCTGTAAGATCTTGCTTTGACTCCACAGAGTAGGTCTGATGATGCTGTAGCAGTAGGTTTGTTGTACAAATTGGTTTTTAATAGATGCGATTCTAAAATTCTATAATGAAAGTATTTATTAGCAAATAAATATAAAACCAATCTCCCTATGTCCAGGAGGGGATTGTGGTGGTAATTGTTTTACCTTGCTTGTTCCTGATGCAGTACTATTTAATAAAATACAATTTCTGCAGATGTGGGCCTTTGAAGTCCTTGAAAATATTAGCACTTACAATCGTGTATAGGTGAAGAAGTGAGTAATGCAGTGAATATAAGTCCCCAGGACATAATTATAGGATACTGTTTGGTTGTGTAGTGCTTGTCCTGCCAACATGAAGAAGCAGGCACACTGAGAAGAATATGGTTGGAGAAATTTGAGGAATATAATTGGGACATACAGGCAGGACTGATGGAGAACAGACATCTCTTCCATCTTCTCTGGTGCCCCACATCACCTTTCTCATTTTAAGATGTCTAGACATTTCTTTAAAATTATTGGAGTTGAACCAGAGAGTGGGAATAAATTATTTGTATTGCAGAATTCCTGTGTATTTTAAAGATGCTTACATTCTATGTTAATACTGGAACTCCTCATTTAAATCAGTATATGTCTGCTCCTTGTAACCAGCCATAAATTCTCTACAGTCCTGTTTGTGCTGACAGACTAGAAAATGATGTATCTTTTTTATTGGTTAAATATCATCAAACAACCTGGGGAGTTAATGCAGGAGGCAGTTTTACATTGGGATTTCACATGCAAAACCACTCCAGCAATGCCAATGGGAGGTTGCATATTTCTATCTCATGATGTGAGTGATGGGAAAAAAATGGGTTTGATTTACCTTTAAGTGCAAACATAAATTATGGGGAGAGGACTTACTTTCTCCTGCATTGTTCCAGCAGTGGCTTAGCGGACCATGTTCAGTGGTACTTGTTACTAACTCTTGAGTCTTTTGTGTGTTTTCCAGATATAGCTGGCTGTAATTAGTTCAAGCATTTTATTTATCGGTGTACAAAAAGGGGAGACAGTTCTCTCTCTCTCTCTCTCTCTCTCTCTCTCTCTCTCTCTCTCTCTCTCTCCCTTCCTCTCTCTCTCTCTCTCTCTCTCTCTCTCTCACTTCCCGCCCCTCTCCCCTGCCATAAGATGGAAAAAGAAATTTGGAGATAGCTTTGAACACCTCGCTAGAAGAACTAAAAGTAGAGATCTGAATAGTTGTTCTTAGCAGTTATGCCATTGCCTTGTTCTCATTTTCAGTGTGATAAAGCAGGACTTTGCCTGCATGTGTGAATTCTCTTCAGAAATTAAAGCTACCAGCTTCCAGCGAGGACACACATTTGAACGGGATTGAGATGCAGCTGAGTTACAAGAAGTGGTAGTTCATGGCACAACAAAAGCTTCAGGTCAAGTGGTGGCTAGAGTCCAGCAATGCATCTTCCAGAGCATAACTTCAGTGATTGTTCTTAGATCCAATGATCTTACATTTATGATAGTACATAACTAAAACCAAAAAAATGACACCACCATACAGTTGGAGACCACGGATTTTAAGAGATTAAATGCAGTCTTTTAAGATACACTTTCCTGCAGAAATTGTTCTTACTTCCTATTTGATGCTATCACATCACATTTAGATTGCAAATTTTTAATATTTATGTGGGCAAACAGTAGCATTCCAATTCCTAAATTTTCTTTCAGTCACTCTCTGATGACAAAATGCATTGTTATCTTAGCAATACTACAGATTGCAATATCCTCAGTAGAAATGTATAATGTGATATTTACTAATAGTATATAGTGTAGCTCATGAATATTTGGCAGTTTCTTCTTCCTAGTTGCTTTGTAGTTTAAACAGAATTTTCTCATTTGAACTTGTCACTTCTGATGCTGATTCATCCTTTAATGTCTTCCAGGTTGCCACTTTAGAATTCCCTCCAAAGAAGCTCTTTGGAAACAAGGATGAGAGAGTGATTGCAGAACGACGGTGTCACTTAGAGGTAATACCAACTTTTTAACAGGCTTCTGCTTTGTGTTTAGGTGGAGTACTCCCTGCTTGACCAACAGAAACCATTCCCATATGATCAACATTAAATAGCCTGTCTATAAGTATCAAGTTACTTGCTGCCTCATTTAACACAGGAGATGGCAGCAGTACATTGCAAAATAATGAAACATCTCTTAAAAAGTAAATTTCTCCTAGTCAGGAAAAAAAAAAGGAACTCTTCAGAGATGTTCATAGGAGATACATTTATTTAAAGGGGAAAGGTGGTGGGTGAGGTAAGTGTTCACTGTACACAGCTGGCCTCTGTGCAAGACAAGATTAAAAAAACCATACTGCTACTTTAAATGCAGTTTGTTAGTTGGAGATTTACTATTTTATCATAGTATATCCAAATATCTCATGACAGAAGGAAAGCGATATTTAGGCGTCTTTGAGTTTTATTTTGTAACCCAACTTTCTGAACATAATCTTTTGATTAATTTTTAAAATTAATTTTATTGTGGACAACGTTATTGAGTCTGAGGGTTTGAGTTATTTTGCTAGTTCTACAGTGCTGTGTGGATGGCATGATTTTGAACTCCTATCACACATTAGGTCTTTATATTTCTATGTTAATGCATGTTTTACTGCAGCCCAGGGGCAGGAGGTGGGGTTTTGGGAAAGAAGAAGAGGCATAATCAAAGACTAAACTGTACACTCTGCAACTATATTGTAGCAGCTTGGGCATTACTTGATCATGCAAGTCAGTAAGAATTAAATTCTTTGTAGAGCTAAAATAGCATTAGGTAGAGCTTAAGAGAAATTAATATAAAAGTAGATTGCTTACAATTGGAATCTTTTCTTAGGTGGTTTGAATTTTTTCACTGTACTTCACCTTTTCTTTGATCTACCAACAAAACATCCTCCCACTGACTTCTGATGTGAGGCTGTCTTACATGAAGCACAAAATGAATTTTTTTTCTTTCACGTCCTTGATAGACAGCATACAGGCGTGCCCATATTCCAGTCTAGTACACAATTTGCATATTTTTGTACCAGTAAAAAATTTATTCCCTTAATCTTTCTGACCTTTCATTGGTTTACAAACAGATTTTATTGTAATGATTCTGATGTTAAAACTGCTGTGTATAGCGATGCTTTGATCATGGCCACGTAGTACTTACAGCTCTGTATATAGCCAGGTTTTAACTTAAAATTAAATTGTATCTGTTTTCACTAAATAGGTCATTAAAACTTTATTACCTATATATTTTTCAAGCATAATAATATATGACAGCTGTTCACATGAATATGTTTTGCCATATGCCACTTGGCCATTCCACTCAGTAGTCAACTGTGACAACTCAGAGTGTTGAGGAACTGAAGATCCCCTGTGGCTAAGGGCAAGTTAGATAAAGAGGACAAGGAGCCAAGGAAATGTTACTATCCTTGCTATGAGGAATTCAATGCAATAAGCTGATCAAACCCCCCTGATGTCTAAAACTCTAATCATGGTATTTTCTTTTCACTACATATGTTGCAGTGGTTTGCTCTGGCTTTGCCAACGGCTGGGGAGTTTCAGCTCACACAGCTGCAGCCTCATTGGTGAAGGGTGAGAGAAACCACCTAAGCAGTGATGGTTTCCAAAGTCATGTAATGCTTTGAAGGCTCAAAGAACATCTTGAGTCATGCTGTGAAAGTGGCATTTATGCTGCAATAGTGGCAGATGGCCCAGGCACCAGTTCTATCTCAAATACTGGCCATTCATGCCTTGTGGCTTTCAGTCCGGTGTGATCCTTGAGCATGCTTCAGTGGGCTAACTGGAAAGTAGTAAATGGAGGGATTGTCTCTGTGAGGGACTTGGGTCCTTGGCTTTTGGACTGTAGTACATTTCTCACATGGGAATTTGGTCAAGTAGAAGGTGACAGTACTAGACCTTGGTATCAAATAGAAACATGGCTTGTATTCAGCTGACTTTCACAGCTGATCCTGTACACTGATTAGCTGAAAACCCTTTGCAATCTCTTTCAAGCTTCACAGGTGATGTGTTGGTATAGCTGTAGTAGGGTATAAAAGCTTTTTTGGTTGTTCCACTTGATTAGTCAAGAGCTAATGGCTAATACAGGATTTTTAGAAAAGGCAAAGCACAGCTACCAGACCAACACAAATGTTTATTTTTATTCAACATCTGCGCTAATTTTATGGACTAAAAATAAATGACAGCCTGAAATACCAGTCTGATAAGTGTTCTGAACAGATATTCTGTAATGTAAGATTATTAGTGGAGCGGTCGTCCCAGTGGTGGTGATAAAGAAATTGCTTTGCTCTTCCAGTTTTTACATTAGGTATTCATGCATCTTGAATAGGCTGGAACTCCATATAATTTTTCCTGAACTTTTTGCATTGAAATAGGTTTGGCTAGTTCAGTGCTTCCCACAGGTCATCTCTTAGCAACTGCAGTTTTCCTTGTCCCTAATTAGATTTGACCCTTTGGAAGCCAGTTTAGGAATAATTTAGTGCCGCAGTGCTGTCTGTCCAGCTAGCAGGGGGTGACCCAGCGCCAGGCATCCACCCATCCAGGAGGTGGATGGAGGCTGGCTCGCAGGGGCATGGGAGGGCTGGCGGAGCCAGGTTCCGCCTAGCCTACCGATGACTCACGCGGAGGAGAAAGGAATGGATGAGACGGACTCCCTCATGGAACAGCAGGGACTTTACTGAACTTGGAGGTCATGAGAAGAGCCCTGTGGGGCCATTGGCCAGTGTTTTACCCATTACAGAGTGGGAGGGGGAAACATGAAACAACCAATAATACAGGGACATGGGGTTTGAATCTTGATGGGCTAAGGATACAGACCAATGGAGGATAGCGTGGGAGGGGACAAATACTGTGGGCCAACAGGGATCAGGGGACACAGAACTCTCTGTGGGAGCGAACCAAACACAGGGGAGCAAAAGGGGGGAGAATAGCAGCGGCCAATTCTGCTGCTGGCTGAGGGATGTACCATTGCACACTGCAACAATTTAGTTTTTCCTACACATCATCTCTAGGATTCTTGCCACAGTAGAAGTACACAGGAGAAGAGCAGTGGGGTTTTTGGTACCTTTCCAGACAACTAGAATCTGGGGGGCTGGCTGTTACAGAGTTTGCTTTGTTTGAAGATTGAGATGTAGTGTTACCTTATTTCAGCCTGGGTTTAGAAGTGGGCATATTTCATCATAATGGAGGTGAAATTATTTGGAGTAAAAGAATCCAGAGAGCCCCAAATTATAAGGATTGTGATTTTTAAATCACAGTAAGTTCCAAGTTTGTGTATAACATTAAGTTCTTTTATTTATCCTAGCTGGTACAAATGCTGACTAATCGAAAGCGTCACAATGTTTGTAAGAAAGCACATTACATTAACTACTTTTGTATGAGATGAACCTGAGAACTCGACTTTGATCTCTAGCATGATATATAATTGCAATGTAAACACTTTTTTTTTGCTTTGGTGTTTGTTGGTATAATATCAAGTCTTTTGAACTGTATTTGACATTACCATAGAGCTTTGGAAAATAATGTGCAAGTTTTTACCTATACATCTTCAGAGAAAGCATTTAAATTGTATTTAAAATTATCTACCCCAAGTGCCCTATTGCAATCTATTAATTTAGTTTTTCATCAGGGACCTGTTGGAGGGCAAAACTCTAAATTAATTGTTCTGCAGTTTAAAGACTGTAATTTCACTTCAGAGCCAACCTAGCTTGATTAAATCCTCCTTAAATGAAACAGTCAAGAATTCTTGTGATTAAAGTTAATGAACAGAAGTTAGTGTGTATCTATCCTTTCTTGCAAATAGAAATCAGTAGGTCAGAGTATAGGATCCTTTTTTTTAGTGAATTCAGATGATATATATTCATTTTTTCATATTTTTTTAAGCAAAAGCTTTGTAAAGGAAGCACTTGTCACAATAAATACTTGAGTCAGTATTCTATCTATTGCTATTTTAACTGCAAAGTGTCTTTTATTCCTTGGTGAGTTGCTAGGTCTGTGAATGACACTAAAAAGAAGTTTTCCTGAAATCCCAGCTTCTTTGGATACTGCATTTCTGTGTCATATAATTCCCCTAACTGTTCTTTTTTTCTTCTTCTCTTAGACTTATGTTTTGTTGTAGTAATGAAGATTATTCTTAGCCCAGTTTTCCCATTGTGCAGCCAGAGAAACTGGGCAGGAGTCTAAGCTGAGATAGCAGATTGAACTGTTTCTTGACTCTGCAGTCAAAAGCCTTGCAGTCATGGACCCACTAGACTGTCTTTCCTGCCCTTGCTGTACCAGTGTGTTTAGGAAAAAACAACTGTTATGCCGACAAAATCCGAACAGGTTGTTGCTTAAAGGAAAACGAAAACTCGCCTAATTAGCCTCAGTCTGTCTCCTTGTCTTGTTCCCTGTTTACTCTTCCCTGTTCTCAGGGCTGCATTTCCTCTGGTTGGTTTGCAGACAGCAAAGGGAGAAACAAGCAAAATCCCTGATGGGGTTTTTAGGGATCAAGAATTGGTTAGAGTGTGGTGCTGGTAACACCAAGGTTTGGGTTCCATCTCCAGATGGGCCATTCCATTAAGAGTTGGTCTTGTCCTTGTGGGTCCCTTCCAACTCAGAATATCCTGTGATCTAGAAATAAAGCTCAACAATCAGTAGGAGTCATGTGTTGTCTTTTGCTGCCACTTACAGAGCTCAGGGAATGAAAGTCAACCTGTAACAGCATGGTAATGTGAGCCTATGTCGAGTTATATGCATTTTCCTGGCATTGTCTCTGCTCTTCTTTTTTTTGATACTTTGAACCTCTTTAAAAGATAGACATACTCAATTTATTTAAAATTAATAATATAATTGTCCTTAACCTCCTCACTTCCTGATGTCTGCTGATGAGGATTTCAATGATAGGTGTTAATGCAAGAGGCAGAAATAAATCTTGAATGAGCTGCATAATTCAGTTTTGCTGTCCAATCTTTAGAACTGTCTGGGGAAAGTATTGTAGACACTGAACTGGCTGAAATATTGCTGTTACTTTCAGCCAAAATCAACCTTCCAAAATTAGATTAACTTAGAAGCCAAATCCTTTGTTTGTTTTTTATTTTTTATTTTCACTTGAGTTCCTTTGGAGGTGATGATTCTAGGGTATTTTTTTTTATAAGGCTCTAAATTTAGCCATGCCGTCTTTCCCCTTTAAAAGTAACATTCTGCTGACATGGCTTCAGGAATCTGGTTCTTAAGGAAAAGGTGAAATAATGGAAATAGCACCTTTTTCTTGAACTTGGATTAAATCTTGTTATTTATCTTACTAGTTTTTGAATTAACACCTTGGTGGAAGCAAGCAGTAGAAATGTCTGAGGAGAAAAAAACCCTCAAAATATTTGTCAACAAATTTGGGCAAACCAAATGCCCCCCCGAATCTGCCTGAGACCTTGAGGTTTTCCTTGAAGTCATGAGGACAGAAACATTTTAATGAGATTTTAGATTATCCATCACCTGAATATTCAGTATGGACTTCATTAGTACTACCCACAAGTCTTTGTTTCACTGCCCCATTCCTAAATAAGTTTAACTGAGAGAACCTATGCTAGTTATAGGTGAATTGATGTTTCTCTTGCAAAAATCCTATCAAGTGGGGTTAGAGTTACCATTTCTGTTGGATTTTTTCCCTGACTGACAACAGTCACAAAGACCTTTCAAAGCTGTTATATACATGTTTGTTCGAAGGGATTACTAAAAGGAAATTATTAGACACAGGCATGAGCTTACAACATCCCTAATAACAAAGCTTTCTAAAAGGAGCTTTAAACGCAGCTGCTCACTAGCCTGGCTCTTGAAGAATGAATGTTTGTCTCTGACAGCGTGATGGTAAATACTGTTCTTAGCAGAATCTAGGTGAGATGGACTTAAGAATGCATTCAGAATACATTTGGTACGCATACATTTGGTACTTACTGGAAGATAAAAAGAAACTCTTCTCTTTTTTCACAGGCATGAATGCATATCAGTAGTACTGCTGGTGCAAAAGCAAACCACTGCAACTGTTGTTTTTAATGTTTGATAATCCTAGAGAGGATTGTTTCATACCCGTAGTCTGAACTACAGAATGCAATATCTTGGAGTGATGGCTTTAATTTCCCACTAGAAGAATAGGGATGCAGTGTGATCAGGGAAGGAAAGAGCATAGATGCATCCATGAAGACAAGAGAAGAGTGTGTGTGGCTGGGCCATATTGTGAATATCAGTTATAGGAAATCCATGTCATAGATCATTTTCTAACAGGTATAGTAAGTCTGCACCAGGTGCCTTTCATAACCTCTAGTAACCACTGAAAAGTTTAAGAACAAAAATAACTGCTCTTCAGGAACAGCACTGAAGTCTTGCCAGCAGACAGTAAGACTTTGCAGTTAGCCATCTGAAAGCAAGTTCACGTGTCAGGTTCCCATCCATCAGTGCATCATTAGGGCAGCCCAAGGCACATGGCTTTTCTGGTTTTGAAGCATCAACCCTCAAAGAGGAGTTGCAGCAGTTCTCAGCAGTAAAGCATTTAATCTTTTTTTGGGTGGTTCTGCTTCTTGTGTGAGACCCTGTTGGCTTCAAAAAATGAATAAATAAAATTAATTTTACTTACTGGTTACAGTCACTAGATACAAAGAAGCAGAACTTTGCATAGGTTGGCCATTGATCCCACACCAATAAAATGTTACTTTGGTTAAATACTATAGACCTTCACCTAGCCCACAAGAAGACAAGATATTATTCTTGTAATAGAAACACATGGTAAAGCTGGTAATTTAGAAGGAACAAAAGCCTGAGGTTATTTTCTGGATGAGTTAATTTTAAGCTCTGGTTCGACAGTCTACTGGATGCAAAAGGAATGGTAAGTGTGGTCTCATTTGCTCAGACTCTGGGCCTGCTTCAAGATCAGGTCTGAATCCTTGCTCTGCAGAGTTTCCTAGAGGTAACTTGGCATAATATATGTATCTTTTTAGAAGAATTTTGGTGTTTTTTTCTTTAGGTGTATAGCTTCAGGTCTCTACCTCAAAAATGATCTTTTGTGATCAAATGTTTATCTCCATTACAACCAAAGAATTAAATAGGATTTGCAATTTGGACGACTTTTATTTTTCCCTTTCCTTTTTAGATATTTCAGAGTATCGGAAAATAAGGAGGTATGTTTATTATGATTTAGTAAATTTTAAAATGTGACAGCATATAGTTTGAGCTCCAGTTTAGCGCCACATTCTAATGTGTTTTGCTGTCAGGATGGAATAAATTTCCCAACATCCTCTTACAAATCAAGTTTTGAAGTTGTGTACCTTATTCCCAATCTCCAAAAATGGTTCTGCACATACAGATGTGGGCAGATGAATAAAAGGAGCGCTCAGCCAAGGACACTGGGTTGAATTTGGTGCTACCCGTTTCCAAAGCAAGCATATCAATCATCCTTCAGCATGTGATTTCACCAGAGGAAGCAGAGGGTGATGCACATCAAGTTTTTTGGTAGGTGTTTGCCAAGCCCGCTCCAGCAGATGACACACTGTCGCTACTGGCCCAGGGATGCGTGCTAAATTCAATGTTGTTGTTCTTTCTGAATAAATTTTGACAGGACTTGTTTTGACTTGTGCTCTGGAAAAAAGATTGGTTTCCTTCACTAATCAGGTCTGTTTTGATCCTTTTCAGTATGGCCATTCACTTCCCAAAGAAGACTCACACTGGTAGACCACCTCTAACTCATAGCCCTTGCTGCCTTTTTTTTGCTTCCCTGCCAGCCTACAATTCAGTTTTCATTGGAGCTGCCTAAAGCCAATATATGTAAGCTTTTAACATGCAGACATTGTAAGAAATAATAAGTCCTGTGGATTTTAAGTGAATTTGAGGCAGAGTAAGATTGTAATTTGGGATGTAGACTGACTTCAGAAGTTAATTCAATTGATGTGGCATAATAGTAATTCAGCATAGTGTGCTCATGCCATTAGACTTGCACAGAAAAATGCTCCAAATACCTATAATGAATAGTTTGGGTTTTGAAAACCTGAGAGAGCAGTTTCACCTTGAATCATAACTGGCATCTCTCAGAATGCTTGCACATTAAAAAAATTCAAAAAGGTATATGAATTTGAGTAAATTTTAGTACCACCTTGGGTAAAATTAAATTTTAGTGGCACTCAAGCACTTCTGGAGATGAAGAGGTAAAATCTGCTTCACCTGTACAGCTGTGGAGGAAACTAACTCTGATTCAAGGAATCCGCGTTATGCTGTGCGTGAAAAACACAGAGAGACTTTCCTGAGAGGCTAAAAATGTAAGTCCTGGTATTTTTTAGTGCAGTTTAGCTGCTTAAAGAAGCTTGATTCTTACCTGCTTAGTTCCAAAGTCATTTAGGTACCAAAGGAGTGCTGTATGGTGAGTGCCTGTGGAATTTGCCCCTAGGCAGCTCAAAACTGCTAACTCTCTGAGCTGAGAAAAAAAATGAAAAGAGAACCCAAAAAGGGAAGGAAAGCCTTTGCCTAAACAAAGACCAGATAGCCCACAAAATGAATACCCCGTGGCAAAAAGCTGGAAGCTGCCTGAGAGTGACAGTTTTAAAAGCACCCATGATGACAGCCCCATCACACACAAGGTTCCCATTTTGGTAGTCTTATGATACAGTTACAATTTTGGGGGGTGCAGATAGATATGGAATACAATAATATTATGGATTACCCCAGGACATTCCACCCCTTATCCCATATCATCTGATTAATGCCCAGATTAATATATTTCAACTGTAAACACATGTATGTATGCATATCTACATATAACTATATACAAATACAATTATTTCAGTGGTCACTGACCATCCCCCATTGGGTCCATGACTGATATGACTGGAGAAGTCCATTCTCATTGTCCTTGGTAATTAAAATATGCAGTGGCAGTGACATTCAGCAACCAGTGGTACATGCCGACCTTACAGGCTGTTCTCACCCAAAGTCGAATTCCCCTGAGGTACTCTTTAGATCTCATNATCCAGTTATTATTAAGGTTCTTTGGAAATTCCTCTGCCTGAATTCAGGTGCAAATGAGACCATGTGCCAGTCAATAGTAAGGGTTTTATTTGATGGTAGATATGAGAGAGAGAGAAAGAGAAAGAAAGAAAGAAAGAAGTAGAAAATAGGTGGGGGGGGACAGAAGGAGAGTGACAGGGATGGAATAAGGAAAATATCACCATCCATGGATCCCAACAATGTTCCGTTGATCCTCTCCAGCTGGTCTTCTTGGTGGTGAAGGTCCCCCCAGAAAGCATAGAATCTGATGGATTTATATAGCCTCGAGCCAGGTGGCAATGTTGGGACATGTCCTCTTGGGGAGGGGGGCAGTCTCTTACAGCAGACTCTGGGTCTGTTGCATCACGTGCAGTCCTGTGGTGCACGGCCTCTCATGTGAATGTCCTGTGGATGTGGCCTGTGGGGTTGGGGGGTTCCACAGCTGGGCCAGTTTGTGTAAAAGGGAGGATGGGTGTTCACTGCCTGTGAGCAGAGGTTATGCCCAAAACCTCCTCCCCCTCTGGCCTTATTTCAGGGGGGAGTCTGTGTAAACCTGGCTTCTGTGGGCTGTGGTCTCCCCCACCCCAAACTCAGCCAGGGATGAATCTTAGCACGGCTGCTGGGTTTGGCTCACATTCTTTTCTTTACTTGTTTGTTTTCCCTGGGCCTGAGGTTGATGAAAGAATGGGTTTTCCCTTTATCTAATCTCAGTAGTTTGACTTACAGTCCAAAGTTCTTCAAGGTGGTTTCCGTGGTTGTAGCTTCTTTAAAATATTGTATCAATGTTTGAGGCATGAACTATTTTCAGTCTCTGACAGGTACACGTGTTTCCCCATCCCTCTGCATAATCCACCAAGTGTAAACAGGTCCTTGAGCAAAAACAACCCCATGGATGGGTTTGCCTTTGCTCAAGGCAGAATTAATCCAAACAGCCTTTCCTAACATACCTCTCATATGCACGACAGGGACTTTATAGTCCTTGCTGCTATACTCCTAGTGTCTGCTGTAGACAGGGGTTTGGATTGGGCAGGGCCAGTTTGGTTAGTGAAACCTCTGTTGTTAACTAACCATGTAGCCCCTGCTAAATGCAGATCCCACTGCTTGATAGTCCCACCATCCCCTGCCTTCAGTGTTGTTTTTAATAGTCCATTGCACTCAACTTTAGCTGCAGCTGGTGCATGATAAGGAATGTGGTACACCCATTCAATACCATATTGCCGCTGTGTGGCTGGCTGGTGGAGGAAGCTGCAGCTTGTCCCTAAGAGATCCTGTCTCAGGAACTCCTGGTGTTGCCTGGGCACCTCGCGGTACAGCTTCTCTCTCACCGTGTGATGAAGACACGCAGCCATGCTCACACAGAGCTTGCTAGCTCAAGCGGTACCAGAAGCAAAGAGTCCAGAGGCGGCCCTTGCCAGGGAATCCGATGTTTATTCTGACCCGCTCGCAGGCAGGCCAGGTAGCAAGAGGACGGGCCTCAGCCCTACAGATTCTTATCAAGGGGTACAGACAGGGGGAGGGATAACAGCTGAGGACCAATGAGGTGTGACCCAAGGTTAGAGTGACTGTCTGGCTGCTGACCAACCACAGGGACCTGATCTCCACAGGGTCACAGGACCAGGTGAGAGGAATCCTACCAACTGAGTTTGTGGTAGGTCTCAGATCTCTGAGTTCACCCACCATCGAGCTCCTGGGCTCCCTGGTCCCCCAGCCATCCCAACTGGTGGCTCAGGGACTACAACACCATATTCCCTAGCTCAGGTGTTATAAGGCTATTCTTGAAATGAGTCCTCTTGTCTGACTCAATTCTCCTAGGGGTCCCATGCCTCCTGGTACTTGTTCAAGGCCCAGGATGGTGTTCTGGGCAGTGGCATCAGGCACAGAGTACGTCTCCAGCCATCCAGTAGTTCTACCATTGTGAGTATGTAGCGCTTGCCTTGGCAGGTTTGCAGCAGTGTGATGTAATCAATCTGCCAGGCCTCCCTATACTTATGTTTGGACCATGCCCCTCATACCACTGCCCTCATACCAGAGGGGTTTCACCCTCTTGGCCCATTTGATTGCATCACACATCTCACAATCATGGATAACCTGAGCTGTGGCATGTGTGGTTAAGTCCACCCCTCAGTCATGAGCCCATCAGTATGTCGCATCTCTTCCCTGATGGGCCCACCTAGCTAGGAACAACTCTCCCTTGTGTTGCCAATCCAAGTTTACCTGTGACACCTTGATTTTGGCAGCCCAATCCACCTGTTCGTTGTTGTGGTGCTCCTCATCAGTCTGACGCTTAGGCACAGGGGCATTCACATGATGGACTTGCACTGTCAGCTTCTCTACCCGGGTAGCGATGTCTTGCCATTCTTCAGCCACTCAGATTGGTTTTCTACTATGCTGCCAGTTGGCCTTTTTCCACCTTTCCAGCCAGCCCCACAGAGCGGTTGCTACCATCCACAAGTCAGTGTAGAGGTAGAGCGTTGGCCAAAGCCAGCTGCTCGCTTTCAGCTCTGCAGTCTGACTGGATCCACCTTGTCCTTCAGCAGCTTCTGTGACTCACTGCATAGGGTGGCCTGCACTCTGCTGCTAGAGGAATGGAGCAAAACACATTAGCAGTATCAATAGGGGCATCACTTTGCTGCTTGGGCTCTGGCTCATACTGAATTTCCAGCATGTCCAGCATGGCAGCACTCAGTAATGGTGTAACTTCATTTAGGCCATGTTAGTCTCCATTCCCCATCAGACTTATGCACAGGCCATATGGGCTATTAAAGGGTGAATGGGTCTTACTGACCACTCCCTGGCTCTCCAGTTCACAGATCATCTTACATATGGGAATCTCAGAGTCTCGGTGTGGTATTGTCTATGATACATTGTAGTGGTGGCAGTTGGTACCTGCTGTTCTTACACTTTCAGGAGTCCTACTGCAGAAGGGTCCTCTGAGGGAGACGAGGCAAAGTGTTCAACTGTCTAATGCCCTCTGCCTCCACAGCAGCTATCCCAAAAGCCCACCTGAGTCCTCCTGGGTCTTTGAAATAACCACTCCTGAGGAGATCCATGCCAAGAATACACAGGGCCTCTGGACCAGTCACAGTAGGGTGTTTCTTCCACTCTTTCCCAGTCAAGCTCACCTCAGCTGCCAACAGAGTCAACTGCTGCTACCCCCCTAATTGCTGTCACCCCGGCAATAGAAATGGGTTCTGCCCCAATGTGTCCTGATGGTATTGAAGTACACTGTGCACCAGTGTCAACCTTGTATTCTTGTGGTTCTGATGTGCCAGGCCGTCAGATCCACACAGTCCAATAGACCTGATTTTCTCTGGCCTCTATCTGGCTCTTTTAGTCCTGACTATTGTTCCCTCCATGGGCATACCTTCTGGAGGTCCCTTCAAGGGGTTCAGACATCTCATCCTCCCCTCTGTTATACCTAGCAGCTCACTCTTGGGAAACTGGAGCTACATTCATTCTGGTGGAACTCCCTCTGTTAGTAGTCTCCTCCTTTAGTTTATGCACCTGTACTGCCAGGACAGAAATGGGCTTTCCATCCCATCTTATGTCTTCCTCATGCTCATACAGAAAGAACCACAGGTCAGCTTGTGGGGTGTACCCCCTCTCCCTAGCTGGGGGACATCTGCTTCTGATGACAGGGGCTCTGGTCTGTACTGACAAGACTTGGAGAAGGCCCTCCTTAAGCTCCTTGCAGAGTTTCTGATGGGTCTCTGCCACTTTGTCTTCCAATTTCCACATACGCTCCATCAGGTCTGTTTCCATAGATGACATTTGGGCTTCTGTCGGGCCATGTACAGGGTCTTCATACACTCGAAACCTTCTTGTCAGAGCGCCTGTTGTCTTGTCCTCCTAATCCACTGCAGTGGTGCTAGGGCATAGGCTTGTGTCCCCTAGTCGTGAGAATTTGAGCTACCTCAGTGTTGTACATTTTATCAAGTCTGGACTCTTAGTGGTTTGGTTGTAATTTGAGAGAAGGATCTCTATCACAACCAGTTCTTGCAAGCATTGGGTTCCTTGCTCCATGGTCTTCCAAAAGCCTTGCTGCAGCTGGAGATCTTCTGGGCAAAGGTATCTCTCCTTCACACTAGTTAAAAGCCATGTCCAGAGCCTGAGAGGTTCAGGCCTCCCTGCGATTCCCTGATCAATACCCGCATCATATGACAGGAATCCCAAGTGCCTTGCTTCAGTGCTGTCCAAAATTGTACCATTAGCTGTGGTGTCCCAGACTCAGATCAACCAACTTAATACAGACTCATCGGGCTGTCAGGTGAGATCTCTTCTCAGATTGTGAAGACTTTCTAAGGACAAAGACTCAGTGATTATTTCTGTTTCTGTTTGCTCTGCTGGCTGTGAGGGTCCTGGCTCCCCATTGTCATTCACTGGGCAAATGGATTTGGTTTTAGATTTCCTTCTGTGGACAGGGGAAATTGCTATTGGCTAGGCTGCCCTTCTGGTTTAACTGCAGCCCAAGTGACCAGGGTGTCTGCTGATTTGTTCGCCTGCCCCTCTGGCTGTACCTGCTGCTGTACAAGCAGTGTGCAATAAGCATTAACTAGGGCCCAGCACACTGCAATAACCTTCTTCTCTTTAGATCTGTCATTACTATTTTTTTTCCAGGTATTTCTTCACCTCAGCTGGATTCTGAATTTGTTCAGGGGGAAAGTTCCAATCTATCAGGGCAGAGAATTCCTTCAGGGCTTGGCCTACATCCTCCCACATCCCACACCACTCAGAATTTTCCACTACTGGGGTGCATCCCTGGACAACCTCTCTGGAAATCTCAGTTCTGATTCTAAACATGCTGTAGGCCATATAGAGGAGAGACAACAGAATTAAAAACAAAAATGTGGTGTCTTTAACATCCAGAGGCTACTGAACATTCTCAAAATGTTCATGCCAGACCTGAAGGGAGAGAAGGAGGTAAAAGGCTGGAAAAAACTATCCCCTACTTTTCCCACAACTGGCTGGGTGTGATTATTAATAAACCCCCAAAAGAGGCATCTGAGATCAGGACAGGAAAAGAGCAGAGAATACACATCCCAAATAATAACTCTCATTGCCTCTGATGTTATCTTCTTATGCATTATTGTCACAGATTATATCAACACAGCAATCCTGGTTTGTGTCCCTGATGTGAAAAAGATGGATACCTGGGGCAGAATTGTCAGTATCTATGGATAAGTATACATACCTAAGTGCCAGAAAGCCATTATTAAAGCAGGCAGCATGGTGACCAGTGAGTGTTGTACCCAATACAAAGTCTTCAGGACAAGAATGTTATTTTTTCACTTTCTCTCTTTTCCGCATTAAGTTGGGCACCAAATTTGTCTTGGTTTGAGACAATTTTAAAGCACAACACTCTGGAATGAGTTGTCTCCCCTTAAGGGTTCAAACAATCCCTTCCCACCAATAAGGAACGAGATACTATTAGGTAAGTGAAGAAATAACAGTTTACTAACAAGCAGAACAGCAACAGACAAATAATGGTAAATAACTACTATATACAAAATTGCTAAATCTCGTGGACTGCCTCCCAGAATGAAGAGAGACACGAAAATGCTGGGAACAACCCCCATCCCCCAAGATAGCACTCTGCACCCAAGCGTATGGTTCGAAGGACAAAGGGAAAGGTGGTGTCAGTCTTCCTCCCATGCCCATCCCCACTCTGCTTATCTCCCTGACAACTGGAGGTCCAACTGGTATTCTCTGGATCAAGGGCTAGAACTCACGGAGGGACTTCACATTCCTTGCAGCAAGAGATGACAGGGCAAGCGAGGCAAGGCATCTGGGTGGGGATGACTTTGTCGTCCTCTCTCTTTGGCCAGGTACCCTTGACGAGTTGGAGCAGCTTGGACTGGAGTGGGGCTGCCCCGCTTAGTGGCAACAGGTGGGTGCCTGTGGAATTTGCCCCATGGCAGCTCAAAATGGCTAACTCTCTGAGCCAAGGAAAAACCCAAAAAGCGAACCCAAAAAGAGAAGGAAAGCCTTTGCCTGAACAAAGACCAGGTAGCCAGCAAAGTGAATACCACACAGCAAAAGAACTGGAAGCTGCTTAAGAGTGACAGTTTTAAAAACACTCAGGATAACAACCCATCCACAGGCAGGGTTCTCTTTTGTAGGGTCTTAAAGATACAGTAACAATTTTGGGGGGCTGCAGATAGATATGGAATACAGTAACATTATGAATTACCCCAGGACACAGCTAAATTACATTTTTGGTAGGAGCTTTCAATATCATCTCCTCCCATGTAGCTTCTTGGCTAACAGCTTCAGTCCAACAAGTTAAGAGTTTGACTGTGTCATAGTCAAATTGGCAAGATAATTGCTAGTAAATTTTTTAAAAAGCGACCTAGCATAATATGCCCTACTTGCATTATTTCTGTTAAGGGAAACTCACAACGTAGAACTTGTTTTAGATGAAAAATTGGTGTGGGTGTTGGAGTTTTATGTAGACTTGTAAGACATGCAAACAGGGTAAGGTGATACTGACTGGGATGTTCTCAGTTTATTTATTTATTTATTTATTTATTTACTTACTTACTTACTTACTTATTTATTTGCTGACTACTAGGCATTACCTGTAAAAGGCCTCGCTTCTGATTAGACCTAAACAAAGTGAGCAGGAAGGGTTTGATAAAAATGAGCCAATCCTTTATTCTTGGTTTGTGTTAATCCAGCCATGAGGCTAATTAATGCCTGCCAACCTGAAGCAAATAACTCCCCCTCCTTTTAATATGATGTTGATGCCTTAAGAACCTATAAATGAAACAACACACTCTTTTGAGATAATATTAGTATAGGAGCCTGGTCTTTATTGGAGGCCTCCAGGGACAGATAGAGAAAATGTCCACAAAAGCCCACCTACACAGGGTGAATACACTTTTTTTAAGTTTAGCAAATTAGCATAATTGATAAAAATCACCAATTAGGAGCACAAGTGGTGATGCAATTCCCCCCCAGTTTAAGCCCCTTCTAAGTCCTCCCCCCTTAGATGGAAACTGAACTTGTTTATGAAGAGTATGTCTCGAGCTGTTTTTTGGCCTTGGTTCCTAAGGAGAACCAAGATAGGATAGGGGCTTTGGAATATGTTTTGTCTTTCTACCTGTCAGGGCAAGGAAAAATACTGGGAAAACTAGCTACGAATGCAGTAATAGGCTACAAAGCTACAAATATATGTGTAAAGAATACAGAGAATATATAAAAGAAAAAAGACGAAACATCATCCAGCATCAATGTGATTATTGCGGTAGTGACTTGCCATTTTCAAACATGTGGATCTGTCTTTATTCTCCTAAAAAGTGCCTACACAAATCGTCTGCAACTTGAGCAAGGTCTCTGGCACCAGGGACAGACACATTCTGGAGGCAGTCGTCAACTTTTGCTACACAAGGAAGCTTTGCACAGCTTTGACAGTGTCTAATTCTGCAAGGTTTTTTGTAAGGAGAACCCATCCATCCTGGTCTTTCAGCAAAAGATAATGGGCCAGGTCATAATTATAGAAGTTTTCTCCCCAAGTTTTTCTACAGAAATAAGATCCTTCAGGCACTAGGTAGTCTCCCAGGCAGTAAGTCTTTTTCCCATTGCTCTGAAATCACAACCGCACAAAATGACCTAAAGATATATTCAGGAGATAAATGTGTTCAGATCCACAGGTGACATTACGTACTTCCTGAGGGGCCTGAAATATCACTTGGGATATTGAATATCACATACTGTTCTGCTCACATACTTTACTCAAATCTGCTTTATAATGTCTTGCAATATATGTCAAGGTGTTGGGGAAAAGAATTGAAGCTTCATGTTTTCTCTATTAGAACAAGAAAAAGCCCACAAAGGACCAAAATGTTTCTGAGCAAGTTATATCTGCTGAGTAGAGAATTGATCTGAATTTGGAATTGGTAGAGGTGAAGATATTAGTTGTAGACTGGTACAGTTCCCCATCCTTTTGGACTGCTGTCCTCCAAAGCAATGGCACTTCATATTCTATAGTCTTGCTATCTGCAAATTCTTTCCCTGCTTGCTCAAATTTAATAAATCCAGAAATGGATCTGAAACTACTTGGAGACCTATCAGAGCATTAAGCTAGCCATTACTCAGTCCTAATGCCCCAGTGTCTTGGTTTAAAAGCCAGGTGTCTGCCAAGGAAGGCAGGAACCTTCCTGGAATGGGGAATATGAACCCTTTCTCTCCAAATTATTATAGCTTTGAAATTTCAGGGCTTTCAGGCAAAGATATGGGAAAAGGAGTAACAGTTCTTTATGAGAAAAAAAAATTGTATATAGTAAAGTATACATAACAAGGCAAACAAACAACAACAGCAGCAACAACAAACAAAACCAGAAACGCAGTAACAGCCTTCTTTCAGTTGTCAAGCACTTTCCCCTTTGGTTTAGTTAAGACCACGGCCGGCAGGGGCGCTGGTGGCTCCCAGCTGGGCAGGGCGGGTGCGATGATTCCCCCACGCGTGCAGGGGGCGCTGTGGCGTGAGCTCAGCTGCCTCTCCACATGGCAGTGGTGACTGAGGTGACAGGGAAAAGGGGAGGTGGCTCCCTTTGCAAAACCCACAGGGAGCAGCCGGTCTCAGTGCCACTCCAGGTGGTGAGCTGGACTGTAGCAGTAATCTTGGAGTGGTGAGCTGGAACAGCAGAGGCGAGCTGACCTGGGGCAGTAAATGAAGTGTAGCAATAACCCTGAAGCAGTGGCAGGAGCAGCAGGTGTCTGGGCGGACACAGGATGTCGAGTTAAAGTGTAGCAAAAAAAAAAAACAACCCTAAGTAGTGGCAGAAAACAGCTGGGCTGGGCAGTGGCAGCCGGGCTCCTGCAAACAGCTGGGAGATGCTCTCTTTGGAGAGTGGGGAGGAGGAAGTCCCAGGTTTCCCCTGAGGCACCCAATCAGATGGTGAGGGATCCTCCCAGTGAGGTTGGGTATTGAAAAGGCCCCAGTTCAATGGCCGCTGTTGAGAACAGAGGCTCATCCACAGTAAGGAAAAGCAGTGAAGGACAAAACTCTGCAGTAGCAGCAAATTCTCCCCGCAGTGGCAGTCCAGCACCAAGACCACAACTGTCTCTCCTCCGATCCCAGAGAGAGAGAAAGAGAGTGAGAGATGAGCCCAGGCCCTGGCCCCCAGCCAAGTCTCACAGTATCTCTGCCCTTCCCAAGAGAAAATCCCCCAGCTAAAAGACTGCAGTCAACTGCATCCCTTCTCCCCTCCTCCCCATCGTAGCCACATCTTTTGTCTCTCTTAAGTATCATCATTCCCATCTCTTAAGCAACAAATGGGAGAAAAATTCCCTGGGAGAAATAAAAAAAAAGGAAAAATCCTAACCTCCAGCACCCAGTTTAGGCTTAGGTAGTCCCAGAGGGAAGGGCAGATGGTTTAGTGGAAGACATAAAGGGGGAAACTTAACTGTGGTGAACTGACCTGTGACCTGCAGGGCCAAGCTGTATTTGCAGACTGTAGGAGGAGCCTGCTGGGATCACTGCCTCCAGTTTGGACAGCTTGAATGTGCCTTGGCATGTAATGTCGGGATACTTTGCATGAGAAAACCTGCTCCCTTGGAACTCAGTTTGTAAATGAATTTTCTATGTTGTGGCTAATGGCTGTCCTTGTCTTCCATACCTGACCCAGTCCTGGGTGGTTGAGATGTGGTGCATGTCCTGGATGAAGCAGAGCTGGCTTAGCTTGCAGCCCTTTTCCTAAGAGTTCCCATCTTCTGCATTCCAATCCTAACTTATATCCCTGTACAGTGTCTTAATTATTTTTTGCCAGTAAAAACCCCCCAAAAAAGGAAAAAAAAAAACACAAGGAAGAAGCAGATCCAGTGAGAAGTTTGAATCCTATTTTTCTTGGTAACTTGTATATTTTCTTATCATGTTCTGTATAAAGTATCTCCACAGACAGAGCCTTTCGCCAGCCTGAAGTCTCTGTGGGACACCACCACTTGTCACTGCCATTTCAGCCCAGCTTTATTTTTGTCAGTAGGATATAGTTAGAGACAATAGCTGGTATTTCTGCAGTATTTGGTATTTTGAAAAACCATCCTGGAAGTAATTTTTTTCTTTTCAACACATCAGTGGAAATGCCCAAAATAGAGAAAGTTGGTTAATTTGGAGAAGGATCTCCAAATGTTGATTTTCCTTTACATGTGCCCAACAATTTATTTTTAGGAGACAAATGCAGAAGGACATGCCCTCCCATTTCTGCATTCCAGTAGGCTGCTTTTACGTGTCTTGTCCTTTACATAGATCCTTGTTTTTGTGATCACAGGTTGGAAATGAATCATGTGCCTGTCTGCTTGCTTTGGGGTAGTCTTCCTTGGGAAGATCTGACTTTGCAAATACCTAATTACAACATAATGTGATTTTTTTGAGTCAGGGAATATGCTTCAATCTGTCTGGTTTTGACATTTTTTTTGGTAATCGGATTCATATCCTATAGAAAAGAGCTGTGATACTTGTGTATGCTTTGCTCTGTGAATAATTGAAATCAAGATCTGATTTAAAGCCTGCAGCACTTAACACTAGTCAACAGAATAATTATGTGATTGGTGCTAAGAGGAACTAGCATCTATATTAGAGGGAGAGAGAAGCCTATGTTTAGAAGTTAGATGAGGAAGTTAATTAGTCCTGCCTCTGTCAGTGACCTTCTGTGACGTTGGGGTAAAGCTTTTGACTGTCAGATTGACATGTAGGTGTTGAAAAGGTGGTATTGTTTCAAAGAAAAGAAGCTATTGTCTCCAAAAGTCGCCAAGGCCTTGTAAGGTCTATCTTATTAAACTTTCTGGTGCTTTCAGCTCTGGCATATATTAGCAGGTGGTATTTCTAATGTTAATTTTAAGACATAACTTCTGAAGTATTTTAAGCACTGAGGAAATTTTTTGAGGAAATTGCTAGAAATAGCAGTATGAAATCAAAAGTTCAAAGTGTTTTCACTTTCTGAAAGTACCAGAGTTGATCAGTTTTTAAACACATCAAATTTTAATGAAAAAATCTAATTCTTGCTAAGCTCTGCTATTCGTCTCTGAGGCTATCACTTTTAGTAATGGATTAGGAGAACAATGTCACTGAACTGAATTCCTCTTTAATATGCCACAATTGAAAGGATGATAAGAAGACTTTAACATTTCAGAAAGCTTTTTGATTGTAATAACTTTAATAACTTTAAATTAAGTTATGGCTTTACATTAAAATTATAAAATTATGAAGTCCCCACATCACAAAGTAGTGCAAAAATCATTAGAATGACTTTGTTGTGCTGATGAATTAAGCACAAGATGAATGCTGGCCTACTGCTAAGAAGGTGAACCCTATTAAAATTATTTTTAATAAGCTTTTTAAATGGTTTCCATTTTGCTATTCACATAATTAAAAGGGAAGGAAAACTACTCAGACTAGATAAAGAAAGAAAAACCTTTGGGCCTCATACCACTTCCTCCAGTTTTGTTTCATTTGCAAAGTTAAAATTTGCAGGTAAGCTGTCATAAAATTTAAGTTAGAGGGCATGAAGGTTGTATTGCCTTCAGAGAGGGCAAACACCACTGCTTTTCCTATTTTGGATTGTTTTTTTAACCTGGCTTTCTATCTTTGTTTTGTACATTCAAAGAGTGTTTCCATTCTCTAAACTGGTGTTCCTGAGTGTGTGTTTAGCCAGAGCAACCAACATGATTGATGTGTAAGTTGCCCATTTTACATCTCTGTTGCAGTGCCAGGGTCCTGTGCCCTCACACCAAGACATTTACAAATGTATCATTAGGATATTTTCCAGCAAACCAGCAGCATAGCAGGTCAAATGCTATGAGTGAAACGAAACTCCAAAGTGCATTTGAAAGAACACCGATTACCAGACTAAATAATCCAGAACAAATGGCCAGAGTCTAACAAACAAAAATGAGTAATAAAACCAAACGTATTGGAATATTTTGGCAGTTAACTAGTTCTTTCTTTTCTAGATAAGATAGTAGCTGTAACACAGTGCTTTGCATGCCAGGGACAATGTTGCTATCAGTAGGAAATCATGTCATTAATTTGTATAAAATTTGGACCTGTGAAGGTATCCTGAGCTTGCCAGTCTCTGCTAAAAAATTTTTTTTCAAGGACACATCGAAAGAGTTCTTTAAATAGAGAAAAATTGTATCTGCTGCTGGAAGTGGATTTCAATACAAAAGATTTGAAAACAGCTCTCCTCCTGCCCACTGAGTGCTAGCAGAGGAGATCCTTTCATCCAGCCTTGCTCCTACTCCAGCTGCTTGCAGTGGCCTCCTGGGCTGCAACGAAATCCATGCTGAATCCCTTCTGGATCTCTAAGGAACTTTTTGTTCTTTCTGGCACTTGGTGTTGATGTGCTCCTGCCCCTCTCCCAGCTTGCTGAGACCCTCATCCTCTCCTTGTCACATCTGAATTTGGGAAGCATCTTTCCATACATTAGTAAGGAGCAATCTTCTTTTTCTCCTGTCACTTTCTTACACTTCGCCATCCATTGCAGCCAACAGGATAGAACAACCCTCCCCTGTAGTGCCCTGCCACAGCTCTTTGATCAATGCTTGTGATGTGAGCACTTCTGCCATTAGTCAGTTTCCTTACTACAAGGGAACACTCCCTGCCAGAGTCTTTTAGGCAGAGCAGCCTGTATTTCAATGAAGCAACAGCTTCTTTGTGTCAAGGGCACAGCAGTTCTGGGCTATATTAACATATCAGCATTGCAAACAAGGCAAATGCAGATCTGGGTTTTATAAGAGGGCTAATTTGTTCAGAGGTGGTTGTTGAAGAGCACATAATGTCAAGCCATATGGCAGGAAACCTTCATACAAAATCAGTTCCATTATTATCTGGTAGGGTCTGCATGTTGCCATTTTCCCAAGGATCTTTTTTGTGTTCAAAGAATCTGTGATATTCACTCAACAGCTCTGGAGCACAGGTGTGGAAAAGAAGTGCACCTGCTGTTCCTTGTATATGCTTAGAGGAGAGGGATTTTTTATTTTGCCATTAGAGCTACCATGGCAAAACAATGAGTAATGGCTTTATAGAAAAGGCATGACAGTCAATTATCTGGCCACACATACCAAGGTCAATGCAGTAGGTCTTGTGATGTGTCCAGTGAGATATTTTGGTACCTTTGAGCCTTTGGTAGTCATAAACTGGAATTACTGCAGTAGTTTTTCAGCACAGTGCTAAAATTCTAACAGAATGCCATGTTCTACATTTGATTTTCTACCATATTCATCCTTCAGGCATTACTGGTTTGGGACTTTTTGTAAAGAATCCTCCTTTGAGAACTAATTATGAAAAATGTTGATATGACATCTGTTTCTCACTTTGAATTACCTCTTAGTTTATTGGAGTTCATCTTGAAGGCATTTTTGTAATGAGTTTTTTTCATGAACATTAATACAACTTGTGGCAGATCTGAATAAAATAGAAAACTTCACCATTTCTGCCAAGAGAATAGTGTTTGTCCCAGTTGCTTTTTTTGTGTGTGCTTTTTTTGTTTGTTTTCATTCTTTCTGTGATACTAAAACAGCTGGTTTCTTAAACAGATAGCAGGTTGTTATAGTTAGGAGGAATTTTTCTTGAGAAATGAGTGAATAATTAGGACAGTTTCCTGAACAAAGTACTTCCATGACCCCAAAGTCGCTGCATTTAAATAACCAAATCTTGTGTTCTTCAGAGGAGAATGTGCTTCTCTGTCTTGCAAATATATTTCCCACAGAATCCAAGACTAGTGAATGATTTGAAAGATATCTCTTTCTGTGGTCATTCTATAGTACAGAAAAGGAGTTTATCCCTGTGCTCCAGATGAGATTTCCCTTGCAGGTGTTGGGCTGACACTGGATGCATTTTTAGGATCTGACTGATCAAACCTTTTACCTAGAGTGTTTTGTTCAAAAGTTATAAGTTATTAAGTCACACTAAATGAACCCACATATGATGAAAGCTTCATCAGGTTTGTGAAAACTAACTGTGTTAATGTACATCCCCCAGTTTGTCTAGGTACAAATGTGACTGCAAGTTGCACAGTGGTTGGTGAATGTTAACTTAGGGGAAGGGAAGAGAAGGGAAGGGAAGGGGACAAAACATCTCCCACATGCTTCTGATTAGTAAGACTTCTAAGAAAAAAAAAAGAAAACAAATTTTGAGGGCAGCTCAGTGAAAAGATGCTGGTAGGTTCTGACATAATATGGAATTAATGCAAATCTTTCTGCAGATACCCTTCATCAAAACAAATCCCATTCAATGCAAGGATTGTGGAAGCTTCATGAGGGAAAGTTTTTTGAAGTCCTTTTGTGTCCATATGTAGTGAATGTCCTGCAGAATGGATTTGAGGTTTGCACCTGCTATAGTGTTTGGTAATGCTAGACAACAGTATTAGCATGTCATTATTAGCAGAAAGCATTACATGACTGCAGAATAAACCAGGAAGCATCACACAACCACAGAATGAAAGAGTTGCTAAGCTGGGCATAGGAAGGAAGTGGAAAATACTTCTTTTCTGCTTTTCCTGAGCTTAATACAGATATTTCAGTAGACTGTTTTATAAATGGATTTAAATGCTGGTGATTATTGAAAGGACTGTTCACGGCCCATGGAAATCTTTTTGGGGTTTTTTGCTGTTTGATTGTTTTTCAAAGTCATTGTAATCAATTTGATCAAGTAAACCTTATGACATTTTATGTTTCATTCCACAGAAATACCTCAGGAGCTTTTTCTCTGCAATGCTGAAATCTCCATCGTCTCCACTGCACATTGATAAAGTGGGGCTAACGTTGTCAAAATACACCATCTGTGAATTCTCACCCTTCTTCAGGAAAGGTGTTTTTGACTATAGCAGCCATGGGACCAGCTAAGTTTTGGGCCAGGATCCTTATGCTGGAGGAGTATGGTTGGAGTGATGCCTTCACTCCATGAAGGAATGAGGGAAAGAAAAAAAAAGTGTCTTCTCCATACCTGGAAAGTTGCATCCAAAAAGCGCTAATTAGAGACAGCTATGCCCCCACACTATCCCGTGTCCTTTACCAGCTCTCAAGTTAGTGCCTGCAGTCTCCTGGCATGGGATATACAGACATTTTTGTGTAAGTTGTTCTGTTAATACTGTACAAAGATTCTGACTCTCGTGATGAGTTTGGATCCCCTCCTTGGCAGCAGTGCTTCCTTACCATTTGCTCAGATAATTTGTTCTGGCCGTTCAAGAGCATCTCATGTTTACCATGGCAGTGTGTCATGCTGACAGAGGGTTTCTGAGCAGCCTTTTGGTTTCTGTCCAAGCTGTTCCTTAAAGAACAGTTCCTCTTTTGTTTCTTTATAGAAGTGACATGTTTAAGGTAATGCTCATACTCCACTGTTGTTTCATTTTCTTTCCCTTCCAGATACACAGTATAACTATTTGACTGTATAATTGTATAGTTTTTCTCAGAAGAATTAAAGGGCCTGGGTAACTTGAATGGTTACAAAAATACATGCAGGAGAAATAATATAATTTAAACCCTGTCAAAGTCTTCCACGCTTGGTCGTTTGGAGGCAGAACAAATCACTCACCATTAATAAAGAAGCAAAGGAAGCAATAGTTACCGAAGAACATGGTCAGCATCTTTTCAGATTTCGTAATCATGACTGTAAACAGAAACTCTGCACTGTACAGAGCTCACAGCTATGCATAAAGCTGATGCAAAGTGCTATGTATTGGTTTTTAAGTAGCTTCTTCACAATAGTTATAAAATCTGAGGCCTATTTGCATCACTTAAAATTTGCAGAATTTAAATAATAGTACTTTAAAATGACTCAGGACTTACTCAGACTTGCACATGTATATACACATAGAACTCATTTTATATTGCTGCAGATCCAAAAATACATATACATTATGACTAGAATTATGTGTACATGTTAATGTATAATTGGTTGTATAAAAATCAGAATTGAATGACTCCCAGTTATTAAAATGCATAATGAAAGGTAAGTTTCGTGTGCCATTTGTTCAGAGTGTGAAGCATTTTTTTCTGAGTTGACATCACTGACCGCTGGTATGTTGTGTGATCAAAATACTGTCATAGAAAATTATTATTAAAACCTAAAGTAACAACACTGGTGGCATTTCTATTTCATTACCTAAATTATAGGAACAGTAGTGTTTTACATTTTATATGGTCCTGAGGGAACTGGCCAAGGAAGTGGCTAAGGCACTCTCCGTCATATTTAAGAAGTGATGGCACTCTGGTGAAGTTCCCACTGACTGGAAAAGGGGAAACATAACCCTCATTTTTAAAAAGGGGAATTAAGAAGACCCAGGGAACTACAGGCCAGTAGTACCTCAGTACCTGACAAGATTATAGAGCAGGTCCTTTTGGAAACTGTTCTAAGGCTCATGGTAAATAATGCGGTAATTGGTGACTGCCAGTATGCCTTCACTAAAGGCAAATCATACCTGACAAATTTGGTGGCCTGGGAAGACCTTCTAGAGCCCCTTCCCATACCTACAGGGAGCCTACAGGAAGGCTGGAGAGGGAAAGGGCATGCAGGGATAGTGGGAATGGCATTAAGCTGTTTTTATTAGATATTAGGAAGAAATTCTTGACTATAAGGGTGGTGAGGCACAGACACAAGTTGCCCAGAGAAGCTATGGGCAGCCCCTTCACTGGAGGTGTTCAAGGCCAGGCTGGATGGGGCTGTGAGAAACCTGATGCAGTTGAAGGTGTCCCTGCCTGTGGCAGGGGCATTGGAACTAGAGGACTTTTAAGGTCCCTTCCAAACCAGGCCTTTCTATGATTCTATGATGATGTATAAAGATAACTGCATTCCATTACTAAGCATTGTCTGCCACAATAAGCATCTCTAATTAAATCTAATGAAAATCAAAAAAGAAAAAGAAAAAATATTAGAATGGATGATTGAAATTTTGAGAGTATTTTTATTATTTTGATTCATTTCAGGGAAAACAAAAGTTTGGGTAAAATTTTTAAGCCCTGTTATCAGCAGGGTAGGATTTATTGCCTTTGAGTAATTCTGACTTTATCTGACTCTAACTGACTTAGGTATCTCAATACCTTTGATTGGGAAGCTAAGCATTCCTATCAAACTTGTTGATTCCTAAACTGTTCTTTTTTGTAGCAGTGGGGAACAAAGAAGACAGACCCCCTTGTATGTCCAAAGAAATCTATTTATTGCCAAAGATCGCCCCCTCTTTATACCCTTAATCTCAACCGAACACAACTGAAACCAAGCCGAAGCCTAACAGAACTTAACAGCAGAAGGGCACCCACTGGCTGGCCCAGCTGCAGTGCTGCTGTCCACATGTCCTATCACCCAATCAGTTTCCTGTTCATACGCTGTCCACATGTTCCTCCAGCCAATCACAATCTCACTTCCAACTGTCAACTCAACTGCCTCTCACCCCTCAATCAACTTCCAACCGTCCAGCCTGCAGCTGTGCCGTTCCCACAGGGCCTTCCGGTGAGCATAAGCCTTAACCACTTTTAAGAAATATAACCCAATATTCCACACTTTTTCACTGGGTCCTGGATGTTCCTGGACTCCCTCATGCACTGGAGCACTAACTTTGCCTGTGCTTGATCACTGACAGGGACTTGACCTTGTGATCCTTGCTCTGCCCAGTGCCTGTATTACACCTCTCCAAGCTCTCCCAGGGCCCTCTGTGCGCATTTCCTCCCCATGACCACAAGTCTGTGTCTTCCCTTCCTTCTTCATTCTGCCATTTGGCTTTGCTTGTGCTTCCCAAATCAAAAAGTGGAGGTTGGATGCTTTCCGGGTTCCTATGGTGAGCTGAGTAACTGGAGTTTGGTGTTGCGACAGGTTAATGGAAGATTGATAAGTGCATGTGGCTGTCTGGCTCTGATGCCCATATGAGTGCTTCAGAGGCAAAAATTGGGGATGATAAATGACCCTAAATCTCACTTCAAAACCAGTGACTATTCTGTTTCTACTTCTTTCTTGGCCTGTTCCCCTTCCTACCTCATTGCAATGAAGTATGATAAAGAATTAATGCCTCAGAGTCTTTAGAAAAATGATTTTGCATAACTGTGGAGTGTTATTTCCTGTGTGCCACTTCTATGAAAGGACCTGGTAGGCCAAAGAATGGCAAACTGCTTTATCTGCTGCAAGATAAACCTATTTCCTGCAGTTGTCTGTCCTGAAAAACTACCGGTGTGCCAAGCAAATCTCCATCGCACCACGTGGTGAATGCTGGTTATGGAAAAGCAAAAGCAAGTAGGACTCCTAGAGGTAAGTATTTTGTGTCACTTTGGATTTGAAGAACCTGTTTAAGAAAAACTAGATAAAAGAGTTAAGTCAAGTGAAAAATTTGAATATTAATTTTTTTCTACTTGAATTTAAAACAAGACTTGTACTGGATTCCTGTCTACAGTACAAATTGATTCAGGGAGGACCAGATGCTCTGGTGGTGTAAACCTGCCAATAAGGTGGTTAATTTATGTTGTCTGGTTTATATGACCTGCAGTGTTAAATGTGTACATTGCAAATAACAAGGTAAAGGTCTATTAATCACTCTATTTAAAAGTGTCATCAAGTTAAAAGAGACAGAGTTGCGAATGTAAGCATGCGATTAGGACCACAACCCCAGGCTACCAGCTTTTCCCACCTTCTTATCTATCTTTCACTGGTATCCAGAGTTTAATCAATGATGGCAAGCTCATGCTAAGCTAGGAGGCATCTTTGAATAATTACACCAGTAAAAAAATACTACGGCTGTTTATAACCTACAGACTTCAAACCCAGACTTCAGGAGAAGCTTTCAATAGACGCTGAAATGCATGTCGAAATTGCTAGCCATTTTCAAGATGTTCCAATTACATTTCTCTGTAGATATCCTCAGGCCCTAAAATTCTCCATGAATTTTATTTTCAACATACTGACACTTTCAACAACATTGTGAAAGTTATTTTCAGGCCTGGTATGGGTGGGGTTTTTTTTCAAAATGCCTCAGTAATTGAGAAATGTCCTTAAGTAAAACCTCACTTATGTATGAGTTCTATATATATTTCAAGCAAAGCGTGTGTTTAAGTATTTTACTATAATGGGGCTATCACACCCATGCAACTGAAATCATGCCTCCTCAAAAGTCACCAAACCACTTGGCTTCTATCCTTGCTGAGCCCTATTAATCAATAGGGTTGCACAAAAAAAGGCCAAAAAGCACACTGGAGGTAGTGCTTGGCTTTTTTTTCTGTATAACACTATGATCAAAATGCAAAAAAACTTAGAGCAAAGCCTTCTTGTTGGTTTTGATGCTCCGCTCCTTTAACTAGAAGTGCTTTTCCCCTGAATATGCTGCTGCTCATAGGCAAGAGATTGCGCAGCCCTCAAAGCCCTGCTGATAAATGGCTCCTGGCAATCTCCTTGCTCCTGTAGGTGGGAATAAGAAATAGGGTTGTATTAGACTGTGATAAAGCTTGAAATTTTATATGGCCCCAGGTCACAAAAGCCCCAAAATTGGAAAATATGAGTTATTTTTATCTTAGCAAGTTTCTTATGTCCACCCCGGGTTTATTTTCTCTGTGTTTCATTAGATTCTGGAAAAGAGAAAAGTTTGATAAGCTAAAGAGTAAAAAATTTTTGCTTTCAGCCTCATCATGGGAAATAGAAGATGTTCCTTTGCAGGAAAGGCTTCATGAGCAATTAAGATCTATGCAGATGTGCAGGCCCTGATCCTGTTTAAGGCTTGAAGTCTTGTCTTGGTTTGAAAGACAGGTGTCTACTAAGGAAGGCAGGAGCCTCCCTTGGAATGGAAAATGTAACCCCCTTCCCTCCAAATTACTATAATTTTGAAATTAAGGGGCTTTCAGGCAAAGATACGAGGAATAGGAATAACAGTTCTTTACTTATATATATATACATATATATATGTATGTATGTATAGCAAGGCAAACAAAACAACAATAATTATGGCAGTAACAACAAACAGGACTAGAACCCAGTGCCAGCCTTCTTGACTGTCAGGCCCTTTCCCCTCTTGGCTCTCAGGCCCTTTCCCCTCTTTCCCCTTGGGTGCAGTGACGCTCACGGCCGGCAGGGGCACTGGCGGCTCCTGCTGAGCAGGGCGGGTGCGATGGTTCCCCCGCGGCTGCAGGGGGCACTCCAGAGCGAGCTCGGGGAGCACGCGGCAATGGTGGCTTGGCCGAGCCGGGAAGGGATGGAAGAAAGGCTTCACAAATCCCCTAGGCAGCTGATCCTGATGCTTCAGCAGGAGCCCCGGGAACAGCAGGCTTGAATAGCAGGGACAAACACAAAATCTGGGGTGGTAGGTGAGATGTATCGAACTCCACAGCTGTAGTGGGAACCCCGGCATGTCTCGGCAGGCCGGGGGTGCGGTGCTAGAGGCGCTACAGTGTAGCAAAGCCTCAAAGCAGCAGCAGAGGAAAGGTGGGGGTGGGGGCAGGGCAGCTGTGGCTCGGCTCCTGGCGGAGCAGGGAAAGGTAGGCTTGGGATCCTGGAGCCCCCTGAGGCACCCGAGCAGATGGTGAACGGGTCTCTCTTTTAGTGAGGTAGGGTGTTAAATAGGGTCCCAGTGCAAATGGCTGCTCCAACCAGCAAGTTCCACTCACGGTAGAAGGAAGGCCGCAGAAGGCAGAACAGCAACGCCAAATTCTTCCTAACCATGACTGCAGCCTCTCACTCCACTCCGAACCCCCCGGGAGAACAAAAAGAGCTAGGCACTGTACCCAACCCCTTTTTTTCAGTTCAAATCTTGTGGCATCTCCACCCCCACATGAGAAAAACCCCAGGTAAAAGAGGACAACTGGACCCCTCCCCCTGTGGCCAGGTGCTTTGTCTCTCTTAAGCACCCAGCAATTTGTCCCTTAGCATGGGGAAAAATTCTTTAAGAGGAAAAGAAAAGAAAAAAAAAGAACTCCTAAAACCCCAACAAATCTGGATATATTTTCTTGGCAAAGCTTTAAAATGAATTTTTAATGTACTGGGTCCTGCCACTTTTAAAAATTGTTTTATTATTTTAAGAGAGTGCTTTGTTATAATTGGTGGCAGACCAGAATGCCGTTGTAGATGTACCTTTTTTTTCTTAGTACAATGAAAACAAAGTTGATTAGGAACAAAAATATCATAAAATGTAATCACTTCAGGTTGGAATAGGCCTCTAAGATCATCAAGTTAACCCAGCGCAACCATGTCACCAATAAACCCTGTCCTCAAGGGCCACATCCACACATTATTTGAACATTTCAAAGTCTGGTGATTCCACCATTTCCCTAGCCAGCCTGTTCCAATGCTGGACTACCCTTTCAGCAAAGAAATCTTTCTTAATATCTCATCTAGACTCCCCTGGTGCAACTTGAGAAAAACAGGTAGGGAAAGTGAACTGTGACCTGAAAATGAATTTTGTGGGAAGGTAAACTTCCTTATGCCACTTGTCTAGTGCAGTTAAATCCATAAAAGAGCTCATACAACTGGCTGAAAACACCTGATCACAAACGATACTGTTCTTTTGTCTTTTTGAGACTGAGTTTCAAAAACAGTTTTAAAAGGAATGTGTGTGGGTGCCACATTAAGGGAGAACATTAATATTTGACAAAATGGAGGCACGGTTTTGGATCAGAGGCTTTAGCCTCATGTCTGTAGTGTGTAACAAGCCTCAGAAGCAAAAATGCAAGTGTTAGCATGGGAAACCCTGTATCTTTTTTCTTCTTTATAACTTTGTTTTCTTTATAAATACTGACACTTTTCTCCAAAGTCATGCTAACACTGGAGCACATAGCACAGCTTTTGCACTCACACAGAATTTTGGCAGCATTTTGTTGGTTGTTTTTTGAAACTGGTCTCAGAAAAAGAAATAGGTCTAAGAAAAAAGTTTACAGACTCTGTCAAAGTCCTTCTCAGTTTCTTTTGATAGCTTCTTCTATCTTCTCATAACAGTTTCATCCAGGTGGCTTGTTCTCATTCTTTGTAAGTTTTCAATTACTTCCCTTCTGTAGTCTGGTTTTACAGATGGCTTATAAGAATGTGCTGGGAAGAGTTGAAGAGAAAGCAAAGAAAGAGAAACCCTTTATTATATGACAAATGGTAGTTATCATCTTCTGATAACTTGTTCTCATCTTCTGTTGCAAAGTGCAACATGCAGTTTTCATCTTTTTAGATCTGAGCCTTCAAAGGTCTTGCACACTACAGTTTTTTGGGGTGTTACTGTACTTTTTCATTATCATTCCTACATTCTTTTCCATTGTAATTAATGTCTGACATGAGCCTTTCTTCAAACAAGGTTTTTTGGGGGAGAGAGCCTTCTACTTAATGTTACTGCCTTGTTTAGGTCTTTCTAGGACTCTGCCTTTTGTCACCATCCTTGCCCAACAGTGTATTTTCTCCACATTAATCTGTTTTAGTGTTACCTTGCCACAGGGATAATCTCTAGTAATCTGTTTTTCTGTTTCCTTAAAGGCATGGATCAGAGATCATCAACTGAAATCACATTTTAGTTGTGTTCTTCAAAAATCAGTGTTCTTGATTTTTGATACTGGGAATTACAAAAGTCAGAATGTCAAAAATGAGCAGGTGAAAATTGTTGATGATGTTGTTGTTGTTCTACCTGGGAAATCACTGTGTTTTCAGGACTTCTGCATCATGGTTGGTTTTTTTTTTCCCAAATGTGAATACCTAGGAGATGTATGGTTTGCAAAGCACTCCCTTCCATGGTGCAGAGGAGCATGCTGATAACAGGTGCAAAATAAACCTACTGATAATGAGAACTTCAAGAATTGTTCTATGGAAACTAATGACGTCTGTATGAAATCAGCCGTTTTTCTCACTGAGTTCAACAGGAGAGAAGGCAATGCTCTACTGCTGAAAAAACAAACCATGGCACATTTTCATCCATAAACACCTCCAATTCTCATTATTTTAGTAGCTGAGCAACAGGAGAGTAGTGCTGGACAATGCACAGGCAGCGGAGCCCTCTGAAAGATTAGCATAAGAGAGTGTGAACAATTAGTTATATATCTCAGTCTGCCCTGTGTTCAGATCTGTCTTGTTCTGAGCTTGTGAGTGTTCATTAATGCAGTGTGGATAAAAGAAAATGCCAGTTCTGGGAAGCAAGTGCTTCCAGGAGGTACCACAGACACCTACTGTGCTCCAACACAAGGAAAGGTTGCTCAGCAGTGTGTGAAATCAGAACTTTGGACAAGCTTCCAAGCTGCCTGAGCGTATTGATTCTGGCATCTGCTTTCATAAGCAGGTGCTCAGGTTTATGTGCCTTTATGTGCCCAGATGAAGTTACCTCTTAACATCTTAATTACATGCTAAACTCTGGCTGTATCTATTGTGTGAGTAGCACTAGGTGTTGTTAGGAAAGGCAACGGAGAGGGGAAGTATGCAAAAAAAGTTGCAAGAAAAGTAAAAAAAACCAAACCCAAACCAAACAAGCAAAACAAAACCAAGTGCTTGTTCAAAACACAAATGGATCACAAACTTCTTAATCTGTGGTAACTTAACATTTGCATAACATTATTTATTGAATGGAGGCAGAATTGCTCAAATTTGTCAAGTTTATCAACAAGTGAGAGCATCTCTCAGCGCAGCTCATCTCATATACAAAGGGATTTCATTACCCCTGTTCTCTTGTAGTGCTGGAACAGGGTTTTAGGGGACTGGGACTCTGCTGGGTATACTGGCAACATGTATTTCATTCTGTGTGAATTAAATCAAGGGTGGAATTTGAAAGTCATATGGAGTAATCTGGCCTTTAAAAACATGATGAGATTTTACAGGGCAAGTTTCAGCCTGTTTATTAACACTCATCTGGCATCCTGCACACTGAAGGACAAAAGGCACACCATAATTTTCACCATACTGTTATGAAGACTGTTAAATTACCTTTGATAAGGCTGGTAAATGAGACTGCCTTGATGATACTCTGGAAAATCAGAGACAACAGGACTTTTTTGGGTTAAGTGATTTATTATCCAGGCATGAAGACTTGGGCTGTGGTTACTACGGCTGCACAGAGCTCTCTGCTAGAAATTTCTTGGTCAGTATCTGTCCTAGTTTAAAGGATAGGTGTCTGCCAAGGAAGGCGAGAAGCTCCCTTGGAATGGAAAATCTGACCCCCTTCCCTCCAGATTATTATATCTTTGAAATTAAGGGGCTTTCAGGCAAAGATATGGGAAAAGGAATAACAGTTCTTTACTAGAATATATATATATATACATATATATATATGTATGTATGTATGTATAAAAAACAAGGCAAACAAACAACAACAATGGCAGCAACAACAAATGAAAATAGAAACCCAGTAACAGCCGTCTCTCGTCTGTCAGGCCCTTTCCCCTTCGGTGTAGTTAAGACCACGGCTGGCAGGGGCGCTGTTGGCTCCTGGTTGGGCAGGGTGGGTGCGATGATTCCCCCACACCTGCAGGGAGCGCTGTGGCGTAACCTCAGCCACCTCTCCTCATGGGTAATGGTGGGTGCGCCAGCGGGAGAGATAGAAAATGGACTTCTTTTGCAAACTCATGGGGTGGGGGTGGGGGGCAGCTGGTCCTGGTGCCAATCCGGATGGTGAGATAGACTATAACAGGGACTTAAGAGCAGCAGGCTGGAAGAGAAAGGTGGCAGGTGCCCCAGGGTGGCAAACGAAGTGTAGTAAAAACTCTGAAGCTGTATCAGGAACCGTGGGGGGTTCGGTGGACATGGGGTGTCGGGTTAAAGTGTAGCAAAAAATCAGAAGCTGTGGCAGAAAAAAAACCAGTGGGGCTGGGCAGCAGCAGCCGCCAGCCTCCCGCAAACAGCCAGGAGACACTCCCTCCCTCTGGAGGGAGGGAGGGGGGCCAGGTCCCAGGTTTTCCCCTGAGGCACCTGAGTAGATGGTGAGGGTCCTTCCCAGTGAGACTGGGTATTGAAAAGGTCCCAAAAGCAATGGCTGCTTTTACGTGCAAAGCCTCACTCACAGTAGAAAAAGCAGTAAAGGATGGAACTCTGCGGTGGCAGCATGTTGTGGCATCTGAACCATCTGCAGCCTCCTCCACTCAACACCCACATGGCGGCAGCAGTGAATTCTCCCCACAGCAACAGCAGCGCTGTCTCACCTCCAGTCCCAAGAGTGAGAGTGAGAGAGGAGCCACCCCCTTCCAAAATCTTGCAGTATCTCTGCCCTTCCCAAGAGAAAACCCACTCAGCTAAGAGAGGGCAGCCAGCTGCACCCCTTCCTGTGGGGGCCAGTGGGCCCATAATACAAGGGACAGAAATCCTCTCCAGGTTAGAGTGAACTAAGACCCTTCCTAGGATGCTGTTTCATTGTGCAAGATGTATCCCACTTCTTCTTCCCCAGTTGGCCTCCCCACCCCCTTATACCTTACCTGTTCCTTCCCTAGAAAATTCTCCCTTCCCCACTCTCCCATTGGACCTTGTTCCCTGCCACCCCTGCAGATTTTCCCATTGGCTCCCATGCCCTAGTCCCGCCTATGTACTGCCCGTCCCTGATGCTTTCCCCGCCCCCCCCAATATAGGCTGGAACTTTCCACCTTCTGACGTCTTTAGTCCCTGGAGCACTTCACTTGTGGAGGTGGAATAAACCTCTGCCGTGGAATTCCACACAAAGACCCTTCCTGCCTCCTTGCCGTTGGCTTGTCTAAGAAGCTATCCAGTGTGTGTGTGTGTGTGTGTGTGTGTGTGTGTGTGTGTGTGTCTGTGTGAATGCAGTAGCTGCCGAGTGACTTTCTGCTACAGTCGGTTTTGGGAGGTCATAGCACCCCACCAGAACACCCCCCAGATACCGACACCTTCCGCCCATCTTGGCAACTTCTTCTGTCTCTCTTAAGTATCCTCATTCATCTCTTAGGCAACAAATGGGAGAAAATACTCTGAGAGAGAGAAAAAAAAAAGGGAAACTCCTAACCTCCAACAGTATCTCTCTCTGGGAAGGTGCTGTTGTGGTTTAACTCAAGAGATAGGCAAATACCACACAGGAGCTCACTCACTTCCTACCCCTTGTGCGATGGTGGAGAGAACAGGGGAAAAAATGAAAAATTGTGGATTGAAATAGGACTGAATTTGAAGGGATATTAATATTAATGGTAATTATAATGATAATTATAATGATAATAATAAAAATGAAAAAGGAATTACAATATACAAATCAAGTGATGTACAGTGAAGTTGCTCACCACTTGCTGAGTGCTGCCCAGCCAGTTCCCAAGCAGTGGCTCCTGAGCAGCTTTCCCCCCAGTTTTATGCTGGACCATGCAATCTGGAATATCCCTTTGACCAGTTGGGGTCAGCTGTCCCAGCACTTGTGCCCCTCCCAGCCTCTTCCATGGTGGTGTGGTTTGAGAAGCAGAAAAGTCCTTGTCTCAGTAGCATCAGCTAATCGGTGTGTTATCAACATTTTCTCATCCTAAATCCAAAACACAACTGTACCAGCCTGCAGGAAGAAAAGTAGCTCTATCCCAGCCAAAACCAGGACAAGATACATTGAACTTACAATAACTGATTTGTTTTGTGAGCATTTGATTTGTCTGTACTTTGGCCAATATTCACCATTCAAGTAGATACTTCTCTTCCCTTGGCAGATACCCATTCAAAATGCAAGAAACTAGTGGTGGCAGGATGACAAAGGCAAAAGGGGACCAAGAAAGGTGATGGTGCCACTTGGGCACCTCAAGAGCCATGTCTAACATCCCTTCCCCAGGTTATCCTGCCTGATGAAACTCAGGATTCACTGCTTACCTCCTACCACTTCCTACAAGTCATGCAGGTTTCTCTGCAGGTTACCAATGATGTTCCATTCCTCTGGTTCCTTTGCTCAAGCCCTTTTTGTTTTGTTGATTAAATGCATGTGTCATTTTGATCCCTCTTCTCTGCCTTGTGCAATTTGTTTACTGTTCTCTTACATATTGCAGAGATGTGGGGGGAAAAAAAAGGAAGCTGAAGTACCCATTTTTTTTGGTTCCTCTCTCTTCCTCCAGCTTTATGATGTGAACGCCGTGTTTTCACCTTCACACAGAAATAAACCTTCAAGGACAATTTTATACTGGTTGGTCTTCAGGTAACCTAAATTTTTCATTCCCTTATTATTAAACCTAAGCTTGTAACTGAAACTGAACCCTCGTCCCTTTTCAAATTAACCCCTTGGTGCAGAATGTCAAGGGTTTTCCAACTCTATCAAGTGGAAGTCACTGAAGCTTGAAACTTATTGACACACCAAGGGGTTAAATCTACAGCTAATGCTGTAGATTACAGTGATTTACTAACCCCATCACAGAAATGTCCAAGAACTGATGTTGTTAGGTCTTTTATTCAGGGACAGACTTGAGAGAAAACCAAACAAATTTGCAACTGTAAAAAGGAAAAAGAATAAAGGGCTTGGGAGTGGAAACCAGCAGAATTGTATCCCATGTTAATAGGCCATAGGCCAAACCCAACTGCTAATTATAAAAAATTCCTCCAGTTCTCTAATCTCAGTGTAGCTGCAGTGGGATGGTGCTAGTGGCACCACAGGGGGCTGGAGCGGACTGGGCAGACTGGTCTGGAGTGGCTGGCTGCAGGAGGGCTCTTGGGTTTAGCCAAGCTCTCCTGCACATCTCCCAGCTCTGGGCATGTTCCCTAGCAGCCACTCTGGCCACGTGACCATGTATACATGGGACCAGCTCAGGCGCAGGGCTGGGTAAGGGCACATTGATGTTCCAGAGGGCCATGCCAGGACACAGGAGCAGTGAAAGGCTCCAAGGCATCCCCCTGCCCATGTGCAAGAGCTGTCGACAGATGGTTTGCATGTTTGAGAAATCAAAGCCAGGATTTCTGCAGCCACGCAGGGTACCCCAGAGAGCTCTCCTTGCCAGCCGTTAGCTCAGGTAACAAAAACAAGGCCAGGAAAAGCAGAAAAACAAGCTTTCCTTCCGACTCCATTGCCAAATGCTCCTTCTCTGCGTGCCGTGGAAAGAAGAGTCATGGCCAGATGGTGAGGAGGACCCCGAGGGTGCAGGCAGCCCTGGGACAAGTGCTGCCCACCTCTGCTCCTGGCTCTGCACTGCAATTTGCCTCTTTTCTTGCACTCCTTGGATATGGACTGGGAACACAGCATCGTTTTCTGGCTACACAGATCACACAATAGTTTGAAAAGCAAACTCTGGATGTGATCTAGCACAGGGAGATGGAAAATGGAGAGAATGTGGCAGTGAGTTTGGATTTGCAGAGGATGGTGAATCTTTGAGCATCCAGGTTTTTGGAGGAACAGGCTCAAAAAATATATATGTATTGTCTCTTACTCAGTGAAACACAGATTACAAGTAATTCTAGGGTCTGTAAGGCTGGAGACTGGCTGTCTTACCTTATGTTATTCAAAATAGTTGTTTTCCTCTTAATCTTGCCTGGTTTTGCTTCTACTGTCAAGAAATGCCTTGACAAGACATTGCAGCAATTTTCCCAACAGATATCATAGTCCATCTCTGGTGGCTTTAGAAGATTATTTGCTCAAGGAGGGAGTGTTCCCTGTACCACCAATTCTGCGAAAGTACTAAATTACGCTATTAGTTATTAAATCTTTCTACATAAATTACCATTTATATAATTGTAAGTCTGTCTCTACTAAGCAACCATTTTTATGGTGATGATCTTAGTATTTACATAAAAATTGCAGTACACAAGGTAAATTATGTATTCCAACCTACAATTTTGGACAAGAATTTACACATGCACAATAACTTATTTTTTCTTCTTAAGCAACAGTAATCATAAGTAATGTGCAGAAACATTCATAACCACGGTCTTGCATGAAAGCTACGTTTTTTCCCTCCATAACCTGCTGTAGTTACAGTGTACATAAATTCCACCATAAGTAGATACACCAGATTTTGTTTTCCCTTTTTCCTCATACAATTTTAATGACTATCCCTGCTTAGAATACAACATTTTAAGTTAAAAAATTAAAAATTTAGAAGTAGTTTGTTTCCCTGACAACTAATTCCCCACTGTGTGACTTGTAAATAAATACATACAGTTGCTGATTCTAGTGAGATAACGTGCCTGAGGCTAATTGTGCCATTACAAATATTTGAAGCCTGAGCTTGATAATGCAGGTCATGGTACTTAAATATGTATGAACTGAACTAATTTAACTTTCTTGCTGCTTGCCAGCATATTGACAGAACCCTTGGTAATGGGGCTATGTGATCGTCACAAAGCAGCTGAATTGTGCTGGACATAATTGATCACATATTGATCGGGCATTGTGGGGCTTGCAGTTTATTTGGACTTGTGGTGGCAGCTCAGAGGAAGAGGCTCATGTGGGATCATGGGGCTTGTGAAGTAGATTCTGCTGTCTTCCTTCAGGCCCATGGATGTCTTCTCCTGGGTTCCAGTTGTGGGACATCCTAGTTCGGCACACGAGTTATGTAACAGAGCTTTGCCTAAGTAAGCCCTGCATAAAGATGGCAGCCTTGATTCTGATTGATCAGTCTCCAGGATTGGTCCTGAGAGGAACTGTGAGTGTCTGGGTTTTGCTCAGAACCATGAACAGGAGTGCCCAGTGGTTGCATTTGTAGTCTGGGGCTCTGCAGAGCAGCCACAATGTCATGTTGTGGTCATTCCGTGATGGTAAGGCTGGCCTGGATGTAGCCAGAGACAGGGACCCCTCAGAGTGTCTGACAAGGGCCATCTGGACTTCTTGCATTTCACATTATTGGTTTATTAAGATAGAAAAGATGAGAGAAAATGCCAAGCTGTTTGGTATAATCATGTCTTGCCCTGTGGCTATGTGAGAAATCATTGACTTTTATAAGCTCTCTGTATGTAAAATTGTTCTGCTTAGTGTGATCCCAAACTCTTGGTTTTGTCCTATCAAGCATCAAGCTCAGTTCTAGTATAAGAAAACCTTTCATATGCCCATCAATGAGCATTTCTTTTAAGCTCAGGACTCCTGGTTTAGCCTGTAAAGAGCTTTGGCCAGGCTCAAGGGTGCTTTGCCTCTCAAAGCAGATTGCAGCTAGAGGTGAGGAAACCTGATTCCTTGGCTCTGCTCCTCTGATCTCCATGTAGAGCCTTGCTGGGAAGGGGGAGTAATTCCTTCAGCACTTTGACTCTGGGCGGTCCCTCGGGCTGGTGGCAAATGAACACTTGCAACATTGCTGAGTGCTGAGTTTGGGTATGGATAGAGTGAAATGTTTAAGGTTCTTTTAGTTTCTCATCTCCACTTCTCACATTCTTCATAGCTAATGAGGCAGGTGCTGAACCTAACGAAAGTTTACAGATGGTGAAGCTAATGCTAATCCCAACCCCAGTGTCATGAAACCTCAGTGGCAGAACTGTGCTCCTCTCCCTTTTGGGGTGGCACCAGCGCATCCTCCATACGGCTGTGTCACCTGATGGCTGCACTAGCACAGCATACATGAATTTTCTTGGAGGCTTTGGTAGATGGAGAGGTTTGTTGTCCTCATTGCATCAGCAAAATCTTAAACAGGACTGTTGAAGCTGCCTTTGATCCTCAACATGCACCTGCTGCTGGGCCTTGGGTGAAGTCAGTGGTGTTACAGTGTTTTATAGAGTGTGAGGCACTCACCATGAGCTGTGGGGAAATATAATCCTGAAAGTGGCATATTTTAGGGGGATGCAATTTCAGCAGCACAGAACACTGCTCCTGCAGGGCTCTTAGCTGGGAAATGGGCTGCCACAAGTCACCTAATAAAGCTCGGGGCAACGTGCTGTGATAAACCATGTTGGAGAGTAGGAAAAGCAGATGTAAAGGGAGAAGACATAATGAGAAAGAAAAGGCTTGAAAACCCAAGCATGATGGTTCAGACCACATTAAAAGGACTATTTAGATGTGAGTAATGGCATCAGAAATTCTGTATCTAACTGGACAAACCATATGCTGTCCTATTACAGCAAGTTCTGCTTAAAACTTTTCAGATTTAACATGCTGAAATAATGTTACACATAGCCAGCCTTGGTCCATGCCAGTAATTAATTTGAGTGCAATTAATCTGAGTGAAGATGATACCTTTTGTCAGCAACAGGTAATCCCTCCCAGCAAAGGTAAAGCTGAGCAAGCAGTTGAAAGGGAAATCATTAGCAATATTCCTCTTCTACTGCAGTTTGTCTTCACATCCTGTAACTTCCCTGGATAGATGAGCTAAACACAGAGAATAACAAAACAGGAAAAAGCCCTTTGTGAGCTTCTGCCCCTGGTCTTTCTGGTTGAAAGGAAAGCTTTCCTTTGTATATGTTGATATTTCTCAAATGAGATGCTTTGATGGGCCCTTAGGAACTTAGCTTGTCTCAAAATGAATGTGTGTATCAGTTTAAAAACAGTCTAGTTTTCAGTGGGCGGGAGAAAGCTGCTCGAAGCTTCTATTATGTCTGGCACAGAGCCAATCATTGAAGGCTCTGATGATAGGCAGGTTCTAGCCCAATTAGAGAAGTTGGTAATGCCTCTGTGATGACATATTTAAGACAGAGAAAATACATGAGAACCTCTCTTTCTTCCTCCCTTCCAAGAGGTGGTGAGGGGGCCTCTGGGCCCCTTCCTGGCGCAGCCACCAAGGCCCTTCCTGGCACAGTGACCAGGGCCGTGCTGCTGGAGGAGCCATCCCAGTGCCGCAAGCAGCTACACAACTGAGACCGTGCAGCCAGGACCAGCGCCAGGAGCGCCCATGCAGCCAGGGTGATGCAGCCATACGCGTGTGGCTGGAGCCCTCACGGGGATGGGGGGGGGGTCGTTGCCGCACAGCCAGGGCCCTCCTGAGGCCAGGGCCCTCCCGAGGCTGAAGCCCTCCTGAGGCCGGGGCCCTCCCGAGGCCAGGAGCGGCGTGGCAAAGGCCACTGGCGGGGACCATGCAGCCAGGGCCGCTGGTGTGGTGCTGACAGGGACCACGTGGCCAGCGATGAAAACATGGCTAACAATTCCCTGACACAGAACACACACGAGATCAACCTTTTCCAGGCAGTGAAGCTCTCTAAGAACTTTTCAATAGAACTTGAGAACATTAATACCTACGGACAACAATTTTCTTCTGAGTCAGAGAAAAAGTGACGACACGTGAAGAGAACCAACATGGTGGCACTGAGGTCAGTGAAAGGAGGGAGAGGGAAGAAGTGCTTCGGGTGTCGGAGCTGAGATTCTTCTGCAAGCCATGGTGAGGACTGTGATACAACTTGTTTCTCTGTAATTCATTAAGTGCATGGGGAGGATGCAGAGATCCATGCGCAGCCTATGAGGAAAAGTGCTCACGCTGGAGCACGTGGATGCTGAAAAGCTGTAATCTAGTGAGGAGCTTGAACAGAGAGAGAAGACCCTTGCTTTTAGAGACAGAGAAAGAGAGCCTTTGCTTCTAAACTAGAACAGCTTCTCCTTAAAAGACTAAACCCCGTGAACAAAAATGACCCACGATTTGCAATTTTGGGAAGACTCCACTATTCATGGGACGGACTCATGTTACAGCAGGTTGGGCGGGCTGCTGTTTGTGAAAGTTAAAGAACCATGCTGGAAAAGTTCACGGAGAACTATCTCCCGTGGGACGGATCACACGGCACAGCAGAAGAAGAAAGAAACTCCTTTCCTTTAGTGTACCGAAGAAAGATTTTTAGGAAGTGAAAGACTGACCAAAACCCCATGCTTTTGTCTCCTTGCACAGTTGGTGGGAAAGAGGGAGGGACTAGGAAGGAAAGGTGTTCTAAAGGTTTATTTTAGTTCTCATTATCCTTTTTTAGTTCTGTTAATAGATTTTCTTTATACTGTTTAAGTTCTGAACCTGTTTTGCCTTAGAATGTTTTTCCCTAATCCTTATCTCCCCCCATGAGCCTTTTGGTTTGTTTTTCTTTCCCCCTCCTCTTATCAACTACAGCAGAGGAGAATGAATAAATTTTTTTTCGTGGGTGCCTCGCTTCTAGCCAGTGTCAAACCCCAACAATTTGGAAATTAAAGGAAATATGTAATGTGTAAGACAATCATATTGATTGAAGAAAGATTGGTTACAAGTGTCTTTGCTCAGATTTAACATGTTTAGATATACTTATGTCCAAGACTTGTTTGCTGGAGTCTCTGTCAGAAATATGGCCCCCTTTTGGGTACCACACAGGATGCAGCATTAGACAGTTTTCCATAGGTTAGCCATCCAGTGCTACGAGAGACTGACTGGAGACCTCTGCAGTAACATCAATTAGCCATAAAAGTTCTGCAAACAAGCATTATGCCACCTCCTTATGCATCCCCTGCTGCTCACAGTGACACAGTAATGTCCTAAGCTAAAAAATGTATGTTGGAGGCTTTTGCGGATCCTCTGGTGATCTAAGTGGTGTTTTTCTGGACATACTCTCACACTGGAACCCCAATTTGAGTTGTCACATTGAAAAAAGAGGATTTAGCCTTTGGTATCCTTTCTCAGGGGATGCTTTTCAAATTGGAATGCTGGTAGTTTGCATCTAATTTCTCTTGAGCTAAATACCTTTGCTTTCAGTTCCTGTCTGTGCTTTTCTCTCGATGGTGTTTCTGTAGGTGATTGGGGAATCCCTTAGCTCCAGGCATTATTTGCCTTTTCTGTCCTCAATTCCTCCATATGTTTATTTATTTACTGCCATTTCCTTGGTTTTAAAAAGGAAAAGCCCAGATGTCTGAGGAGTGTCTGTCTTTTTTCCACTGTAATTAATTATCTATTATCTATTCAGGGTGCTGCATCGATTGCTCCATCAAGGGCTGTGTAACTCAGGGAGGAGTTTCCCAAATGGAAATTCCTTCCCTGACCTCCCTGAGGAGCACGAAGTATGGATCTGTCCTACCTATCTGAGATGGAAGGAGAAGCTCAAAAGCTCTTAGCATTGCCATCATGCAGACATAGACCTGGGTGCAGAAAAAGGATGCAACAACAATTACCACATTGGTGACAGCCTTGAAAGGGAGATAAGAATTAACACAGCAGTTAAATTTAGGGACTGGAGAACGTACCTGGTCCTTTCTCTGCAGCACCACCTGGAAAATAAGTCCTGATGTTGAGGGATAAGACTACAACTTTCTTCCTCTGGGCAAATGCTTTTGTACCAGATGTGATATTTCCCAGATAGCACCCATGAGTCTGAGATGAGTCTTTAGGTGCCTTTTTCCTAACCAGAAATGATGCATTTCTTAACCCAGGGCTATAAATCTTATGCATGTCATCCACGTGGAACTGAGTTTGTTGGATCACACACCATTTTGGTTGCATGCTCATGCAGCTCTTCTGAGCACTGTCAGCAGTTGGGGGCATGCAGACCTGGTATCTAATGCTCCTTTGCACGGAGGTACTTCCTCCCTTTTGAAATGCTCTGGGTGCTCCACAGATGAAGGGTGCTCAGGGCACATCTATGCATTTAACTAGGCTTAAGTCATTTGTTCTTTAATCGTTCATTATCCAGATGGGAGCAACTTCAAAGTGCTGTTCTCAGCCAGACCCATTCCTCCCTATCACTTGTATATGCCCAAAGCCTGTTTCCTGAAGAACTTTTTTTCAAATGTATAGGATTTCAAAGTCACTTTATGATTAGACCAGGATTGCTAGCAGTTAAATCCATTATGATCCAAAAGTGTTTGAGGGCATATTTTACCTAAGTCATATTGTAGGCATAAAGGGCTCAGCTGCAGATGGCCTCCAAGTGCGCCCCGGCTCCACATAAAAGAAAAGTAATGGATATTTTCATTAATAAAAGTGCAGACCATCATATGCACTTGTGATCTCAAGAGTAATTAAACAGCTGGAGAGAATGCTGATTCATACCAAGACTCACTGTGCTCAAAGGGTCCTTCTTCTGTATGTTTGAATGTGTCGCTAAGAAATCTTGTAAATGATGTATTATTCTCTAGTTAAAAAGCTGCCTTCTGAGGATATAGCAAACAGCATTTTATTTGTTATTGTGTATCAAGATATATAAAACAATTTGGTGAACTTTCAAAGGGAACAGTGTGAGATCTTGCAGAGGAGCATTTCTGGGAGAAGCAATCCAAAGATGAGGGCTCAGACTGTGGCGGAGGCACAGCCCTGCAGAGGGCTCACTGTTGTGAGCTCCTATGGTGTGTCTCATGGTGTTGGGGGTTACAAAGTACCACAGGCAGTGGGAATTTTTTGGTTCTCTCTGAGTATCAGCTTTCATCAAAAAAGTGTTTTATTTTTTACTTCAGTCCTCATGATGTGAGAAAAAATGGTCCCAAATGTGGCACTCTAGGCTGAAAAATCCAACAAAAAACTCAGGTTGACGTAACATTTATCTCATGATTAATATTGGGGCTGACTTGCCAATTTATACTATTTGAAAGGCCAAACTAAATAACCTGTAACCTTTTTATACTACCCTTCAGATGTGGATTTAAAAGCCCTTTCACATGTGAAACTGTCTCTTGTGATATACTTGTGATAGAGTGTTTCTGTGAATGTGGGCTAATTTGGTCTTATTTTCCTATAGTGATTTTTCTTAATTCTGTCTCACTTTCCCATGAGTGATGGTCTGTACATATGCACTGCTCTCAGTGGGATCTATAGAACCCTGTAATACACAGTTATTTCACCACAAAATTATCTGTCTGGGGATTTCACCTGCCTGAACGTTAATATGTAGAAGGGCATGTGTACAGAAAAGGACTGACAACTGAGAGGTGATATTAAGAAAACTGAGGAAATCCCCCAGGAAGAAGAGCAGCTCCATGTATTCCCCAGCTGAACTGGCTCACAGGTCTTCAAGAAAATATCCAGCTTGGGAGCAAAACAGGGTGCCTTTCTCCTGCTAGCTTTTAAAAGTGATTTTTGCTTGAGTAATGCCAAGCTCCTTTGAGGTAAACGTGTACAGGAATAAAATAATTGAATGAACATAGAACCACAGAACTGACTGGATGTGAAGTAACCTTAGAGATCATTTCGTTCCAACCATTTCACCATGGGCAAGGATGTCCCCTACCAGGTCAGTTTGCTCATGGCCCCTGGCCTTTAACACTTCCAAGGATATCTATGATAATTTTATGATTTGTGTGTATAAATAAGCACCTACTGGGAGAGGTTGTGGTGGTCACTGTGAATTACTTGGCCCAGGAAGGCTTTGAAGTGATCAAACACAATCTCCAAGCAAATCCCATGGCCAGGTTCACTCAGCATCCCATAGTGCTCCTTTCCCCGCTTGCTCAGAAATAATAGGCATAATTTTTCACCAAGATACAATTTATATGGCAAACAAAATCACAGCAGCAGTAAGAGTTAAGCAGTATACTCCAGGAATCTCACTGCTGCATAAAAGTAAATGTAGCAATGACTGCTGTGCACTGATAGTGGCATCTCTGGGTCCACTGTAAATATTTGTTCATACTGCCATTAAGAAGGGAATTTTCTGTGATGTATGGTGGTTCAGCCCAGCTCCCTTGCCAAAATCATGTCATTTTTTGCTTTACATTGCCTCCCCTCAATACACGCTCATCTTTTGTACCCCAAAACAGGGTAAATGTTTTCTTAAACCTCAGGTGGCTGACTGTCTCCTTGCAATATGGAGCTTCTTTCTGCTTCAACTTTTCCCAGTTCCTCAAGGTTTTCTACTTCTTCCCACTTGATGCTATGATCCACAACTGTGCTGATAAAGCCTTTGATTTGCCGTTCATATCTTACTCTCCTATGGATATTATGTGTCTGTGTGAGCAAATCCTGTTGTTTCCACCTGTCCTTCAAATGTCGCAGATAGAGGCGTGGTGGAAGGGTTAAGGGGAATATGCTCTGGAAAGGTGCCAGGGGATTTATGTGGTGATGCTCTGAGGATGTGCTTGAGAAGTATGAAGTGTGCTGGTCAGGTTTCATGGCTATGCTTAAAATCAACTCACCTCAGAACTCGTGAAAAATAAAAGGCTTTGGAGTAGCATGGGATGTTTCCCTTGACAGCCCAATGTAAATCACACTGTAATCGGCTGTGCTCACTCCCCACATCCACCTGGCAAAGGATGTGCTTGGGGAAGGGGTGATATTTTATTCATGTGCAAGCATAATTAAAGCAGATTCAATCTGCAAAATCAGCTTGGGAAAGGGCTCCGAGAAACCCCTTTCTGCTTCTTCCTGAACTTCCTTCTGGATAAAGGTGCAAGGCAGAGACTGATAGCAATGCCTTCATCTGCTGAGATTCAGGTGTGATTTGCCCCTGCATCTGAGGTGAACAGCATCATTAACCAACCAAATCGGACTAAACAGAGAGAGTAGCAGAGCTGAGGGAAAGGTGGGATCGGGGACTTTTGAAGTCTGAACTTCTCTCAGGGAGTGACTAGGACAAGATGAAAGGATGAGATCAGTGACAAGATGAAGCACAGAAGTTGATAAAATCCTCAGACTTTGGAAGATTTACCGGAGCCTAATAAAATGGAGCAGTTTTCCCTCACCAGGACCACAAGAATGAAAGTGTGATTGACAGCACAGGCAAGCCTTTCACCTGAAAGCAAAATTAGGAAGACATGGAAAATAAGCAATCCTAGGGCTTGGAAAGCCCATGCAAATGATGCTGAGGCAAGAACTGGAGGAGGGTTGTTTCTATGCTGGTCAAATCAGCTGAATCAGTTATTCACTACGTGGGTGGTAAAAGGCTTTGCTGTCCTGATCAAAGCCAAATGCTGTGGTCAGTGTTCACTTCATCAAACTACCCTTGTGTGGGAAACACAAAAAAAGGTAGAAAGACTTCTAAGTGTGAGAAATAAAAGCAAGTTTCAGAAATAAAGCAGAACAGTTTAGGGATTAGCTTTGGCTGTGAAAACTTGAAGAAGATACAATTATAGATCAAGCAAGGACATTAAAACAATGGTTAGAGTTTCTAGGTTTGGCTGAGATAGCTTCTAGAGTTGCAAAAAATATGTTTAGCAACATAGATAAGGTTAAGCTTAATAATGGAATACTGTGCATTGTTATATAAGGTATAAACAAGCAAGTATTGTGTATAACAGATGTACATGCGCTATTGAAGATTGGTTAAGGCAGTTGTCTGTAACTTTTAAAAGTACGTATTGCCTGAAAAGCTTTTAAGAATGCTCTATAACCAGGAAGTGTCCAGATGCCTGCGACAAGGCAAGCCTGTATCATCTCCTGTGTCTCAACTCTGTATGTGAGACTGATAAAATAATAAAAAGGCTCCTGGAGCGTCTGTCCTGGCTCCCCGTCCTGTTTGGATTCGCCAACACCCTTGGATCTGGGAGGCATTTGGAGAACAGCAGATGTTTCCTGCTTAATAGTTCTTAATGACTTTGTCGGAAACCTGACTCAGGCTTCTAGAGACGCTCTGAATCCCTTCCTTGCCCTGCAGACAGGAGCCAAGTCTTCACAGCTGTGCTATCAACATTTCTCACCTCTGGGTATGTAACCATGTCTTTGCTCTGTATGGCATGTCTGTAAATCACTACAGCACATTCACACTGACAGAACTGGAAAACATTACAGCCCCTTGGATTGTCTTCAGTCCTGTTGTATCTAGGACTAGATAGCTAGGCTTTCTTTATGCTGTTTTTAAAAAAATAATTTTAATTTCTTAGGCCATCTCATTATTACAGTATGTACATTTCACTCAAAAATAATACTTTGGAATTAGTGTCAAGAATGTTAACCGCTCTTTTGCAAGATCATTTACGTGCAGAGTGAGGAATCCAGCATGGGGACTGATAAAAAACGGAAGTCAGAGAGCTCAGGAGGAGAGGCTTAATTAGCCTTTGAGGTTTTCTTTTAAAATTCTTAAAAAATTACAGATGTTCTCTGTGAGTATATTATGGGCCACTGAGTAACTTTCATTTACATCGGTTTGACTTAAATTTGTCCATGTTATAGCTCAGACAGACTGCAAGTTTGAAAACAAGTAGGCCTGGAAGATGAAGATTCACCTTGATCTTGGAAGATCAATCTTCCAAGAAGCTGATTCAACTCCAAAGCCCTATGGTCATAATCTCCTTTCTTGCAGAAATAGGGAGGCTTTGATGCCAAGTTCTTGTTTGAGGACTTCTGAAAGGAGGCTTTGCTCCACCTCATAGCTGAGCCTGCTGTGGATAAACAAGGAAGACTAGATGCTGCTTTCCCAGCCTTACACACTGAAGGTGATTTAACTGGAAGCTGCAGACGAAAAGCCAGATTTGCTTTTTTTTTCCCATTGTCTTTTGGGAAATTACCAGAGTCTTTGAGGAACACTGCAATCCTATAGGCTTGTTGTCCCTCTGGAGAATTGGAAAATCAACTTTTTAGAATTTTAGGGCGTACCTAAGAATATAAATAGCCAAAAATTGTGTTTATGAGACTGTAATGCTTCCTTAGAGCATGGGGGTAGCCAAGCCAAGGGCTGAAATACTGAACACCAACTCTCTCTCCACTCACCACAGGGGAGTGGAGAACAGGCAAACACCTAGAGCCTTTTGGTATTAGAAACATTTTCTTTCTTATTTTGTGTGGATGTAAAGAAGTTCATCACTTAACCAAACTGCTCTGCAATTTGGTACAGTGAGATAATGGCCTTGAAATTGAAAGAGGGGGCATGAATTTTTGCTTGCTATTGTTCACATTCTATTTCTTTGCTGTGTTTTCATTTCCAAGCCAAAAAGGTAAAGTTTTGTCATGTTCTGTGGCACAGACCAGCCACAGAAATACTTGATCTTTGGCCCTTGCCAAGGGCAAAGAAGTCAAAGGCTGTTGTTAACATACAACTTGAACACAAGAAAGTTGCTGAAACTGAGTGAGATGATGACAAAAGCCCGTTTGTGCTGGCAGAGGTGCAAGAAACTACACCTAGACTGTTGTGGTTTGACACTGGCCAAAAGCCAGGCACCCACAAAAGCTGCTCACTTGCCCTCCCCTGCTACAGCTGGGCAGAGGAGAGGAAAAATAAATTAAACGAAGGGTTCATGAATTGAGATAAGGACCGGGAGAAAACACTCCCAAGGGCAAAACAGGTTCAACTTAGAAGTACAAAGTCAATTTATTACTAACAAAGTCAGAGGAGGATAATGAAAAGTAAAATAAGCCCTTAAAAACGCCTTTTTTCCCCCAACCCCTGCCTTCTCCCCACTGACAGCTCAGGGAGACAGGGCATGGGGGTTTTGGTCAGTTCATCACCCAGAGTGAGTGAGTTCTTCCACTGCTCAGAAAGAGGAGTCCTTCCCCTGCTACACTGTGGGGTCCCTTCCCACAGGAGACAGTTCTCTGTGAACCTTTCCAGCATGGTTCCAATCTCATGAGTAGCAGTCCTCCCAAAACTGCTGCGCCATGGGTCACTCTTCCATGGGGTGCAGTCCTCCAAGGACAGGCTGCTCCAGCCTGGAAGCAGGGCCGTCTCTCTCCCCCAGGTCTCCCACTGGATCACAGCCTCCTCCAGGCATCCACCCACTCTGGTGTGAGCACCTCCCCCAGGGGCTGCAGGTGGATCTCTACATCCCCTGTGGACCCCCACGGGCTGCAGGGGGACAGCTACTTCACCATGGTAATCAACAAGGCCTGCAGAGGAATCTCGACTCCGGCACCTGGAGCACCTCCTCCCCCTCCTTCTCCACCGACCTTGGTTTCTCCATGTTGTTTTCCCTCACATGTTCTCACCTCCTCTTCTCTGGCTAGAAGAAAACTGTGTCCCACTTTGGTTTGATTTTCTTCCTAAGTGTGTTACCACAGAGGTGTTACCATCATCTCTAATGAGCCCAGGCTTGGCCAGAGGCATGTCCATCTTCAGAGATTGGCTCTGCTGGACATGGTGGAAGCTTCTAGCAGCTTCTCACCGAAGCCACCTTTGTGGCCCCCCCACTACCAAAAACGTCATGCAAAACCAACACAAACACCTTTGCCTCTTGACCTGTTATCATGGGTTAGCACAGCTTGGAGTTTTAGTTAAGAAAAAAAAAATTCCACCAGCCACGTAAGTGATGTTTTTTGCAAGGGACTCCTTGCAGACCTGATAGAACTAATCAATTGGCTAAATTGAATATTGACAACTCTGTTAAGCCACTTAAGAAGCTGGACACGCCTCTGTAAAAAACACATTTAAAGACGAACAGGCCTGGGAATCGCTCTCTTGCTCCTGGCCTTGGACAGGTAACTGGCCCCCCCAGCGCAGCTTGGCAAGATCGTGGCCATGCTCCGTGCAAACTGGTCCTGCGGGCCAGGATGCGCACCCCCCTCCCCCCCGTAAGACTGATAAGTTCCAGCAGCAAAAACAACCCCTTCAGTGCTATAAGTTCCCCAGAAGAGATGAAGCCAGCAGACATCAATCCTCTCCCAGGTCAGAGAAAAGGGAAGGGCAAAGGCAGGTAAATAGACACAATGATAGTAACACCAAAGTCAGTGAAGAAGAAAGAGCTGAAGCCCAGAGAGAGGAGATAGAGGAGATGCTTCAAAATCTAGAAGCTGAAATTCTTTTGTAAAGCTATGGTGATGAACTATGATACATCAGGAGCCCTTTTGTAATTTTATGAAAGCATGGGGGGGTGGAGCGTTCAAATTGTAGCCATAAGCAAAGGTACCCGTGCTGAAATAAGTAAATGTTGAAGTAGCTGTGATCCAATGAGGAGCCTGAACAGAGAGAGATAGTGACGAAGTGAAGACCCTTGCTCCCAGGGAAGAAGACCTCTGTTCCTAGAGATGAAGATGATCCCAGAAATAGATGAAGAGAACCTTTGCTCTTGAACAGCTCATCCTTAAAATAGTACCCCATTAGCTAAGATTGAACCCTCCTTAAAATAGTACCCTATTAGCTAAGATTGAACCCTCGAAAACAGTTGTGGGGAAAGCTGTAAGTAGAGGGAAGGGACTTTTCACACGCCAGCAGAAAACCACCCCGGGCAGCTGTTGTGCTGTGACACTGAAGCCACGAGAAGACTTTCTTGTGGAGAAGTGTGGCAGTGGGGTCTGTTAAAAGGCCATATAGAAAAATGGACTGTCTTACCCTCCCCTGTTGGTTGGTATATTCCAGATGGTCCTCCTCCCTCTCCCGATGCTTGTCAACTCCAATCCCTACCCAGCTGCTTGTCAATCTTACCTGGATCCTTCCTCCCCTTCCAGAAAGTTCCTTTGTACTCGATGCCCCATTGGACGAACCCTCCCCTCCTACTCCCTGACTGGCTATTTAGCTGTCATTCCTTGGTTTAACCCCTCCTAAGTTCTCCCTGATTGGTTAAGGTTTTGTATCCACCCCCCCCCATTCCTCCCCCTATGAAAAGTCACTATACCTCTCATTTTTTCGGCTTTTGTCCCTGCTCTTCCATCCGGGAATAAACTTACTCCTGGGTACAGTAAACAAAAGTCCCTCCCTCCTTCCTCACCGCAGTTCTCCGATGCGCCTGCACAGCCGGCTGTGTTGTCAGGAGCAGCTGTCTTCCTGCTCCGCACTGCCACCTGAGCGTCTCTGGGCTTGGGGGCTGCCCGAGACTCGGCAGGGTCTGTGTGCCAATCTGAGCTAGCGGAGAGGGCTCCCAAGAGCACATAGCTGTGTCAGAGAAGCCCCATAGCATGGGCAAGAGAGACTCCTCTCCCTAAGTGAACTGATGACTGTTATAGAGGTGGTAAACTGACTGAAATAATCAAGTTTATGTCTTTATGCTGTAAGTGGGAGGAGGGAGGAGGATGGGGGGAGGAAAAGTGTTCTGAAAGTTTATTCTGACTCTTTATTACTCCTTTTTTCTTTTTAATTCTAGTAAAAAACTTCCTTATATTCTTCAAAGTTTGGAGCCTGCTTTGCATTCCTCCTAATTCTTGTCTCACAGAAGGTAAAAAATGCGAACAAAACCACATGTGTTTCATCCCAAAGCGTTGTTAGTCTGGAATTTCTGGATTTATCTCTCTGTACTTAATCATGCAAAGTATAAATTGGAATATTTATTTATACTTATTATTTATAATAATAATAATAAACTTATTGATTATATTATTGTTTATTGTTGTTATTATTATTATTATTAATATTTATTTCCACTTTATAAAGTGGAATATTTATTCCACTTTATTCCATATAAAGTGGAAAGCACTTTATGTCTTGCTTGCTTTCAAAATCAGGTGCAAGCCTTTCTCCTTCAGGGCTGCAGCAATGCAGTGTCCCAGGCAGAAACCACTCAAGCACCTTTCCTCTGTCACCAGCCAGTCCTGTCACCTTCTGACTCAAGGAGAAGAGCCTGTGCCTCCAGCCCAGCAATGGCACGGAGTGTGCAGTGGCCCCTCTCCTGGAGGAAGATGCTGCGTCAGTCACTGCCATGTGTGGGCTGTTCTATCTTTTCCACCCTAAGTTGTTTCTTCAGAGTTTGCTTTATTGTTTGTTGGGCACAGTGAGCTCCTCAGTTTATTTGCTGCATACAGAAGGATATTTATTACTGGGCAGCATATGCTTTTCTTTTGCAGCAAAGGCTTTACATGACGTTCCTGGTTTTCTGATTCTTCAAGCAGCTTTCTCAAAATAGTGAAGGGAGGCTGCTTTCCTGACCAATCATGAAACCTTTGTCATGTTACCAAATTTCCTCAAATTCTATAAATGCTTTTTCGTTTTGTCTATTCTTACCCTTACTCCCTTTTTACCTGAATCTCTTTGGATAATAGCCCTCATTTTTTTTCCCCCCAAAACTTTTCTGTTTTGTTTTCTTCATACACTGAGAGTAGCAAGCCTAGTCTCATCTCAAGTTCATGCACACTAAGCATGTTGGGTTCCTTTTGATTCTAGCTGTAAAAACTCAGCCTTGCCTTTATAGAAAGAAGAAAAACCTGAACCAATATGGCAATTAGAGATCATGAAGCTGATTGATTAACGCCCAGTACAAGAGCTGCACAGAAGTGTTTGCATTAAGCACTTAGCACTACTTATTCATCCTGCCCAGGCAGACCTTACTTTTTAGTTTCACATCCCATAACAGAGGAAAGATACAAAGTCCTCTGTAAGCAGACAAGTTGGGAAGAGGTGAAAAATGAGGTAGCGCCACGTTTTACTATACTCTGCTGCCATGGAGGACCTCAAAATAGTTAAATTACTGGTTTGCTTCTGCACTTCAGGCATTTTTTCAAGGTAAGATTTTTTATCTGAGCAAATAATTCACATCAGCCTCCTCCAGCAGCAGTAATCACCAGTGGGCTATGCTGGCCTGCTGCTTTTCTCCCCTCTGGTTCCTGTAAGAATACATGTAAATACTGAAACTCACACTGAGGAAAGGCAGCATTCATATCATCACAGAATGGGTTGGGTTAGAAGGGATCTTAACGCTCATCTACTTCCAACTTCCCTGCCATGATGAGGCAGACATTCCACCAGATCAGGCTGACCATTTTTGTTGGAGGGGCCAGCAGAAGGAAGCAGGAATGGTGGATGCTGACCTAAATGAAAACAAAATATATTTTATTTTCCCCCTAGTTCTTTAAAACAGAAGAAAGAGATAATAATGGTGTCTGCTGTTGGTTTGCCCTGTGTATTTTGTGTCTTTTCTCCTGTTCACTGTGTTGGTCACTGTCCATGTGACGACCAGAAGTGTTTTAGTGCATAAAAGCCTGCAGCTGAGAGCAATATGTCATTTATGAGATGCTGAGTCACAGCTTCTCCTGGCCTTCAGGTACTTTCTTATCCAGTTCCGACGTCATGCCAGCTGTGCGCATCTGCTCCTAGATTCACAGTTACATGAGACAAGGCTGCACCAGGCTGATGAAAGCTATGAAAGGATGAAGTGTCATCAAGCAGAGTCAGCAAACGGAGAGCAGATTTGAGAATGGTGAAGGAGCCCATATCCAACTACCTTCCATCAAGAGTGCCTCTCAGCTCTTCAGAAATCTTGATTATTCTCTGGTACAGATTCCCTCTGTTTGTGCCCCAGGCTAGTAGTACCTCACTCTTTTTTTAGGTATTACATTGTTTTAAACATCTTTTAATATCTTTGACCTTACCTCTTAGTTGGCTCCATAAGAGTTGAAAAAAAGTTTAAAATAATCTAACCCATCTAATGGATGAGACAGAAAGTTCATTGACTGATTTAACCAGGAGAGATGTGTGAAGCTTATCACACCTAGATTAAATTAGATCTTGACCACATTTCCTTTGAGCACTGTCATTTTCCTACAAGAGGTTGTATAAATTGCTTTTTCATTTTATTTTATGTGGCAAAAAGCCAGGACTAGGATCTATCATGCTCCAAACCTGAGCCGTGGTGATGGGTCAAAGCAATTTAACGTGAAAGTTATTATCACCAAGCCTGTGGATTAGCATGAGTGAAGAAAAGAATGTATTTGCCTAAGTGCATCCTCACACAGAAAATCTGTTCTCTTAAGACTTTTTTTTTATACGGGAACTCCCCCTTAATTGATTATTTCAGCCCTTGATTTCCCATGAGTGACACAGGAGGCAAATTAGGTTTATGGCAGAAAATCTTCTAAAGATTGTGTAAATCTTAACGCTAATTCTTTTAATGAAATAGTTGGGATAAGCTGAACCAGTACACACTGGTGAAAATAAGTCAAACCATAAAAGGCAAGGAATGAATTTTCACTCACTTATAAAAACATGAACACTATTACCAGAATTTATTTTGTTCCCAGCCCAAGTATGTGGAAGAAAGATGCTGGTCCATTATTTCTATGGTGACTAAAGCTCTTGCATCTCAGGCATCATGTCAAGTGACTCAGTAGTGCCATGCTCCAGATTTGCTCACCAGCCCTGTGCTCTCCCAGTGCTACAGGTTTGCAGGGCACCTTACTGGAGGCGATGGGTATGTTTATCTTAGTGACCCTTAGTTTTATCTCCCTGAGGGAAGCCATCAGCCAGGACACACGGTAAAGATACTGCAGAGAGAAACAATGGACTCTACACGATTCAATGTGAATCAAGCAGAAGCCATTTTATTGATTAATTACTGTCCCTAATATACAATTCTTACTTTCCCTACACACGATCGTGCATAATTATTATTGGTTAAGGCCTATTTTCTCACACTACTTTATGCTTTATGATTGGCTCTTATATGCATGTCACATCGTCCATCGTGTATGATACAACTGTCCTTCAGTTTGCATTTTCTTATCCTTTTCTTCCTTTGCTTGTTCCTTGTTCACATCCTCCCCAATGCTGCTTGTTCCTTTCTCACAACCTTCCCATGGACTTTTTTCCCCTGTGTACGCGCTTATGTCCTTTTGCCTTACGTGCTCTGGTTCTTCCATTTTATGGCTGGTTCATGATATGTTCATTTTCTAGTGAAAACATGGTTTCCACAAGATACCCTTTGCAGAGCCTCTTTGTGCATGGCAACAGCTGCATGCAGTGAAGTGACCCAGCAATTAGTTGTTGCCCTATCTGTGCTCCCATTGCACCCCAATGTGGCTGCTGTCAGGGTGGACAAGAGAACGCCACAACACTACATCTCAGTCATGCAAAAGCCTCTCAGCTTTATTTTTACACCAGCTATATATATACTGTTCTAACACCAGATATATTTATACTATTCTAAAAGCAGCATAGCCCTTATACAATTAATCATTGGTTTTCAGTTTCTTGCACGTTTGCCAGTTTTAGCATCCCATCCACAGATCCTCCCAGTGTCTGACTTCCTTACTTCTTTGGCTTGCTTCTGCTTTCTTGTTCCTTATCACGTCTCAGGGGTACACGATGATTGGTTCATGGTCAGAGGAAGACTCTGCAAGGCTGTCAAACCAGCTGGTGGCCGTCACACCCCAAACTGCTCTTCTACATCTTCCTGTCTTGGTTTGAAAGACAGATGTCTGCTAAGGAAGGCAGGAGCCTCCCTTGGAAAAGAAAATGTAACCCCCTTCCCTCCAAATTATTATAATTTTGAAATTAGGGGCTTTCAGGCAAAGATATGAGAAATAGGAATAACAGTTATTTACTAGTATATATAACAAGGCAAACAAACAACAATATCTATGGCAGCACCAGCAAACAGAACAGAACCCAGTGCCAGCCTCTCTCGGCCGCAGGCCCTTTCCCCTTCGGTGCAGTTCCGCTCACAGCCGGCAGGGGCGCTGGTGGCTCCCCGTGGGCAGGGCAGGTGCGATGATTCTCCCGCAGGGGCTCTGTGGCTTGAGCTCAGGGAGCACGTGGTAATGGTGGACTAGACCCAGCCAGGAAGGGATGGAAGAAAGGCTTCACAAACCCCCTAGGCAGCTGATCCTGGTACCCCAGCAGGACCCTCGGGAGCAGCAAGCTGGAACGGCAGGAATGAGCAAAAACCCTGGGGCGGTAGATGAGATGTATCAAACTCCACAGCTGTAGTGGGAACCATGGGACACCTCGGCAGGCAGGGGGTGCGGAGCTACAGTGTAGCGAAGACTCAGAGCAGTGGTAAAGGAAAAGCGGGGGCGGGACAGCAGCAGCCCGGCTCCCAGCAGGGCAGGCAAAGGCGGAGTTGGGATCCCCGGGGTTTTCCCCCGAGGCACTCCAGCAGATGGTGAGAAGTCCCCCTTTTAGTGAGGTAGGGTGTTAAATAGGGTCCCAGTGCAACGGCCACTCCCACGAGCAGAGCTCCACTCATGGTAGAAGAAGGGCAGCAGAAGGTAGAACCCCACAGTGGTGACGAATTCTCCCCACAGTGACTGGAGCTTCTCTCCCCTCCTAATGCTGAGAGAACAAAGAGCTAGGGACTGAACCCAGCCCGGTTTTCCCAGTCCAAATCTCTCAGCATCTCAGCATCTCAGCCCTACATGAGAAAGCCCCAGGGAAAAAAGAGAGAGTAGCCAGCTGGACCCCATCCTGAGCTCTGACAACTTCTTTTGTCTGTCTTAAGTATCCAGTTGTTACTGTCTCCTAGCAAAACATATGGGGGAAAATTCCTTATGAGGGAAAAAAAAAACCCAAAAGGAGAACTCCTAAAACCCCAACACTTCCCAAGCCAACAGAGAGCAGAGCTGCGTGGCTGTGTGGCAGTGCCAACATTGTAAGAGAAGAAAAGAGGCAGGATATTATATTATTGCTTAGTGTTACTCTTATCTGGATGCCTTCCTGCTCCCAGGAAGGACACACTTAAATTTGTGAGCCATGGGTGTCCCAGGGAAGGCAACAAGATAAACTCAGGGCTCACTTGATGAATGGGTGATTAGTAATTGAATTTCCCTTTGTGCAAATTGAGAAGAAAATCAAGCCATATAATTTTTATAAAATAGAACTTTGACGAGTTGGTTAGGACTTTAGTTTCTTTTGTTCTTTTATACATACATATCCATATATATGACTCCCATAGGAATCTAACATACTAAAAAGCTGGGACCTTATGTTTTGAGCTGAAAGAGGTGAGAATTACACAAACGCAAATTATTTATGAGAGTCAGGCATTCTTCCTTATACTACTTTGTGGTTAACACAGGACTGACATTTTTTAAAGCACTGAAACTAGTACTAGTCCTCCCAACAGCTGTGAAGAGAGTGAGCATTACTGCCCTATTGGTCTTTAATGGATTTCTCTTGGCTTTTTTATAGCTTTCTATGAGGACAAAAAATGGACAAAGCTATGTTATACTTATCTGAACAAATCTAAAGGCTGTTAGGAACAATGAGAAGATGACAACTGACTCCAGAGCCTTGGATCAGACATTAACATTTACTTGGAAACAATTTGTGTGGCAGTTCAATCCCATTTATGTTACCTTGCTTCCTGGTTTGTGGTTCTTTTTGAGTTTGGTTCAGTAAAGAAACATGAAAGTTGAGCTAAGGCTACTCATTCCAATCTAAATCCCTGCTCCTGGCCAAGTGACGCTGTGTGGGATGGGTGGAAAGAGTGCAGTGTTCTTGCTGAGAAGCGTCCCTTAGCCACTCAGTTGGTGCAGCACAAGCATGCTCACAAGCACACTAACACACCCATGCAGGTGAAGGCACGCTCACACACACACACACACACACACACACACACACACAAGCAGGATCGCTCTCTAGCGTCGCTGGAGACAAAGAGGCAGGAGGGATTCTTCGTATGGTATTCCATGGGGGGTTTATCGCAGCCATGCCGTGAAGGCCACAGGAATGAAGAACTTGGAACAAAGAAGGGTTTGGGTTTATATACAGGGGCGGAGAAAGCATCAGAGACCAATGAACTGAGGGCATGAGGGCAGAGAGAAGGTAGAGTGACATAACTGTAACCAATGGGAGGACGCAAGCGGTGGAACAGGGGAACCCGAAACCAATGAGCCAGGGTGTGGTGCCCCAGGGCCTCCCCTCCGGGCTGCGGCTTGGGGCTCCTGGCAATGTTCTGGTGTTTCGGACCAGAGCAAAGCTGAACAGTTCCAGAAGAAGAAGAAGAAGAAGAAGAAGAAGAAGAAGAAGAAGAAGAAGCCACAGTCCTCAGAAAAATGTCTTGCCTCAGCTAACAGGCTAGCTAAAAGCAGGAAGCTGCTCCCTCAGCTCTGCAGTGGTGAGAACGCAGGGGAGTGTGTGTGTTTCCTTAAACACAAACGGTGCTGAAGAATTCGTCTGGCTTCTCTCCCCCCTCTCCTGGACCCAGCTTGAAGCTACGGGACCCATTTCTGGGCAATAAGCAGATGATAGGGGAATACAGTATTGTCATAAAATCACCCCAAGACAGGAAAGGCAGCTGGGACCAGAGTTTGTTCTTGGTGCTAAATAAAAAAAAGTCTTGAGATGTAAAAGGGAAGGATTGCATATATGAGATTGTTGCTGGGGAGGATTTGCAGGCAGGTGACAGATGTCCAGAAAATGCACAGCACTCAGTTTCATGATCAGAGCAAACACATTGTCCTGATGCAGCAAGTGGGGCTGGGGCATTTGGGTATATTATTAGTGCCCAGGGTGTGTTTCTCTGGCCACTGTGAGGGATGTTAGGGACCAACTGAGTGTTGGGAGGTGCAGAAAGAGCCTCCATGGGGCTGAGCAGTTGCATCACAGGAGAGACCCAAATCCCGGTTGTGACTCGGCAGCGGCTTCTCTCTTTGCCTTTGCTGAGAAATGACCTGGGAATGGCCGGCCAGGAGAGATTGGCCAGGAGCCTTTGCATGGAAGTATCATGCTCCCAGAGATGGTGAATGATTTTCATGATGTTTCCCAAAGTCTCAAAGGCAAATGACTTATTTCTCATTGCATGAAATGTCTCATTTGAATTATTTATGCAGCAAAATTAAACAAAAGAGAGGTTTCTTAGGCAGCCTGTGACTTACTAAAATGCTGATACCTTAAGCATAGATTCAGTTCCATTGCTTCTCCTAATCGGCTATGTAAGGCAAGAGCAAACTCTACCTGCTATAAACCAAAAGTTAGACAAGGGAAAATGCAAACCACTGAAGCTCTTCCCTCTTCCAGCACCAAATCATCAAGCTCATGGGCTGCCCACATCCATCTGTCCTGCCAGGCATCTGCTTGTCACTGCAAACTCTACTTTTAATAAGCACTCCTACATTTTCCCTCTGTTTTTCCCTTTATTTGGAAGTGGAGTCTCATGCAGGGTGTAAGTGACAGTTCACTTTCACTATGTACTTCTCTCTATTCTCTCTGTGATCAAAGGGAGCAGATGGAAAACTTTACAAAGAGAACAGACATCTCTGGTCCCTGGTTGCAAGGCAGGAGGGGCCTCAGATGTTATCCCTCATATTCTTACTGCAGTTAACTGAATTTGTCCAGGGGATTTAGGAAGAAAAGCTGCCATTGCCAGGCATCTGCATTAGGGAATTTGTCTTGATATGTTTTCACTGTTACTGATAAGAGAGGGAGAAAATGCTTAATTAGGGATATACTAGTTTGAAAACAAACCAGTGAGCGACTGGAAATCAGAACTACAATTTAATAGGAAAATTTAAAAGATAAGTGCAGTAGTACAGAAACACCGACAGAGTCAGAATACAACCTGACGCCCTGTCAGTCAGGGTGGTGGTAGCAGTCCAATTAGACAGTGGCTGCAGTCCTCCTGAAGTGATAGATGTGGTCCTGTTGAAGTGGTGATCCTGTAGAAGGGTCTGGTCTTCACCTGAAGGTCCAGCAGTGGTTATGTAACTCTTGTTCTCTGGGAATGCAGTAGGTAAGGGCTGAGTGTGCTGTTCCAAACCTCAGATTATATCCAGGTCGGAATGCTTAGTTCCTCCCCCTGGGCGGAGCATCTCATAATGGGATGATGTAATTTTATGAGTCATGCAGTAAGGCTTGATAGCCCATTAACAGAAAAATACCTCCCCAGAGGCAGTTATCAGCGATGTGTCATGGAATAACATTGCCCCACCTGGTTTTAACAGATGGTGATAGAATACATACTTTTGGTTACATCTTACATTGTAACCTAAGGCAAAGGAATTAACTGTCTTTCAAAAGATTAAGTTTCCTGTGAACACATTTATCAAAAAGAGAAAAAAAGTGTCGCAAAGTCTGACAAAAATCTATTTTCTCAATGTGAATGAAAAGATGAACAGTTACACTAAAAGATGAGCATACCTGCTTGATAGACCTAGGACTAGTTTTGCTCTAGCGAAATATTGCTTTCCATCACTATGCCAGTCTCCTCTGCTGATCCTCTTTTCTTCTTGGGCAGCCTGGGAAAGGGAGGCCCATGCAGGCAATTCTTATTTTGCCCCATTAGATCACGCAGTGTTTGGCTTTGCTCTAAAAGTCTGGGCATGGGCAGGACAGGATAAACCCTGGGCACAGGGCTTCTGAAGCAATCACATTTGGAGGAGTGAGACTATTAGCAGATGCTCATCAGAAAAGGAGTAATCTCACCATTGGGATTTCCTTCATGAAAGCCCCAGTCAAGCCTCTTAATCCAGGGATTCCATGTGTCCCCATCATGGAACATCCCGGTGGAGTCCAGCAAAGATTCACAAGCACATCTCTGCCTGAGATCCTTTTTCTTGTGTAAGCTTTTTTCAGGCAAAAAGCCATTCCTTGTACCAGAATGAACAACCAGGAGGTATTTGCAGAACAAAACCCAAATATCCGCAAGCGTGCTGGCAGATGTCTGTGGAGCCTTTGCCACTTGCCTGCTGAGGAAAAAAAAATAACCAAACCAACAAAGATGCTGTTTTTGTCTGAAAATTTGCAGCAATCGCTGGCACTTCCTTAGCTGCATAAAGATACAAGAATAGTTTTTTAACCTGATTCAGTGTTCATTTACACCTTTTAAAATGATGGTTAGGGCCAAGAATTTACTTATGTGTGGCATTGCGTCTGCTTCTTAAGCTAATAGATCATCGTCTGTAATCTTTGGTGTTACTAAGAGGGTTGAAAGCAGGATTGTCCCCCAAAATGGGGTGATACTCATTTCTATTAGCTGGGCCTCATCTCTCAGACAGCATTCCTGAAGGCCATACACTTTGCCTGACATAATTATTTAGGATCGTTGCAGTCATAGGTGTTATTTACCATGAATAAATCAGACCATTTTCAATCCATACCTGTGGCTGTATGCAGAGACGAGGAAATGAATCCAAGCGTAGTCAGCAGGAAAATGTGATACTTAATTAATTAATTATCCACTTATATGTCTTAATCCCACAAGGATATTGGTCAGTACTCCATCCACCCCTCAGGGTGATTGGGTGAACTGTTAAAACATCCATGTCACCAGTGTACCATAAACAAGACTCAGACAAACACCAGGTGTCCAGATAGTTACAGAAAAACATCTTATTGTTTTCATAGCTTGCATGAGAAAGAAAAGAGTCACACAGAACACTGCAAGAAGCTGGAAAATCCTTCTAACAGGCTTTTCTGTATCCACAGGTGTCTGTGTCCTTTCTGTTGCCCCCATCAATTGGCAAAACAGGTATGTGTTATTGAAGGTTTTTACTTAAATTTGCTCTCCTATTCACCTTTTTTTGGCAGACCAGTGGTGAAGAAGCTTTGAGGGACGTATAATAGGATACCAGGAGAGTGATAGATCTCTCTAAGGAAAAAGGAGATCAAGGTAAGAAAACCTGGGAGGACAAGGAGCAGCATCCACTGCCCCAAACATTGCTGTAAAATCTTACTGACACCTTTTTTTGTGGGCTGCTTGTGTTCATGGCCTGGCTGGACCATCACTCCAGTCCTACCAACCTATGACACTGCTGCAGCCCCCTCTGCACAGCTAGAACTGTATTTCACTTCTAGTTCCCTCAATGAGCTGCCACTGTTGTTGTGACAATTACTCTGTAGCTTATTAAAAAGGAAAGAGTCACAGTTAATTCAAGGAAAATGAAAATATGAAACATTTACATCTGACTTTTGTTTTGTTATTGCTAATTTTCTTTTTTTGTTTTTCTGTTATAAGCAGCAAAAAGAATGCTCTGTTTGTGAAAGGACAGATTGGATTTCTGTGTCAGGGCTGCTTTATGTAATTAATTAATAGTCATAGAGAAAGAAATATTTATAAATCCAATCTCCATAAAAGAACAACACAGAGGATCAGCTGAAGCCAAACATATTTGGGGTTTTGCATTATGTAATTGTAAAATGCTCCTACTGAAATGTTTTATTGATTGCTCAGTAATGAAGGAACAAGACTAAGTTTCCAAAAATGCAGCACCAAATCTATATGGACTGATATATATAATTGATTCCTTTCCTTGTGGAGTGTTAACATAGAAAAAGATTAGGTTATCTGAGAGGAGCAGTCTGAATGTTTAGATTGGTATTCAATAAAGGCTTTGTATGGTACCAGCACTTCAAGGTGGCTGTTTTATATTTTCAGTCTTATCTGTCAACAGCTCTGCATAATCCTCAAAGGGTGGATCAATAAGGGCCAAAGGTATTGTGTTACAGTGTGATAATTCCTCAGAAAAGGGAGTGTGTGTTTAGGCTCCTTTGATAGCATTGATGTCTGTGGGCAAACGAAGAGCTAGTAATTATCCCTCCCTCAAACTATGATTATTCAAAAGATCTCATGGATTGGCAATATGCAAAGCACAGACATTGTGGAGGTGAGTGGCTGAGGAGCAGGTACCTGGCACAGTCTCCTTGGCTCCAACATGCCCCATCACTGCCAGAGTGACTTCTGGTGTGCATCGTCACAATTCCACATGGTGGGGGAAGAAACCTCACTCCACACTGACTTTTGATGTGCATCACATCACAGGTTCATGTGCTGCTTCAAGGACCGTCACCAAGCACATTGCAATGCCCAGCACCAAGCGTTGTGATATGCATCCTCTGGGCTCTCAGTCTTCAGAGCTGGCACGGCAGTGCATAATAGAGGAAGTGAGATCACGCTTGGCCTCTCTTGCATGAGTGTTTTCGTGGGCCGGGAAGCACTGCTGCTGGTGATTTGTCATCTGCCTATTGTTTTTCAACCCCGGAAAGGGTGCCTCTGAACCAACTGTGTCTGAACTCATCCCGCTGTAACCACGAAGATCAGCAAAACAACCCTGAAATTAATTTTGAACCTTCTCCTCTAAAAATCCTTATTCCATATACTTCTGCCAGTATCCTAGATAACCCTCCCCGGCAGTCAGGCACCATGAGCTGGGGTGGATGATGCTTTGTGCCTTTTGCAGAGGTAAAATATTCACTTGCATTGATCCACCCATTGATTTTTTAGGCTTGTCTCAAACATTCATGTGACAAACCCCTCTCATGAGGAATCATGAAATCCTCAGGTTCACTTAGGAGCTGCAGTGTGCTGTATTGTAAAGCATAGTTTGCTGTTGAATGATAGATGCTGTGAAATAAAGAGGACTCACATTTGAATGTGTCCACTTATTTTATCATATGAGGCTTTCTTTTTAAGAATTTTGAGGTTCCCCCATTCTTATTTATGCAAAGGAGGCAGCTTTCCAGATAAAAATATATTTATTCAGCGCTGACCATAAAAAATAATGAAATTAACACCAAGACTGTAGCCTCAATTTTTCAGACTGGGGTTCCAAACAAGAGCAGAGCAAGAGGGTCCAACTTCATGGAAAGGTCAGCAAAATCCTGGTGCCAAGCAAAATATCACAACACTGTCCAGAGAAACCTGGGGAAAAATTATACAGTCTGGAGAGAGTCGAGCTGCACTGTCTTAAAGGAGACAGTTTAAAGAAAAATCCATTTCCGTACTCTCCAAAATACAAGACAGAGTGATTCTGACACCTTGCTCCCAGCCAAGGCGAGGCAGCACTGGAAGACCTGGCCATCAGCCAGTGCTGGTGCAATCAGAGGAAAGCTGTCTTCCTAGCCGTGTAATTTCTCCCTCTTCCAACAAGAGCATGAATCCCTTCTGGCATGCTTCTTCCCCATCCTTCAGGGTGAGATCTTTTCAGCCTAAATCAGCTGATAGGGAGGATGAGGAGCTGGGCTTTGTGCAACAGCAGGGAAGGACTTCATCCCTGGTGGGATTTCAGGTGAGCGTTTATATTAATAACTCACTGGCACTGCACATTTCTTATCCATTTTTTTTGCTACCTGTTTTTGCAAGCTGCTTAGTTTAATTAAAGCTCCCCAGCATGGATTTCTCTCTGCAAGTATTCAGTGATGCCTTGAGGTGTTTTGGTGAACTAAATATTAATTTCTCTAAATTAATCTGTGTGCCTGCCTGCTCTTTTGCCTCAGGGAATGGGGGGGTTTCTGCACTCCCCCTGTCCCATCATTCACTCCCTATGCCTCTGCAGACAGACATGGCAACATAAAACCTTCATCAGTTCCTTGGTGCCCAAGGCTGCACCCAGAGGTGCCAAAGGAGAAGCTTTCCAACAGACAGAAGACATTTTAATATGCAAATACCTTCCTAAGAAGCTGTGATGTAGCCAAACACCCAAAGGATAGTCTGACTTGTCTACCCATTTTTTTTTAGAAAGCAAACACACAAAGGAAAAGCCTTGCCCTGGATGTATACATCTATTTACAGATTTAATACAAACAAAGCTAGTGTGCAAGCGAGCACCCATCCCAAGATCAGAGCCAGCCTGTTCGCTTCTCCCTACCTCTTGTTTCTGAAGTTTTCCTTATTTCCATATTTATAAGTTCCACTGAAGAAGAACAGATCAGTCTACTTCTGTGATCGAAATGCCAGAAAAAGCCTTTGGTTCCTAAAAATCTAATAACCAGTATGCTGGGATTGATTCCCTCCCTATCCTTCCTCGACAGTACATTAAAGAGAGGTCACAGCATGCACCAGCAGGACACACAAGGATAAAGTGACTATTTGAAGTTTAGCAAAACCAAGGGCGAAGGAAAAAGAAATGAGTGAAGGAGCTAGTCAGTATCTGATACCAGAATCTGTTGGGGACACCTGCCCTCTCAACAGCATAATGAACCAAAACCTCAGAGGCACTAGAGTTAAGGGTCTTGAATTTAATTTTGATGAAGGCTGGACGTGGTATGCCAGAGGAATCTACCCTCTCTAGACCCAAATCACAGATGAGAGGGTGTGTCTTGGTTTCAAAGACAAATGTCTCCCAAGGAAGGTGGTAACCTTCCTGGAATGGAAAGAACACCCCTTCCTCCAAATTGTTTTAACTTTGAAAATTATGGGGATTCCAAGCAAAAATGTGGGAAAAGGAATAACAATTCTTTACTATAAATATATATATAACAGAACAGAACAAACAACAACACAATAACAGAAGCTTCCCAAATGCTAAGCACTCTTTCCCCTTTGGTGTAGCTATGACCACAACAGGCAGGGAGCGCTGGCAGCTCCAGTGAGGTCAGGGCTGCAGTGTTAGCACTTGTGGGCCTGGGGCTGGGACTGGGCCTGGGGCTCGCGGGCTCGCGGGCTCAGCAGAGAGACTGCAGTGGCTCAGTCACGGCCGGCAGGGGGAGCTCCAATGTGAGCCCTCATGAGGGACTTTGGTGGCCTCAGACAAGATGAACAGCAGGCAATAATTGTCCTGAAACTCAAGTAAGAGCCAGGTCTCTCTCAGTCCTGCCCGTGGCTGAAGCCTCAGTCAGTGGAGGGTGGCTGGGACTCTCTCTCTTGTAAGCAGTGGTCACAGGCAAGAAAGTCCAGGAAAAAACTGCAAGACGACTGCACACACTCCCAGCATGTACAGACTGCACACACACCCAGCTAAAAACTGCCGAACCTCCACTTGCTTCCCGTCCCCTCCCCCAGTCCATTCAGGTGGTATGCCAGAGCGATCAGCTACTCTTTTGTTATCTCAATTACCTTGCCATACATCCGTGGGACATCATCTCTTCCTCCCAGTGTCTTTTCAGGTGACAAATGGGAAAAAATTCACTGAGAAACCTTACCCACAACAGGGGGATCAGCTGTTGAACTGCACAAAGGAAACTTTGAGAGCAGTGTTGTTGGGTGAGTGCCACTTCTGGGAAATAGTCTGTAGGGATCATCTTCAAAACTCGACATAGACCTCCTCTCCTCCTGCCGCAAGGATTTAAAAGCAACAGGTCTACAAAAAAGGAGATTATTAAGGAATGAATGAATGAATGAATGAATGAATGAATGAATAATCAGGTTGCACCCTTGGCTAGAAAGTACACAGAGGTGTTGATAAGCTGTTGATTTGAAATGCTGTTGGGAGGAAGATGTTTGGCCACAAGAAGAAATCATTTTCTTAAATGGCAATCCCTCTGCTTGTGTCCATGAAAGGCTATGGATTTGCTGTAATGGAGCTATAATATAGAAAGTCTAATCTACTCTACATGTGCATTTAGGACTTAGGATTTCTGAGGCCTTTCTTCATGAACTCCAGCTCATCTCCAGAAAGCCAGAGATGGGAGCAGCTGCATACAAACTAATAGTCGTAAGGTGACTGTCCTAATGAGATATTAGGTCAAAATCTTCTGAGATGCTTCAGTTGACCAGGCCATTGCACTGTCCCAGGGGCACAAATAATTTACTGCTGTGGTTGCATATGTGGCAAGGGAAGGCTGTTCCAGCAGTGGTGAACTCCTGGTGCCTCACTTGACTGCTTGGAATCTTGTGTTTAATGACCTTGGCATCCACATAGGGTTACACCAAAAGGTTCCACCGTGAAAGCAAGGGTTTGCTGGAAACTGTCTCTACCTTCAGCTACAGCATTTTACTCTTCTGTCCACGTAGTGCAAATTCATTAACTGTCCCATATATGCCTTTTCCTGAAGCCATGACATCACGTTGACAGGCCATTAGCATTTCACAGAACTTTGCTGGGGTATTGACATTCGAAGTAAGGCTTATGATTATGCCTATGAAACTCAAGGGTGTTTTGCCCAGCCCACAGGCACCTGCTGGCTGGCGCAATCTGTGTACAAGCTTTGCTCACTCTTAAATTTCTTTTTGGGCTTAATTTAGGCTGATGGCTCAAGTAATGGCCTTTTTCAGGAAGCCTTGAAAAATTCTGTGAGCAATGTCAGCATAAAGGAGAGAGAGCCCAAATGAAAGGTACATAGTACAGAAAAGCTAAGAGCAAAAAGTGACACAGCTGTACCTCTTTATAATGAAGAAAAAGTTAATTAAAATCCTTGTAAGTCTAGAAAGAGCAGTTTCAAAATTAATAACTTTTTGCCATAAAATGAGGAACATGAAGAAATATTTTGCAAAGGCTGAAGAGCTGCGTAGGCATCTGCTTCCTGAGTATGTATTCCATGAGTATCTATTTTTTGAAAATAGAAGTGTTATAAATGAATCGGTTAATTCATGCTCAGATATGAAATATCATGATATTAAACTGTATACTGGGTCCTGTGGGGGGGAGTTCTTGAGACAGCCGAGCGCGATTCCGGGAAACCTGCTTTCTTCGCCGAGGGGACATTTACATTTCAAAACACGGGAGCACGCATTGAGCTGGGTGTAGTCTCGGCCCCGTTTAACATTTGCACTCGAATGGAGGACGGGCTCAGGCTGAACGCAATACCACACCCGCGGAACGATCACTTTACATCGAAAAGGAACAACTCCTGTCCAGAAAGGAGAACATCATCTCTGCCGGGAAGAAATTTGCATCCCAAGAACACAAGCATGAACACCAGATAGCACGTTGAGATAGCATCCAACACCACCTGGAAATCTACATCTCCAAGGAAGAGTTCTCAGCACCCATATCGGCGAGAACTCCTCCCAAG
>VXAZ01008605.1:228627-245025 GCA_013399875.1 Gymnorhina tibicen
GAATGAATGAATGAATGAATGAATGAATGAATGTATAATCAGGTTGCACCCTTGGCTAGAAAGTACACAGAGGTGTTGATAAGCTGTTGATTTGAAATGCTGTTGGGAGGAAGATGTTTGGCCACAAGAAGAAATCATTTTCTTAAATGGCAATCCCTCTGCTTGTGTCCATGAAAGGCTATGGATTTGCTGTAATGGAGCTATAATATAGAAAGTCTAATCTACTGTACATGTGCATTTAGGACTTAGGATTTCTGAGGCCTTTCTTCATGAACTCCAGCTCATCTCCAGAAAGCCAGAGATGGGAGCAGCTGCATACAAACTAATAGTCGTAAGGTGACTGTCCTAATGAGATATTAGGTCAAAATCTTCTGAGATGCTTCAGTTGACCAGGCCATTGCACTGTCCCAGGGGCACAAATAATTTACTGCTGTGGTTGCATATGTGGCAAGGGAAGGCTGTTCCAGCAGTGGTGAACTCCTGGTGCCTCACTTGACTGCTTGGAATCTTGTGTTTAATGACCTTGGCATCCACATAGGGTTACACCAAAAGGTTCCACCGTGAAAGCAAGGGTTTGCTGGAAACTGTCTCTACCTTCAGCTACAGCATTTTACTCTTCTGTCCACGTAGTGCAAATTCATTAACTGTCCCATATATGCCTTTTCCTGAAGCCATGACATCACGTTGACAGGCCATTAGCATTTCACAGAACTTTGCTGGGGTATTGACATTCGAAGTAAGGCTTATGATTATGCCTATGAAACTCAAGGGTGTTTTGCCCAGCCCACAGGCACCTGCTGGCTGGCGCAATCTGTGTACAAGCTTTGCTCACTCTTAAATTTCTTTTTGGGCTTAATTTAGGCTGATGGCTCAAGTAATGGCCTTTTTCAGGAAGCCTTGAAAAATTCTGTGAGCAATTTAAGCATAAAGGAGAGAGAGCCCAAATGAAAGGTACATAGTACAGAAAAGCTAAGAGCAAAAAGTGACACAGCTGTACCTCTTTATAATGAAGAAAAAGTTAATTAAAATCCTTGTAAGTCTAGAAAGAGCAGTTTCAAAATTAATAACTTTTTGCCATAAAATGAGGAACATGAAGAAATATTTTGCAAAGGCTGAAGAGCTGCGTAGGCATCTGCTTCCTGAGTATGTATTCCATGAGTATCTATTTTTTGAAAATAGAAGTGTTATAAATGAATCGGTTAATTCATGCTCAGATATGAAATATCATGATATTAAACTGTATACTGGGTCCTGTGGGGGGGAGTTCTTGAGACAGCCGAGCGCGATTCCGGGAAACCTGCTTTCTTCGCCGAGGGGACATTTACATTTCAAAACACGGGAGCACGCATTGAGCTGGGTGTAGTCTCGGCCCCGTTTAACATTTGCACTCGAATGGAGGACGGGCTCAGGCTGAACGCAATACCACACCCGCGGAACGATCACTTTACATCGAAAAGGAACAACTCCTGTCCAGAAAGGAGAACATCATCTCTGCCGGGAAGAAATTTGCATCCCAAGAACACAAGCATGAACACCAGATAGCACGTTGAGATAGCATCCAACACCACCTGGAAATCTACATCTCCAAGGAAGAGTTCTCAGCACCCATATCGGCGAGAACTCCTCCCAAGGACAAGTGCTAACGACCTAGATGTGCGAGAACTCCTCCCAGGCTATGTGTTAACGACCGGATCGGAACCCAGATATGGAACATCAGGAAACATCTGATAATGCTCCCCGGTGATGAAAAACTAATCAAAGACAGGACGAGCTTTTGTCCACCTTAGTCCCTTGAATAGAACTCCTTCATGAATATGTTGAGTAAGACTTAATCCCCAAGATTCCGGACTCTCCGCAAAAAATGGTATATAAGCCCGCTGCAGAAAGCAGCTGTTGTGAACTAGGGAAGTCTGGTGCGATAGAGGCCAGACTTGCGTTCACCCAGTTCCAATCCCGGGCTTGGTACTGTGACTTTTTTGATCGTGGCATCACGTTTCCGATATTTTGGCCATTCAATAAATTTATGTTATTTTATATTATCGAATTTGGCTATCTATTAATTACAGAAGGCAAATTCCTCTAATTCTTTCTTACGTGAGAGAGCTTTCTGCCTGTTTTTAATTGCTGCTGCTGTTGGGCTGCCATTATTTTAAGGTGTCCTGGGGTACAGGAGAAAAAAGGCTCAGATTTGTCAAGGTGGCAATGGCAAAGCTTAACGTGGCCATGCTGCAGCCTATTTGTGTTCCTTAATGCTTCGGAGACTTCCACATGAAGTGAATCATGACAGAATAATAATGCCACATCTTGCAATTCATTCTCATCAGTTTTAATGAAGATAAAGGGGCTCACTTTTTGAATCCATTTGTGCTTAACAAATTAAACATGCTGCTGAATGGTGCATGTGTACAGAATATTTGTCCTTATAATGTTCATTTAAATGGCAAAGTTAACTAACCTTATTCCATATATTTTTATTTTGTTCTTTCTTCCTTAAGAAGGCCTCACAGCTACACAGTTGGTTCTTATCTTGTTCCCTGATTATTTAAAGTTATGGTTAATAATTTTAATCCTTTTCTTGATGTTGCAGCATCACTTTGCTTTGAGAAAGTATTTTTTGAGTCCAGCAGCCAGAGGAAGTGAGTGAGAGAGAGCAGAGGCTAGGGGAAAGCCTCAAAGGAAAATCTCCCTTATTTGCCGCAGCAGCAAAATCCACCACCAATCAACAGGTCCCACCTACAGGCAGATCTCCATCTCCTTCACGGAGCTTCATTTCATGGCCCTGCATCTACTGATCATTACCAGAGTGCGGCAGCCACTTGGGAGAGTGTAAACTTCCCACTATGCCGGGGAAGTTGGCAGGTATGGGGATTCAGAGTGTCGCCACTGAGAATGGCTTCAGTTGACGTGGGGTCTTAGGAGAGACAGGCGGGCCCGTCTGGCAGTAGGTGAGACAAAGGGCAAGAGGGGAGACAAAGAGCAGGGGGTGAGACAAAGAGCAGGATAGTTAACAGGAGATTAGACGAAGATATTGTAATCTGTGGCCGTTGGAGATGTAACCCTAGAAGCCGAAGTTTGTAGCTGCTGAACTGTTGTTTTGTAACAGTATATAAAGGTGTGCTTTGTACAATAAAAGTTGGCTTTGCATGCACCTGGCAGAGTCCGAGATTCAGTCACAGACAAGCAGGTTGCTCAGGTTTGTTATGAGGAGATGCTATGGAGAAACTTAGGGATGACAGCAACTTTGCCTCAATAAACGCAAAGAAAAGCAAGCAATATCTGTTACATAAAACATCTTAATTCTGTAAACCACTGAAAAGAATAAGTTAATAAATACAAGAAAGTAGGCCAATTAACACCCTGACAAGGTGTTTTGAGCAGTAAACAGTCTCCAGCAAATAGCCGGGGAAGGGTTCCAAATACTTGGTTGTCTGGACCTGTGACTTTGGATAAAATATAAAGCAGAAGTGGAGAAACCAATGGGCAACATCGGTTTTTCCCATTGGTGCTGGGAAATAGCATTTATTACTGCAATCTGGGCATCAAGGCAGGCTGTGCACAGGCAGTACCAAGAGAACCATCAGGATGTGTACCCAGAGAAGCTGTGCCATGGAACATGTACAGTTGCCATGATGGCATTTCCCACTTGCTTTTTTCTGCCACAGTGAATAAATGGCGATAGGAAGTGCAGAGTGATAACTTGGTTTTGGCACTAAGCAATGCCACATAACTCAACATGGATCTCTCCATGATAACTTTTGACTTATAGACACTCAATGGCATCAAAAATGCTATTTTTTCTTTCTTTTCTTTAAAGAAAAGGACAAGCACCTGACTCAGCTATCTGCTGACTTGAAGAGTGACCCAAATATTTCCTGGAAGACAGGAGAGAAACATAGAATCATAGAATATCCTGAGTTGGAAGGGACCCACGAGGGTGATCAAGTCCAACTCCTGACTCTGTTCAGGGAACAAGCCCAAAACCCCACAATGGGCCTGAGAGTATTGTCCAAAACTTCTGGAAAACTGTCAGACTTGGTGCTGTGAACAGTTCCCTGGAGAGCCTCTTCCAGTACTCCAACACCCTCTGAGTGGAAAACCTTTTCCTGATTTTTAAACCAAATGTCCCCTGACTCAGCTTCAGGCCATTCCCTTGAGTCCTGTCATTGGTCCCCAGGAAGAAGAATTCAGTGCCCTCCTCTTCCCCTTGTGAGAAAGTTGTAGACTGCAATGACATCTCCTGTCAGTCTCCTCCAGGCTGAAGAATCTAAGTGACCTCAGCTGCTCCTCATACAACTTCTCCTCCAGACCTTTCATCATCCTCCTCATGCACCTCCTTTGGATGCTCAAAAGACTTGAACAGCTCAACTTTGAGTTTCTTTTGTTATGAAGGGCATATCCTATATTCTTGAAGACAAAACAGTCCATGCACATGTCAAAAAGGAGAGATTAGAACATTGACTCCAGAAAATGCAGTTTTCCCCTCTGCTTCTGTCTTTTTCTTGTAGCTTTGTTGCTGAAGAAGGGTAAGCACAGTATGTGGTAATAACAGTCACTCAAAACCTTGGACCAGGTGTATCATTTATCTGTTCAAAATATTTCAAGGTTTGTTTTGGCCACAGACTCACAACAGTTGATTAAAAAAAAGCCCTGACTGGGCTGGCAGAGATAGGCTGCTACTGACAAGAGGCAGAAAAGGAGGAACAAGAGAAGAAGGGTCAGGCAAGTGAGCAACAGGATCACAAGTGTCCCACAAATTGGCTTCAAATATTGAAATGTATTCAAGGGCGCTGACTTACAGCAATTTACCCTTATTTATAGGGGATACCTTGAAACACCATCCATTAGCATAGACAGCATCCGCAGTTAGGATACAGACGTGGGTGCTCTGGCACCACAGGGTAAATTTCAAAAATAAAATCAACACCTTATTGAGTAAGGAGAGATTTGTGTGGCCAGAAAGAATCTTTAGCCTGCTCTTTTCTTTTCTTTTCCTTAATTACTCCATAAAAATAGTGAACATTTATTTCATTCACAGATACATCTTTTTATTCCCACTGTGATTCTTTCCAACCCATTTGATATGTCTACAGTGCAACATTTCAGGATGCAGATATCACTTTTAAGACATCCTTCCTTTCCTCCATTCTTTCTTTTACCAATCAGATTGTCTCAATGAGACATCTGCCTCCCTTTTCTCTCCCATATATATTAAGCTCTAGATCATAATGATCTTGAGTTTTCCTCATTCCATCTGTTATTATTGATTGTGGCATAAACAACTTGGTAAATCTCACAGGAAGTATTTGGTAGAGTTGGACCTCAGTTGAATTGACTGTGGAGAGCTCCACGAGCAAACAAGATAATCCATAAAATGGTAAGTCTGGCCCAAATACTGTCCCTTACTCAGACTGTCATTGCCCATTGACACAAACCCAATTCTCACAGACATACTCCTGTGTGAGAGGCCAACTTGTCAGTAAAATGGAGAAGCACATTTGAACTGTGTTGAAATCTCAAATCAGGTTTTAGTGCTTTTTTTAGAACTTTCCCATGTTCTTTCTTCTGGCTAATTTATTCTGAAGCGCGAGAGCAATGCTTGGTGGTATGTGAGAGCAGCTGCCTTCAGAAGGAAATTGGTGCACAACATCCACCAGCATGATAGTTTTCCAAAGCAGAGATATTACTGAACATATTTTACTAAAATGCAGTTGTTTTCAATGGGTTTATAAAAAGAACAATTTTTTTTTTTTTTTTTGGAAAACACAGGACTTTCCAGGAAATAAGACAGGCAACTTTGTCTTGGAAAGTACTTACTCACATTTCGCATGAAAAAATTGCACAGGGGTCTCTTCAGTAGCACATAAGACAGTGCTTCTGGCAGGCAGCATTGGGAAAAGAAATCAGAAAAACTGAAAGTTCTCAGGGACTGCAATAAGCCTGTTTTCCTGCAGATACAGTTAACAAAAATTACATAAAAGGTAAACCTCCCAGTGTTATCAACTGTTGTGATTACTGCAGACTGGGACAAAAGGACCACCACCAGAGGGAAATTTCCAAAGGTAGAGATTAGGCAAATAAAGTTGCTTCACATTCTTGACAGATGTCTCAAATCTTGGAGGTGTAGGAATGTGTTTTTCTTCACTTTTCTTCATTTAAACATTCATATCATCTTTATAAAGTCAATTTTAACAGTGTCATGTTTAGTCAAGCATGCCAACCCAAGTCAGAGAGAAAACAGGAATGCCCAAGGAATCTACAGATGCCCAAAAAATGTGACCACAGTTCAATACTGGGAAAGATAGCTGGTTATTAAATTAAATGATTACCATGAGATTCATTTGAAAGTTTGCAATATCTGCAGAAATTTAAAGGTCTGTTTAATTATGGGGGAAGATATTACCCTTCCAGAAAAATTCCTCTAATGGAAGGAATACGAGCGGGTGGTCATATAGAAAAAAAACCTGTGAGTGCCTGTGACATAAAGCTGGGTTTTCAATTAAAGAGTTTTTTAAAGGCATTTAAATCTCAGTTTAAGTTAAATTGCAACATGTAAAACAATAATGTACCAATATTCTAGTTCTACAAGGAACCATATGAACAGGGCAAATCTAGAGTGTATTTGATAGGAAATGAATCTTTGCGAAAAGAGTCAAGAGATTTTTTTTTCTATGTAAGCAAGAAGTTTTTAGCTCAAATGGAGGGGAGAGCCCAAATTCATGAATCCCAGCAGCCTTTTCTGTCCTTGTGCTGCTTTGTGTTGTCCATACAATACCACTGCCAGTTTACTCTTTTAAATACCAAAGCTATATGTCTTGAAAAAAACTGTCATAATTTTGTCTGGGAGGAGGCACAAGTCAGAGTCATCTAAGAAAAGTCTGTTAATCCCTTCTTTCTCCAGAGATAAAATCCACAGCAATTGAACTGCATTGCCACCTGCACATCTCCTTCTGTTTTGATGCAGAGTTTACAGAAATACTGTCAACAATTACACAATTAGAACAGTCACTTGCTGCCAGGTCCTCGGCTCTCCTGATAATTTGCCAGTGTGGGCACTGAAGGGCATCTCTAGAATCAGCTTTAACACATTCATAGTGGCATATCCTGGAAGCTCTGGGACAGCTCAGAACAACTTTTCTAGGATGCACTACAGACACTATCAACTCAGTAGAGATGTCTCCATGAAGAGGAGCCATGAAAGAGTATTTGATAAGAATTTTGGAGTAAAAATACTCTCCCATATTTTCACTTAAAAAAAATCTTAAAACAATATCAAATGCAGTTGTTGCAAATGTTAGAGAGGGAAGTTAGGAAAGAGAGAGCAAAGGCATCCCCCACAGGTAACCAAACAGTGCACTGGCTGTATCTCGTAAAGAAGAAGAGAGTTAAAAAAAAATTTCTATATTTTGTGTAACACAGACCAGGTGTTTGCACTGCATTTGGGCTAAAGAAAAAAAGGGAAATTTAAGTAAATTTGCAGATGGAAACAGCAGACTTTTTTGAGGGCAAGAGCTGCTATTCAAAGTCAGTGATAAATAACTCTTGTCTGGAAAATAACAGAGAACATACGGGACTGGAGATAAAATTCAATTTTGGACAGAAGGTGGCACATCAAGCCCATATGGGTATTACGAAATGATGGTAAGAACAAGGACTATGTTTGTCCACCAACCCTGGGAAGAAAAAGATCGGAGAAAAAATATCAGAGCTGAGATGTCTCTTTGTACTGGAAGAGCCTCCATTTTAGATCCTCTGCCATCCAGAGGATAGTCTTTGTTTTGGCAGAAGAGGACCAGGACTCACCACGGAAAAAATTGTCCTGCTTGATTAATCTGTCCAGAGAGTCAGTTGTTCACCTACTGAATATATGAGAGCCTGAAGGGGCAGGGAGGTCTTTAGGATGAGAGGAAGATTTGTTACTTAAAAGTGAGCACAGAAGGTGAAGATGGTGTAAGGGCATGAGACATTAGCACAAGAAAAGAAAAGAAGAAGGTTGAAATAGATGTGAAAACAAATGTTTTAGAAGGATTGGGAAGAAGAGAAGACAAAGTGAAAAATGCAATTGTGGAGGAGATAATGAGGCATAAATGGCTGTCAGAGAATAGGAAGTTCCACTGGGTGGATCAGACACTCAATGACAGAAAAGTAAAAACAGCCAAAATAATTGATGAAGGGGTACCTTAGGATCTTCGAAGAGCACCAGGCTATTCACTAGAGGATTGAGATGCTTTGAACAAAGGATACAGTCAGAAAGGTGTTGAAAAGGGCTAGCAAGGAGGTAGAGATTAAGTCAAAGGCCAAAGAAAAATTACACACAGTACAGTGTTCGTGGAGACCAAAGGGAGACATGTTTCATACGGAGGGAATTGCCACCAAAGCAAGGAGTGGCAAATTTTAACATACCGATGTACAACTTGAATGGGGGAGTGGGCAACACCACAAGTCTTGGATTTACTCTCTTCTGGTCCCCTGTTTTCCCAAGAGGGCATGACAGGTTATCCAGGAGGCTTGACATCACTGCACTCTTTATGGACATTGCAATGAAAAACTGCTGGAGTTTTCAAGAAGCTGTCCTGCCATCATCCTGCAATGAGACATTTTTAAAAGTGTTGATTTTCTGTCTGCTAATTTTATCCAGGCTTAATTAAAAGCAACCAGAGAGAGCAAGACACTCAGAGAGAAGATGAGAGGGAGGAAAAAATTAAATTATTTGGCTTCACATTCCAGGGACCCAAGCACAATTTGGCAACTAACCGAGGCTCATGAGAGTTTTTAATTTCTTTTTTTCTTTCTAAATGATATGTACTGAGTTTATAATTATAGAGATCCAGCTCCTTGGCATTGTCATTTCCAGCAAGTCTCATTTCATATCTTGCAGTAAGTACATGGCTGTTAATTCTAATTCCATAATGACAGTGGAGCAGTGGAGTCAAATTTAATAGCTCCTTAGTTAATCATTAAAATTAGCCTATCTCTGTGGATACTGGATCTTCTAATATTTCCGTGCAATGCCATTCTGGGAAATAAATGAGATGGCAAAAGGGGCTTTTTAATGTGTTATCACCCCATGTAGGGTAATAAGGCTACCTTGGTCCTGGCTCAGAAACTTTGGAGTGGGCTGCACAAGCCAATTCCTTTCTGTGATAGTTTGCTGGGCAAGATCTATTCTGACATAAACACAAGATATTGAAAGGTCAAAGATGGTGAAACAGATACAAGATAGCCAGAGCACATGGCATGCTAATAACAATGCAGTAGGGAGAAGGAAAAGAAAGGTGTCACAATGGTCAGGTTGAGCTGCACTGTGGTGAGCTCTACCAGGCACAGATTCTTGCAAATTCTTTCTGGCTTCAGTCTTTTTTTTTTTTTTTAGTATTATTATTCAATATTTTTTATTTTCTTATTCCTGAATTGGATGGTTTTACCTACAAGATTAAATGCTTTGGCATGACCTAGAGAATGAAGCCACCTCAGAACCTGGGCAGGGACTTCTGGAATGGTTTAGTAAAATGAAACTGTCTTATCAGCTTAATGAGGGAATTCTTTCTCATGAAGGCTTTCACCAGAAAAAGATGAAAAGAAGAATTTTATCATTGGAGAAACTGGATGGGCAACAATAAAAATGAAAATTTTGTTCTTCTTTACGAGTAGATGACTGGAGGAAGATTACAGATTTTTAAAAATAATCACCATTATCTCTTCTCAAATGTTTATTCTTAAAAGTTGCAGACAGGTTTTCTTAAATAATGGGCTCAGAATCTTCACTGCTTTCTAGAAGAAAACCACTGAGCTAAATAACTGCTGAGTTAATAAGTACTCTGCCTTTTAGTTTGGTTGCTCCTTTATGAGCTCCTGACTTTAATACCATTGCCTTGATAAGGAATACTGAAGGAAGGGACAGAGAAAAGACAGCGGTATCTTAAAGCACACAATAAACAGGAACCAGGCAGTGTGTCACCAGGGCTGCTGTACAGCCGAGCAGAGCAAAGTAGTGTTAAGAAACACCCAGGCAAATTGGCAGCTTTCAAATATGAGGAGGTCCTGGGAAATGAAGTATAGAGTGGTTGTATATCCTTTGACTCCAAAAATAGAGGGAACTCCTACAGGATGTCTACCCCCAGGCATCTAATATTGGGGTTGCTCTGCCTTCAATGTCAACAGTGCCAAGATTTCTCCTCTGGACTTTGGGTGCTGAAGCTGATAAACTCTTGACTAAATTTCATATCGTCAGACACCTCGACTCCTTAACAAAATCTGGGGGAAAACATCTGTTATTTTTCAGTGTATATTGGTGTGCTAGTTTGAAAGCAAACTAGTGAGAGAGTCCAAGTCAGAAATACAATTTAATAGGAAAAATAAAATAAATGCAGTAGCGCAAAAAAAAAAAACCAAAACAACCCACTGACAAGGTCAGAGCACAAACCTGACCCCCTGATAATCGGGGGGTTGGTAACAGTCCAATTAGATGGTGGCTGCAGTCCTCCTGGAGTGATGGTTCTGTTGAAAGGTCTGGTCTTCCTCTGAAGGTCCAGCAGTGTTGTAGGAGGGTCTGGTCTTCCTTGGAAAATCCAGTGGTGTAGATCTTGTCCTCTGGGGTCCCAGTAGGTAAGTCTGCTCATGCTGTTCCAAACTCCAGATTTTATCCCAGTGGGAACGCTTGGCTCCTTCCCCCTGGGCGGAGCATCTCACAATGGGATGGTCAGTCATAGGGCAAGGCACTGATGGGGCCATTAACAGGAGATAGCCCAGGTGCAGGTTATCTATGAGTCATGGGGCAAGGCATTGTTGGGCCCATTAACAGAAGCTAGTCCAGAGGGAGGAGGCAAGGAACATCGACACATCTGGTTTTCAACAGCTCATGGTAATAGAATACATTGTAACCCAGGACAATTGGATTGTATACTTGTTGTCTCTGAAGGATCCATGTCAATTCAGGCCATCCAAATGGTCTGTGTTGTTGAATTTGATGTCTTTTGCACAGAAGATAGCAGTAGAGATAAGATTCAATTAATATAATTGATCTAAACTGGAACTCCAAATAATTTTTTAATGCTTTGACAACGCTTTCTGTAGGACCAGATTAGCCAGTTTCTAGTCTGAGGATGAATGTCTTTGTAATGAGATACGTGGTGATGCCTTCAAAGTTGAGAGAAACCCCCCCTACTCAAAGCACTGGGTAAGGCTCCACAAGACTTTGACCTCAAACAATAATTAAGGATATTTTCTTTTGTGTCAAGTTACTATATCTTGTCCAAAATCAGGCAGTTAAGGGAAGGAATAGAATGATGTGTGAATCTCTTTGTAAAGACTAAAAAATACAGACAATAGTTTAAATACGAACTTTATTCTTGCTTGTTCGTATTTTTATTTGAAGATTTACTTTTTCAACATTCAATCATTCTTTAAATCATTTCAGGGTATCTCATTTCAGCACACCAATAGATATACGTTTTCTCAAATGAAAATCTAGGAGAGCTTTCTAGGAACTCAAAAGTTTTCTGGAACTTGATGTTTTCAAGAAGTTTTCTCAGGGACTTTATCTGGAAGAGATGAAGTCCAGATAAGTCTGTCAGTTGCTTTAAGATGCTCTGAATTACTTCTGTCTTGCAGGACAGTTTCCAGCACATCTCAAGCTTGGTGATAATTTCTGGTGTGTGTAGTCAATGCATCCAAAAGCTTTCTTGCAAAATAAGCAAATGTATCCATTTTTTTTCCCCCCGTAGTTTTCTTGAATGCATGTTGTTTGGATCTTGCTCTTTGTTAGCATCAAAGGCCTCTGGAGCCTTCAGTCCACACTCCGCCAGCCCATTGCCCCCTACTAGTACGAGCCCAAGGGCTCTATAGAGAGGAGCCTCTTTGGGGTGTGCCATTTCATCATTTGGCCTCTTCCCTTCCTAGTTCTGCTACAGGCTCACACACCAACTTTGAGGACAAGCTTTGGCTGAAAACAAAGCTGGAAATTTAAGGGAAGATGAGAAAGCATCCAATTCACACTAGAGGGAAACTGTGCGGTTAGTGTTGTTGGAAGAGGCATCCAATCAGCTGTATACATATGGCATAAGTATTCGCGAAGTTGGTAGCCTGACAAACAGAACAACTCTGCTCTCATCCAAGCTAGTGGGAAAGAGATTGGCTCATCTGTGAATAAATGCCATGGTCTGGGGTCTGTTCTCTTCCCATTCTCTTGTCTTTGGCTGTTTTTCTTCTTCCTGTCTTTCACTGTCATTTTTAAAAATTACTAATGACCTTTCTGTAAGACAGCGCAGAAAGCACAACTGCATTTAAAGCATTTCCACTATCTGCTTCTGATTGATTCTTTTTATTTTTCATAACTGACTGGAAACATGACTCTTAACAAGAAAAAAAGTCCACTCTTCAGTTCCTAGCTTTTAATGAATGGGAAATAACATGCCATACTCACTCCAAGCAAAATATTTACTTCTCCATGTGGTTAATTACAGTTTTTCTCTTTATTGTCCAGGACTCCTAAACAGTTGCTGCAAGCTTCTCACCAAAGTCTGCAACTGAGAAAATAATATTTTGTGTTCACTAAGTTAAATCATAACATAACATGCTGCTCATCTTTCTAGACTTCAGCTCTTGTGTAATGCTGGTGCATTATAACATGCACTTGTGATTAATAAGATTGAAGAGCCTTGGGAAATTAGCTAGAGAAGCTGTGAATGCTACATTTCTGGAAATGTTGACTGGAGGGAGCTTTGAGCATGTTGACTGAGGGAGCTTCCACCTCTAGTGGAAGGTGTGGCAGGGGGTTTGGAAATGGATGATCTTTAAGATCCCTTCCAACCCAAACCATTCTATGACTCTGGAAAACGTTCCAAATGGTAAATTATTTCTTGTCAGAAATGTCAGAAAAGTGACGGGGGTTTTTTTGCTCTTACCACTCCCACATTTTCAGAACAAGGAGTTAATACCCTTCCCCACCAAATTAGGGCAACTGGCCTAAAATTGTAAACGCAGAGAGTGTTTCACTTTTTATTTTCTTTCCTGTCTGATGAGTGCTGTGCTAAGACAGCTTGAAAGGAAGCACTTCTTCCAGCAGCATGGCTACCAAATGTCTCCTGCGAGGTGATAGCTGCTGCTTCTGTCTTTCAGACCACAGACTCAGATGATATGAGGACTGGGACCATGCATCGCTTCTTTGGCCCCCATGCCAGGTAAAAGGTATTTTCTCATCGCATGCAGTGTGACTTCCCCTAGCCTATGCCCAGGGCATGCTGTGACCTACCTTCCCATTTAAACTTGAGCTAGAAGAGAAAGGGTATATGTGTGCCAGTTCTTAATGCCCAGTAGATATTTTTTAAATAATGGAGATTTGGGGAGGAAGGGGGAAATCAGTTAGATGGGAAACCCAGGGCTTATTACCCTGTGTTTTCCCCACTCTGGGGCAGACATATGTGTGTGGAGAAATATGATGAGTGTGTGTTTTAAGCTCTCCAGGAAATAAGGCCCAATGGATTGAAATAGAAATTTACTTGATTAAGGGCTGATTTAAAAATTTTGTAAATATCAGACTAAAAATGAAATAAATTCCTTTTTGAGAGCTGATCCACTGCTTGCAGATTGACTTCCAATATTTAAAAATGCATTTAAGTGCCATTCAAGCATCCACAGAGACCAGCAGTCATGCTTTGGTTTTGTCACCACATTTCTGGCTGATATAGCGTTGAGTGCATTGCAAATTCCCCAAAATAAGAATACACTGCACATCCCCCAAAATAAGGTTAGTGAGGAGGATGGGAAGAGAGCTGTGGTGTTAAAAGACTAGGATGATGGCATTGAAACCTTTTTTGGTCTCTGGGTGTTTGAATACGGTGTGAAATTATTGACAGCAATCAGGAAGTGCTGGCTATGTTTGATGCTTCACTTATGGCTCAATACCTAAAATGGAGAGACTGATTGGTTTCAGAGCACGTTGTAATCAATATGGCATATTTGATGAATATTGCAGCCTTAATTAGCTGTGACTCGGTTGTTTAGTGTTTCAAATGAGGAAAATGATCATGTCAACACTCTAATTCCTAAGAAGAGAATTATTGCCTTATTTTCTGGTATTTGTTTTGGTTTATGCATATGCATCCTTATTTCTGTGTTTGCGTATGCTCTTTGCTTTAGTGAATATGTGCTTTGGCAAGCCAAGGTTGAGGAGAATTTGTCTTTGAGCTGAGATTGACAGAAAAAGCTTAATCTGCAGCAAAAACTCTTATGTTTGGTTTTCTTTTCTTGCAGGGTTGTAGAAGGAGAACAGAATACTCGCACAGAGCATGGTCATCATACTCCAGCAGCAGGGAGTAGTGCTGTTAGCTTGCTTTCAGCACCGTCTTTGCAAGAGTCTGTGCAGCCTCCAGCACTCACACCGTCTGTCACCATCCACAGCTGTACACAGACAATGTCTCAAAGCCCAAACTAACCATTACTTAGGAGTTTGTATGTGCTACAATATTTTAATGCCACTATAAAATGCCACTATAAAGTGCCCTACAGACACGTGATTGATGAGCACATGCTTCATGCCCTGAGTGGTCCTGTCAATCCTGAGGCTGTTAGATGAGCAGGGGGTGTCTTGTGGCCTCTCTAATTAGCTGACCCTCCAGCACACACAAAGGGTGCCCCAAGGAGATCTATGCCCACTAAAGATGTCAGCTGTCCCTGCAGGGAGGTATGCTAATGAAATAGCATGCAGGACTGAAGTACACCCTGTCATCACAGATGCTGTCAGGGTTAGGGGCAGAGTTAGATGCCCCAGATCAGAACTTTCACAAATTTCAACTGCTAAACACCAAATAATCCTGATCAGGACAATGTGATCCAGAACCAGAAGAAAACAATATCTCTGACTCTCCCAACTGGACACCAACAATGCTGGGTCCTTCTAAAGTATCATCCACTTCTAGAGATGCCTCTGTCAGAGGAAGGTGTAGACCTGAGAGTGAGTTCCAGTTCAGAGGATTAACCAAGGTGGTGTGCCATATCACCTAATCAGATTATCATCTATGCTGTGGGAGTATGATGCCTGTCTTGCAGAGCTGAAACTGGAGAGGGTGTAGATACCTGAGGAGAGTTTTGCTGCCACTGTGAGATGAAGGTGCCTCAGGACTCATCCTGGATACACTCACATATCTATGTGGATGACCCTCTGGGTCCTACTCCACCACAGTTACCAGGATCCAGAGGGTCCTGGAGTGGCCAACAATCACCTCACCCAGGTTCAAAGATGGCTATGGCTTTGCCTTGCATGAATGCCAGTAGCATTTGTAGGGACACTGTAAGAGAGCAACTGAAGACTGGACCCAGGGAGATGTACAAAGATAAATGAGCACCTTAATCACTGGTCTTGTCCATTCTTCTGGTCTTTAAAAATGCTGCACAGGAGGTTAATCTGCCTCAAATGCCTCCAGCAGCAAGCTGACCATGCTGAGACACCCTATCTTGTAGCACACCTTGTCACAGGTTTTTTTCCTGTCACAAAGTTATTTACGTTTGGTGCCTGACAACTACTTGCCAATTAGTTAAAACATATAAAAACCTAATGCAGTCCTACCCGCTCCCTGCAGCTGTGTTTGTCCAGCTGTCCCCTGCAATGAGTGCTTGCAGGGCCTCCCCTAATGTTCCCAAACCCTCAGAAAGGTGTATTTTCCCCAAAGAGAATTTAAAAAGGGCAATAATCCCTGGAAAACATGTAACATGAGCCTGCCTGGGGTCACTCAGCAGCAGCCAGCATAAAATGCCTAAAACAAGCATCCTGAGCTTCCTGCTGGTGTCTTCTTGTCTTTGGTTTCACAGCTGAAGCTGCCAGTCCTCCACAAATCGTACCCTGCAAGAAGACTCAGAAAAGGAAAATGTAAAGTAGGAAAGAAAATGACAAAAAGGTTTCTAATAATTTAAATGTCAAAATTTGGGATATTCCAATTACTTCTCAGCAGAACATTGAAGCTTTTGAGTGGCTCCTGTTATTTAAATGTGCATCAGGCTAGTGGGTGATCTAATTAGGGCTTTCTAATTGTGATAATGTTGCCCCGAGAAGCAGCGGTCTCTCAGAGACCACAACAATCTTTGAGGTAAGCGAAGAGAGGAACTTGCCAAAAGAAAGGGATTGTCATTGCTCCCTGAGAAACAGATTAAATTAGACTTTCCCTCCTTTCAAAATATGATTCCTTCACCCACAGGTTACCAGGATGGAGCCTGAAAGTGGTGAACAGTGGAGATGGGCCATGATGAGATGATGGACACTTCCAAATATTGCTTTCATTGTAATGGCTTGAAAATCCTGTGAAGTTGTGGAAATGCTTTTTCCCCCCTCTGACAGATTCAGGCTTCAAACCAGACTTTTCAAAGAGGATTTCTTAATACAACTGGCCACTTTCCCTTCCCTTCCCTTCC
>VXAZ01008606.1:0-28507 GCA_013399875.1 Gymnorhina tibicen
TCCCTTCCCTTCCCTTCCCGCACGGACCAAGAGGCTGAGCAGTGCTATGCATTCCCATACACCTTCCCTGTTAGTGCTCCCTGTGGGCACAGCCCAGCTCCCAGTCCAGCCCTTAATTAAAGGATTTCAAGTTGGAAGGGGTGCGTATCCCATCTAGAAAAGCCTTATCAGAATAATTCTATGTAAGAAGAAAGATGTGATATTAAAGGCACTTTCTGAAGGCTAAAACGGTTACCAGCTGCTTATTTTTGCTTCTTTTCCTTATCTGGCATCCTTTTGCCAGCTGTTGAAGACCTGGAAAATTTTGTGACAAAAAATTACTTGTGACAAAAGAATACTTGTGACAAAGTCAAAGGGCAATTTTATTTCGTGTTTGAAACTCTGTTTTCACCGGAAGGCTGTAAGCAAGTAAACTCCAAGTAGCAGCAAAGCATCAGTGATAGTCTCTTAGCAACCAAGTTTTTCATCTGACAAAGTGTTTTATCTTTTAGCTTTGTTTCAGACAGCACTCATTTAACTCAAAGCCAGATGTGAAGATACTGAGAGAAACCATGTTTGTTACAAAGTCATTCCTATTCCTTCCGCTGTAGGCACAGAAGCTTCATACCCAGACCTGAACCCTTGGAAAAGTCTCTTGCCAAAAGCAGGAGCACAGGAAGCCCACACTTGGGAAGATGAAACTGAGAGGAGAGAATTGAAGAGAATTGAAGAGAGGGAGAGGAGAAGAGAAAAAGAGAAGAAGAACAGAGAAGAGAAAAGGAGAAAAAGAAAAGAGAACCCGAGAGGAGAACACAACTCCCAGCCAAATGTGCTTTGTCTCTTTCGGTTGTATTTTTCCTGCTGCTTTCTGTGTGCTTAAGTTTTCCAGGATCTCTTTATGCTTGAGAAACAATTCTGATGGGCTGGCATGGCAAATACGAGGAAAGGCTTGGGTCTGACAAGACAAAAGCCCTGATTATCACTTAAAGAACAAAAAAAAAAAACCCGATGGTGCACCAGGTTTTCATTAGAGATACGTTTTTTTTCCAGTGGAAATACATTACCCTGCTCTCGTCAGTGAGTCTAAAGGAGCAGTTCTCAACGTCTGCCACGGCGAGTGGCTGGCAGGGCTCCAGGGGCAGCCTCGGCAGCAGCTCGGGGGCTGGCCGGCTCCTGCTGTCCGCTGCGAGCAGGACACGTTCAGAGCCTGGGAGCAGCTGGCTGGCCCCAAATCCTGGTGAAGGTGACAGGGACGGCAAAGGCCACAGAGCCGCCAGGGCTGGCGGTGACTTGGCACCTCCGCGCAGTGTGTCTTTAACTGGCCAAATTCTCCTGGGGAAAAAATGTCACCGTAAGGGTCAGATGAACGGGACACGGACACGCCGGCACACAGAGTGTCCCTCGTGTTCATCACAGAGCTACCGAAGCTTAATTCACACAAGTAGTTCGATAGTCCTGGTTTTAATGAAGTCACTCACCAGCTCCTGTTTCTCTTCAGGAGAATGGGATGGCATGAGATATGGGACGGCAAGAAGGTGGCCCCAGTCACCTTCTGCTAAAATCCATGTAGGTCTTGGACCTGCCCTTTTCACCCCCACTGTCTCCTCCTCAGCCTTGGGCCACCAGTCCCAGCAACCCCCCCACTGGCTGCCCAGTGCTGTCCTTCCCCCGTGGGACCAGGAAAGAGCATCTGGCAAAGGTGTCCTCGGAAAGCCGAGCTAGCAGTGTCCCAGTGGAACCCTCCAGCCACGCCTCGGAGGTCAGCACTCACCCTACGCTGAGTTCAGATGTTCCAAAAAGCTGATGGGGAAAAAAAATCACCCCTGAATCTCCAAGGAGGAGATTACGTGGAGGTTAGGGGATTAACCCTAACGCTAACCCTCAGAAATATATTTTCTCTATATCAAGTAGGGTGGTTTTTGCTATTCTGAGCTTCCTGGCATCTTTTTATGCCCTTATCATGACATATTTTTCTGTTTTTCAAGCTCCTTGTGACTTTCTTCCTCTTGGCATCATGATTTTGTGTCCCATCCCTCTCTGCCTCACTCCTTTCCAGTGGTTACTATCCCTGGAAGCGTTCAAAAGACATCTGGATATGGCACTTGGGGACATGGTTTAGTGGCGGCCTTGGCAGTGCTGGGGGAGCGGTTGGACTCAATTATCTTAGGGGGCTTTTCCATCCTAAAGGAATCCATGACTCTATCATTTGTGTCCGAACTCATTTCTTGCCATACACCAGGCCCGGTACCTCCCTGTTTTCTGTGCAGCTTCCATTTCCCGTCAAGGGCCCGGAGCTGATCCCGCAGCATTTGCACCGCGCCGCCCGCTCTCTGCACTGGCTGCAGCACCTGCATCTACCATGCCTGATCCACTCACTTCAGTGCCCCATTTCCCTGTTGGCCCTGAGACCTCTAAAATTACCCTACCAGTTCCAGTTAACAGTCAGCCCGGTTTCTGGCACATTTTTAGTAGTGCCTGATGTTATAAAGGCTTTTGAAAAACCTGCCCTATCAGCATTACATGGGGACAAGTCCAAGTTGGTGATTTCCTCCCACCTCTCTTACAGCCTGGAGTTGGTTACGTCCGATTTACTACGGCCTACAGCCTGGACAGCTGGGAGAGGTGATGCCTGAGGGCGTGGAGAAGGCTGCTCTGAGGTTTGGTTGGTCTCAACCCATGGCTGGTGGTCACAGCCCTGGCCAGCCGATGGGCTGCGCTGAGCTGGCACGGCAGGCGGGCAGCAGGAGGCTGCTCCACCGCAGCCCTCAGCAGCTTTGCTGCCGTTCGCACTGTGAATATTCACAAGCATCAGTCGCTGTCGTCCGGTGCTTGTGGGAAGGAGATCTCACCCTCCAGCGAGGGAGTCTGCAGAAGGAAAGTCCCTGGTGCAGCAGTTTGACCTTCCTGACCACTCCCCTCGGCCCAAAGCATCCACCACACATCCTGGGGGTTTGGAAAATGCTGGGACATCAGGATGGAGCCCTCTAAAACTCTGCAGGCTGAGCTCTCCTCTCCCAGGAGACCTGGAGGAACACTGCTCGGTGCAGAGACCAGGAGCGATCCCTGGACATCTGCCAGCATTAAAAAACAACAACGTGGAGCTCTGAGGTTTCTACCCTCTTGGCATACATCTGTCACCACATGTGTTGACACAGAGCAATGCTGCCACGTCATGTTGTACGTGGCAGTTGCTGTCAACACCAGTTCAGGGCAGAGAGAACTGCTCAGGGCAGCTATTTTTTGAAAATGTCCTGAATAAAGGGCTGGAGCAAGCCTTGGGGACACAGCCTGCCATGAAGGTGGCTGTGCTGGGGAGGGCTCTGGCTCGGGGACCCCTGAGACATTGCCCAGGGAGAATGTGTGTAAACCAAAGAGAGATGAGCAGCCCCAGGCTAACCTGGTGACACCAGGCTTTGAAAAGTTTGCCACCCCTTCCTTTCTGCTCAGACAAGCCTTTTGCCTCTCTGGAATACGGGAAGACCTGGTGGCCAGTGTTGGGAACTCTCGCCAGGCAGATAAACAGGGCACAGAGTCATTAAGGTTGGAAACGGCCTCTAAGATCGTTGAGTTCAACCATTGGCCTGGCACTTGCAGGTCCACTGACAAGCCACAGCCCTGCCCAACACATCCAGCCACCGCCCAACACGAACAGCCATCCATAAGGACCCTCCTCCAACAGCAGCTGGACCAAAGATCCAGCTACAGCCCACCCCCAGCCCACTTCCCATGCAAACAGCCATCCCCCAGCAAATGCTGCTGAAGGACACAGCACTTTCTTTCCACTGCCTCTTCTCGCCTGCCCTCAGTGCTGGCTGAAGCTCTCCCTCCTGCAGGGCTCTGTCAGGTTGGTCCCAGCCTGCCCTCGATCCCTTCCCAAACCCAGCTGCTCCAGGCTCCCACCTGGGTGCAGGCCCATGTCCCATCCCAGCACAGCCAGCTTGAGGCCGAAGGAGCACCAGCAATGATGCTCCCGAGGAAACCAGGCTGTGGCTGTCACTGCTGTGGGATGGAGGGCATGGCTGTGACTGACGTGTGCTGGAGGGGCCTCGGGATGCTCCGGCTCAGCTGACAGCCAGGACAGGGCGCACAGGGAATATCCAGAGGTGCAGTCACCCGCGCTCAACCCTATTCCCCTTGCAGCGCACTGCTGCCCGGGACACCTCGTGCCGGGGTCCCGTGGCACCTGGGTGACCCGTCACGCTCCATCTGCCTCTGCAACTGCATCTGCTCCCCAGTCTGGCACCCCAAGCACACCCCATCTTCTCCTGGCAAAGGAGGTGTGTCCTGGGAGTTGCACGGAAGGCAAGTGCGCGTGGGCGAATTTTTTACGTCTTTTTTCTTTCCTCTTTGAGGTTTTTTTAACCTTTAAGGAATTTTTATCTTCTTTGATTTTTTCTTCTTCAAGTATTGCCCTGGTGGGTGGCCCCAAGAGGCAGAGATGTGCTCCCATAACTGTGCTGGGGTGCTGCCTGTGGGACTGCCTTGCCAGCTGACACAGTGGGTGACCTGTGCCCCTCGCTCCAGGACGCTGTGGGGTCTCAGAGCACCTTGCTCCAAGCTCACACACATGCACAGCCTTTGCTGGGTCTTTCCTACAGAGCCACTCCAGCCTACTCACTAGCTTTGGGAAGCTACATCCCAGAGATTCTCCCAAGGAGATGCTTCTCCTCCTTCCAGCACGGCTCCGCTCCATCATCAAAGCATCAGAGGAGGGAAGGGCTAGGAGGGTTTGACAGCTTAAACCACCAGGAGTCAGGGAACCTCAGTGACTTTGAGGAGCTGGGCCCAGTGCCCACTAAACCAAGGTCTGTGGAGGCCAGAGCAGTCCTAGGAGAGTGTGTTCAGGGGTTAGTACTGCAAACCCTGGTGCTTCTCCTGTACAGGGGACAAGGGTCAGTTCTGGGGTCCCTGGGTTTGCTTCCTCCTGTTTCACGTAGCTCCAGGAGGGACATTTCTCACTGCAGTGACACGGGTCCCTGCCCAGGAGAAGCTAATGGAAAGCAGCAGGAGGCATGAGCTGACACAGGATGGAAAACAGGATCCTGTGTCAGCATGTGGCCTCGTGCTGTCCCCGAGGAGGTCACTTTTCATAGAATCATGGAATCTCCTGAATGGGAATGATCCACAGGGATCATCCAGTCCAGCTCCTGGCCCTGCACAGACACCCCAACAACCCCACCCTGGGCATCCCTGGCAGCGGTGCCCAAACGCTCCTGGAGCTCTGGCAGCCTCGGGGCCGTGCCCATTCCCTGGGGAGCCTGGGCAGTGCCCAGCACCCTCTGGGGGAAGAACCTTTTCCTGATCTCCAGTCACGTCTCCCTCTGGTCCATTCCTTCTGCTCCACAATGCCGGCAGAGTCAACTCCACACTAGCAGCGGGAGGGAAAATTCCTCTTATGTTTAAATCCCAGGGAAGCTGGCTGTGCCCCTGAGAGTGATTAGCACTGAGCCACCTCGTCCCTCAACAAAGCCCATCCCAAAGCCAGGAGGGGCAGAGCAGGGCTGCTGGTGTTCAGGAGATTCTCCTCATGGAAGAGATTTCTTTTCACCCTTTTCACGGTCTAAGGAGGGAAACAGGTACCAACTCGGAGCATCCTCTGCAGCCCAGTGCTGGAGGTCACACCAGCTCTGAGCAGCCTCCTGCCCTTTGTTTTCTCCCACAGCCTTGTTCCCAGACAAGGAACAGGAATCTTGCCTGTTGCAGATGGTCCACCCAGAATTTCTTCCTCCAGTCTGAAAATTCAGTTTATTTCAGCTATGGAAGACAAGGTTATACATTTGACAAAGGTCTTTCTAACTCAAGACACAGAGCAGCATCCCAGCTTTCCTGTGTGCAGGCTGGAAGTCCTGCTACCTGCTTCAAAATCTGTGGGAACAACAGCTTTCCAGCTTTCCTTGGGCTTTGGTCAAATCCCTGGGGGAGTTTATATTGCACCCATGCAGCCTCCTCTCAGCTGTGTTCTGCCACTCTGTTTGTTTTCTCTTGATTCCGCTCCAGCTTCACTTGTGGTCACGGTTTAAGCAGCGCACTTGTCCGTGAGATGCTGTGGAGATGCAAGGAGATAAACACGGAGCCAGGTGACTCAGGGACCTGGCAGGAAGGGAGCTGGCACAGCCAGGGGACGGGAGCCAAATCCTCCCTAAATTCCTGTTTGAGAAAGCCTGCCTGCGAATAACAATTCAATGCAATCACGTCATCTCTGACCGGTTCTAGCTGTCCCCTCAGGGCCTGAGGAGCGCCGCGCCCGCACAAGAGCAGCTGTTGTGGACAGGGGGAACGAGCATCCCGGAGCGTGGCCAGGGCGGGCACGGAGGGCTTGCAGGACCAGCAGCACATCCCGGTGCCCACAAAGTGCTCCTCATCCCAAGATTTCTCCAGACAAGATGGCTCGGATGAGAGCTCCAGCTCCTCATTCAGGACCTGTTGACGTGGCAGTGGTCAGGGCTTGGGCTGTGCCTTGGGTGCTGCTGCCTGAGCTGGGCTTCATTGCCCTCCCTGGGACAGCCGGCGTGGCTCGCAGGGCCAGAACCCGAGAAGGCATTTGCATTTTCGCCCAGATTTTCCCAGTTAATCGGGACCCTTCAGTCTAGTCGCTTGCTTATTTTTTTAAAGCAATGAAAGAGATTTCCCAAATCCAGGCGGCTCTAAGATTACACACAGGCAGAGACACCATCAGTCTCTGTCAGTCATTCGCTCCGGCTGGAACGTCGGCGGCAAAGGAGTTCAATTGCAGGAGCAGCGGAGCTGAGCCCGGCTCCAGCCCCTGGTGGGTGCACGGAGCTGCTGCTCGGCCCTGCGACCTCTCACCCCCCCAGCCCATACAAATGGTTGCAAAAGATGCTGATTCGCATCCAGAAGCTCGTGGGTCTTTGACATGGTCCTTGCCCTGATGGACATTTCAGAGGGCATCAGCAAAGGAGGAGCAGAGGGAGGGAATAACATGAGAAGGAACAACATCAGGCTGGGGAGAGCTGTGAAATGTCTGCTTCAGTGTGAGAATGGGCTCTTCAGTGCCTTCCCAGTCAGGGGAGAAATCCCTTCTGTTCATGCCACCCTGAATGGGCCCTCCGTAGGCTATGGGGTCTCCCAGGAGAAACAGGGAGCTCTTCACGAAACACTGGATCATCTCCCTCAGAGATGATCTCAGAGCCCTCTGAGACCGGGGGGCTCATGTGGGGACAGGCACTGTCGGGCAGAGGGGGCAGTGCCTGCCGGCAGGGTGGCCAGAGGAGGGGAGAAGCCCCAGCACCGGCTGGTTCCTGATGGGTTCTTTGGCAGGCAGGGCTTCCTCTGCACCCCCTGTTTCAGCAAGCAGTGGGAGTGAGTCTTGTGCAGCCCCTGCACATGGAGCCAGCCACTGCGGGATGCCAAGGGGCCAGGACACGTGCCACAGGAGACGGGACACAAGCACTGGTTGCCAGAGGCTGGCAGTGAACTGGGGAGGGACAACTGCACCTGCAGCTTTGTAACTGGGCTGTCCCTTGGCATCTGCATGGAGTCCCCAGCTCTGCTTCCCCACCTGGTCAGGAACAGAGGAAACTCTTTCCTTAATTTGATCTTAATTCAGGACAAGTCTTGATTGCCTGAACCTGCATTTAACAAAAAAAGCAATGTAATGTTCCTCTAAAAAATTTGATTCAGCACTGTCTAGATTTTCCCGCTCCAGCATCTGGCTGCCTGCAGGGAATATGATTTGGAGAGTGGAGGTGAGGATGGGGTATGAGATGTGACCCCTTGCAGCATGTGGCGTCTGAGGGCTTGGAAGGCAGGGTTGTGCAGACAGAGAGGGTGAGTTCCTTGCTGGAGAGGAGTGAGGAAGGCAGCAGCTGCTGCGGGAGCACATCCTGCCCTTCCCTCCATGCTGATACACAGCCCAGACCTGAAGCTGCTCCAGGTCACAGCAGGGGCTTGGCAGGTTTTTTCCAGTGAGGAGTCATTTACTGACGTTCTGCACCAAAGGATGTTCCTTGTTATTCAAGCCAACTTCAGTTAACCAAGTCAAACTTACAGTCCTTGTCCCATTCCCTCCTGGTCATCTCCAGGGTTCCTGCTGTGTTCTTGCACTCTTGACTCCTGCACCAAGCCAGAAGCAATAGTAGCACAAGTCAGAGACGACATAAACCTGATGCTTGTTCCTGTGCCAGGAGCACTGACTGGACCTGGCCAGAGACCGGCCGTGCTGGAGCTGGCTGGAGCCAGGCTTTGTGGGTGTGCTGAATGGGACAATCTACTAAAATTAAGTATCTTATTCTGTAGCTCACCACCTTGTCTGTCTCGCTGGGTAACTCTGCAGCTTAGCTGGAAAGATCTGGACGCTGGTTGTTCAGGCAGCGCTGTCTGGGTGTTGGCTGGCGAGAGAGCGCGGTTGGATACAGCAGCAGCCCCGCTACAGAGGGGCGTCCACACCTGCGTTAACCACAGAACCACTTCCAACCCACACTGGCTTGGGGTGGAAGGGACCTTAAAGCCCATCCAGTCCCACCCCCTGCCACGCACACGGACACCCTCCACTACCCCAGGCTGCTCCAAGCCCCATCCAACCTGGTGCTGAACGCTTCCAGGGACGGGGCAGCCAGTGCCTCTCTGGTTCTCAGCGATCAGCAGTCGGTCTCACATGAACACATGCAGTGTCTGGAGGTCCCAAAGCAACCACCTGGACCAGTCTGTCAGCAATGGCAGAACAAGCCCTGAGGGTACACATTGCTGCCCTCTTCCAGGCAGCCCACTCCAGGGAAACCAGGATGCTCCAGGTTTTACTGCTACAGCTCTGCTCAGCTCCAGCCCTGCCACAGCCCGTCTGCTTCTCTACTTTCTGTGACCCTGCTCTGCCTCAAGGCCTCACTCTGGTGTCACACACCCACTGACTCCTAGCCCCAAGCTTCCCATCTCCCACTGGTGACACAAGCTGCCCCAGGAACCTCAGTGCCCACAAAACTCTTGATTTCACACTCCTGGGCCCCATACAGGTCTCCCAGATCCGCTCCCTGCTGCAGCAGGCTGGCAAGGAGTGTCACCCAGCCCAAACCCTCCAAGACCCTCCAAGACCCTGCATCCGCATTGGGCACAAGCATCCTATTCACTTTCAACTCGAGGGAAGCTTCATGCCATTCCCAAGGGAACAGCTGGAGCTGTGTCAGGGTGGGTTAGGTTGGATGTCAGGAAACTTCTTCCCCCAGAGGGTGCTGGGCACTGCCCAGGCTCCCCAGGGAATGGGCACGGCCCCAAGGCTGCCAGAGCTCCAGGAGCGTTTGGGCAGCGCTGCCAGGGGTGCACAGGGTGGGATTGTTGGGGTGTCTGTGCAGGGCCTGGGGCTGGACTGGATGATCCCTGTGGGTCCCTTCAGACTTGGGAGGTTCTGTGATTCTGTAACTCCCCACATGTTCCACCGAGGTCAGCCCTGGCTGCCGGCCTCCAAAGACTCCTCCAGCTAAAAGGATGCCAGTCACAGGAGTCCCAGCATTTTGCTGACTAATTTCCAGTGGAATCAGGAAGCTGGGGTTACAGGGAGAAGTTATGAATGAAAGGAGCCGGCGCTGGGTTCCACGCAGACCAAAGGCATTACTATCCTACGCCACGTGTAATTAAATTGTGGAGCTCACGGCCACAGGATGCTGCGCAGGCTAAAAATACCCACGGCTTTGAAATGAGATTAGACAAATTCACTGAGGGCAGACTCGTGGTGGCTGTTACACGCATACCACTCCTGGCTCAGGAAGTCTCTAAGGCATCAATTGCTGGAAAATGGAAGGGTATCACAAGGGCAGACCTCCTGCCTCTATCTGCCTGCAATTTGTCACCGTCGCCGGCTGGGACCGAGCTACCTTGGCTGACCCAGCCCACGCTGCTGCTCTCCATGTGCAAAGGACGGCAGTGGGAGTTTGGGGAGTCCTGGCACCCTGCCCGGTCCCATCTGTGTGTTCTCCTGCATTGCCTCTGAGCTGCCTCTCCCAAACCTCTGAAACCAGGGCTCAAACCCCTCCTGTTGCACACAATCACCCAGAGATGCTGCTGCTGCTGCTGCAGGTGAGCAGCTCCTGGCCCTCTGTGCCCTGACCCGTTCACAAGCCCATGAACCTTTTGGGCTTGCCCTGTCCTTACGCGCTGGGGAGCCCTTGGGATGGATGAGCACCAAGTCAAATCCCCACCTGCCCCACTGAGACTGGTACTGCTGAGTATGTGCTCTTCCCAAATGCCAGCAATAAAATCTCTGTCTCTGCAGGCGTCTTACCAGCGGCCTTGGGGTGCTGCTGGCGCAGAACCGGTCCTGGTGCTCTGTCACTGCCTGGCTGAGGCCATATCCCATCCTGGCAGACTCCCAGGCAGGTGATCCAGATGTGCCATGGGGCTGACAGCAGGGCTGTGGCCCTGGCAGTGGGAAGCCACCTCACACCACACCGTGTGCCTCAGCTCGCGCCGCTGCCCCTCTGCATCCCCACTGGGCTCAGTCTTCGCACACCCCAGGGATTTCTCCAGGCTCTCTCACCTCTCTTCTTCCCTGGAACTCTGTCCTCTTTCCTACACTGCAGAGGTTTTTCAGGTCCACTGGACTGCAGTGGGCTCAGTTTCAGGCACCTTGCTCTGCTGTCAGTTTTGGCTGGAGTCTGCACTCTTGATGCCTTCTTCTCTGTATTTCTACAGCATCCCTCGGCCTGGATGGACAGACACACTGGAGCATGTCCAGGGAAGGGAACGGAGCTGGGGAAGGGGCTGGAGCACCAGGAGCGGCTGAAGGAGCTGGGAAAGGGGCTCAGCCGGGAGCAAAGGAGGCTCAGGGGGGCCCTTGTGGCTCTGCACAACTCCCTGACAGGAGGGGGCAGCCGGGGGGGTCGGGTTCTGCTCCCAGGGAACAGGGACAGGAGGAGAGGGAACTGCCTCAAGTTGTGCCAGGGTAGATTTAGATTGAATAATGTGAAACATTTCTTTACTGGAAGTGTGGCCAGGCATCGGAACAGGCTGCCCAGGGGAGTTGTGGACTCACCACCCCTGGAAGTGCTCAAAAATTATGTAGATATGGGACTTGGGAACAGGGTCAGTGGTGGCCTTGGCAGTGACGGGGTTAATGGTTGGACTCAGAGGTCTTAGAAGGCTTTTCCAACCGTAGTGATTGTGTGATTCTATGGAGGAGTCCACAATCAAGGCCCACGCTACCTCAGACAGCGATGCCTTGTCGGTGTATCCATCCCGCCACGATCCAGAGCTGCTCTGGCGCCTCAGTCTCTTCTGCTTGCCTGCTTGGAGCCTGCAGTCGGTCTGAGCCCTGGGAGGGTGCCTGGGGTCTGGGTCAGAACGCTGGGCAGGGAGCACGGGAATGCTGGGCTGGCCGTGGTGCCACGCACGCGCACGGGCTGGTGCAGGGGATGGGGCACAGGGTGCAGCCTCCTCTCCCAGCAGCTCCCAGCACAGGCAGGAAGGGCTGGAGCCCTTATGGAAAGCAGAGGAATAAAATCCTGATAAAGACTTTGACTTTGGGATTTGCTTTTGGTTTTTGATAGATCATCAGAGAAAAAAAAAGATGACAAATTAATAAGACAATCTCTTGAGGAATTAGGCCCAAATCTTGGAGCAGCTGAGGAAGAAACGGTGGGAAAAATACTGTTTCTTTATATAAAACAGGAGAGGGGCCATGAACATGCGAATCTGAATTTGTGTGGGTTATTTTGGAGACATGAAATGTTGTCATCTTAAATAGAGAGCGGTTAGAGAGGTGTGGCTTGAGAGTATTTGTGAAACATCCAGTACTGAAGAAACCGAGAAGAGACACAAGCGACTGGACGGCCTCGTGTGCTCACAGGCTTGTCCTCCAAGCCTGAAAACAGTCAGCCTGGACATGGGCAGGGCACAGCAGCTGCACGAAGGTGCTGGGAGCAGGAAGGGTGTCGGTGGTGTAAGCACAGGGGCAGCACTGGCAGCTCGCAGTGGAGCTGGGACTGGTCCCTGCTCCACAAACCCGGCTTGTACTTGCCAGGTGGGTGGCCAAGCCTTAGGGACCGAGCTGAACACAGCTCGGCACGTTGGCTGGCACCTCCCCACCCTATCCCCTGCCCACAGGCAGCACAGGCAGCCTGGACTTTGGGAAACCCTCAGCTGGAGGGAAGCAGGAGCACGGCAGCTGGAGCAGCCGGTGACCCGGGCCAGAGGGCGATGGCAGCAGACGCGTGGCCATTCCCGGGCTCCCTGCCCTTCTCTTTGGAGCAAGGCTCACCCGTGGCTTTTTGAGGTGGGAGAGGTAAGTCTGCAGCACCCAAGGGACAAAGAGAGCAGTGCCAAAGCCACGGTAAGAAAGCAGGCGCTGGGATGGGAGCAGGGCCGTGCAGATACACCCACGGCTCAGGGACATCTCAGACTCTGGATGCTGCTGGGACAGGTGAAGATTACAGGGGCCTTGGCTGCATTGTCAGATCAGCTGGAGGTCAGGAAAAGTGGCTAACGTGTGCTGTTGCTTTTTCTTTTTCACTCTTTAGTTGCTCACTTTTTATTTTTCCCTTTTCGAAGGAGTAACTTTTAATTCACTTCTTAAAAACCTAAGTTTTCTGTCCTCTCAGCTCCTCCACAAACGTTTCTATGACTCTGCTCACCCCTCTCCTGCCTCATCTCCATCCTGCCTTTCCCATTACATGCTTCCCCCTCGTCCCTCCTCCCTCGCCCGCTCCAGGCCTTGCGTACCCGCCCCTGCCCCCTTCCCAGGCCCGGAGGTACAAATGATTAGATTTTCAGCCCAATTAAGGCAGGCTGTCTCCTGGCTGGGACAGAAAAGGCTGGCTCTGGAAGGTGGGAAACAAGCTTTGACAGGTCCTGGCGTCCCCAGCGCCCTCCGATGGCTCTGCCCGCTGAGCCCCTTTGTGCTGCTCCAGGAGCGGGACCAGGGCTCAGCTGGGGGCCGGGGGTCTCCTCTGCCCCTCCTCTTCCCCAGCCCAGCAAAAAGAATAGCTAATTAAGAGGTCTAAACGCAGGCAAAGCTAATTCCCTATTCAGAGCTCCGAGGGGCAGCGGGGAGGGAGGGGAAGGCGGCAGGCGGTGAGCCGGGGAGCGTGGCTGCATCTTCTGCAGGAGCGAGGACCGGGGCAGGGTTAACCCTCTCCTCCCTGCCCTCTGGGGCCGTGAGCCGGCCCAGACCCATCGCCCCGTGTGCCGCTCGCACCGGGGCAAGGCCCGCGGGCCCCTGCAGCGGGGATGCCCGGCCACGGGCGCTGCGCTGCTGCCTCGACACAGGGCTGGCTCCGTCCCGGACAGGCTCCGGCAGGAGAAGCTCTGCCACGGGTTTTCCGCCCCTGTCTCGCTTCCCTACCGCACCCGGGCAGTATCTAAGGCCTCGCTGGTGCCCAGCAGCGCCGTGCCCCGCCGTGCTTCCCCGGACAGCAGCTCTGTCCCTGTCCCAGTGCTGCGTCTGTGAGCTCCTCGCTGCCTGTTACGGACCCAGCCTTGAGCCATAAGCCACCTCCCAAGGCAGCTGGGGACGGGCCTGAAGAGCTCCCCGCTTGTGACTGGATCCCGGAATGCGGGGTTCGGCCCCGTGGGACACTGCAATAGCCCGGGAGGCCGGTCCTCACCCTGCCCGGCACAGGGGGCTCCGGGCAGGGCACGCTGCCTCTGCCTGCTTCTCACAGCCTGACCTGAGCCTGGCACGAGACCTCCTACCTGGAGGCAAAGATTCCCTGGAAGAGGAGTCAGGAATTTTGGCCAGCCCAAGGGGGTGCTGCTGGGATTTAATTTGCTTTGGGTAAAAGGAACCATGTCCACCCGGGTGACATCGAGGTGCATGAGGTGAAATGCAGCGCTCCTGAGCACCTGTGCAGGGACTTCCATGAGTGCTCCTGCAGGCAGGATACGTGCACAAACCATCCTGTCTCTCCAAAGGCAGCTTCCCACCCAGCCCCAGGGCCGGAGCGCTGAGCTGTGACCCAGGCACAGCACTGTGCAGCACTGGGCACTGCTGCTGGGGCCCCACGCAGAGGCATGGGGCATGGAGAAGGGCGGGATTTCTCATACTGCTTCAAAAACTCTTCCAGAAGTCCATCCCTTTGGGGTTCTTGTGGGAGCTGAGCTTCCTGGAGACTCGGGTCCTCATTGCACTGAGAGCATCCCCGAGGTGAGTGAGGAAAGAGCAGGTAGTGACTTCTGCCTGCAGCACCAGCCTCCTTCGCTCCCTCCAGTTCCTGGAGGGTTCACATACCCTGGGTATGAACATGTCTGGGCTCACACTGGAGTGAGGACATCCCCATTCCAGGTATCCCTGTCCTCAGCCACCTGAGCTCCCACTCCAGGGGCTGGATGCTCACCCACTATGGACCAGCAGAACTTTGCTCTACCCAGGACAGCAGCAGTTCAAGCCAAGGAGCTGGTTAGGTATTCCCAAACTCCACCCACTTTTTCCATCCCCGCCGTTCATGGCACACTCAGAAGCCTCCGGTTGTCCTCGGGCCCCCCATGGCCACAGCCCGTTTGTGGGGCACGGCGCAGGGGGGGACGCTGCTCCTGCAGCACTCCTGACTGAGTGCTGCCCACTGAGCTGCTTCTGCCAGGTACTGCCCGCAGCCAGGGCGTGTGGACAGGCTCCTCCACGTCCCCACTGCTGGACACGGATGTCACCTGCGCTGGATTGAATCCCGTGGGCGATGGCAGGTGATGAACGGACAGCCCCAGTTCATCCCAGACTGTGGAGGGATGGGGGTATCCAGCAAAGATGAGCCACCCAGCATGAATCACTGCCCTGCTGGGAGTGATGAACGGTGCCAGACAGCAATCCAAAAGCTTTTTGCTGCTGGAGAGCTGGGAACATTCAGGCCAAACTGTGCTTAGGAGGAGACTGGAATCTCCAGATCTTCTCAGCCCTGCCTGGAAGCAGCCATGCTCCATCTCCCTGGCCCTGGCTCTCCAGAGGAGCACAGGCTGGTGCAGAAGGCATGACGATTTGTTCCTAGTGCTCTTCACCATCCTAAGACATGGTGGGAAGAGGACTGAGCAGCAGGCAGGGCTCCAGCAGCTGTTTCCATCGCAAGCCTCCTCGTGCTTCCCAGCATCTTGAGGCTGCTGCAGACTTTGCTTCTGCCCAGCTTTACTCTGCTCTAGGAGGGGTTTTCCCCATGAGTTTCCAGTAGATTCCTGGGGTATTCTATTAAAAACAGCTCAACATGGTCTTGCCGGTGTCCTTGGGGAAGCGCGGATTGCAATTTCACTTCTCCTTTCTGAAAGAAGTCCTTGTTCCTGGATGTGTCCAAGACCAGGTTGGACGGAGCAGCCTGGGGTAGTGGAAGGTGTCCTTGCCCATGGCAGGGGTTGGAAAGAGATGGCCTCTAAGGTCCCTTCCAACACAAACTATTCCAGGACTCTGTGATGACCCTCTAACTCCATGGCCTGGGGGGTGTGGAGCCATCCCAGCACCATCCATCCCGGTGTCCTGTGCCATGGGTTGGATCCACTGGCACCACCCACACTGGGCCGCGTGCCCCACACACTCACCGATGGTAAATGTCCTTCAGCCAAAAGCTTGAGACAGACAGAGCGTTGGGGGGGAAACACGGGTCTCTATTTCTCATTAAAACTGGATTATTTTCTTTAGAAGAAGCTGGAGGGAAAGCATCAAGAAAAATCTGGAGAATTTCCATAAGGTTTTACAACATCATGTGTTTCAAAGGGATTCCACGGCGAATATCATCAGCCCAGTGCCTCCATACTGTGGAGCTGGGGGAGATGGTCCTGGGTGATGTTACATCTTGAAACCTTTGGGTGACTCGACCTAAAGCAGGGAGAGGAATTCAGAGGAGAAGCAGAAATGCCAACCAACATCTCCAGCCCAACTTTCCCCAGTCCAAGCAGGGTGTCCAGATGGCCAAGGGGAGCTGGGTACGCCCATCCCTGGCCGAAGGGTGCGTCTGCCGAAGGGCATGGTGCGAGCTGGGGCAGTGGGGGGATGCTCAGGGCCCCTCAGGAGAACCAGCTCTCTTCCTGCTCAGGCTCTGTGGTGTGGCCATTTCCTTGGTCTGGGCCCCAATTAAAAGAGCCAAATGGAAATTGCCAGAGAGAAAGAGTGAAAGAAACAACATTTCCTGCCTGAGGAGATTAACTCTCCAAATTACATGTGAACAGAGGGGGAGGCGAGAGGGGAAAAGGAAACCCAGCTTCCACCCCAATAAAAGCCAGTTCATTTAATAAAGGAGGAGCAAGGAGGGGGAAGGTGGCTGAAAGAAAATGAGGCTGGGGGGTGTGGAATTAGCCTTGTCAAACAAGGGGCTTTGCTGTCCCAGAACTACTTCTTTATTGTTCCAATTTTTCATGCTTACTTAGCTCTCAATGCTGCACAAGACAACAGCTCATTACTGGGGGGGGACGGGACGGGACGGACACGGCTGTGGCGGTACTGAGAAATGGAAGGAAAATAAAATTTTTTTAAAAGGAGTCCTTTCCCTGGGGCTTCAGCCTCTCCCCCCTGCGTGGAGCTGCAGACATTGTGGCTGGGAGGAGCAGGCCATTGCCAAGCTGGGAAAAAGGGTTTTCCACAATCTTTGGCACCAGCATTGGGACAAAAGCAGCTGACCCTGAAATGCCATCTTATGGCCTGGTGAGGGGGAAGGAGGGGTGACTGAGGGTGACACAGGGGCTCCCCCATCTCCTTGACACTCCTGAAGCCTGTCCCAGTGGCTGCTGAGGGAAGAGGGGCTGGAACAGGGCTGGGGCAGGCAGGACCATGGGGACAAAGCCCCCTCTGCCCCGTGGCCAGGCTGTTGAGTCCTTGCAGATCAGCCAGCCAAGGCACATCTGTGGCATCATTGTCTACTAAACAACATCTGCTCTGACTCTGGAAAGCAACTTCCAGCCTCCTCCCCGGGCTCCTTGTTTGTTTTCTCCCCAGGATTTTCCTGATCAGATTGGCTTGGCTTACAAAGCCAAACTCACACCAGAAAGGCTATCAGGATGTTTGTGGGTAGGAAGGTTATGCTCCATATTAGTGATGCTGCCTTATAAAGCCCTGTTTGCACAGGCTCATAACTCTCCAAAAAATGCTCCCTTTTAGGATCGGGCGCGGGGACAGCGCCGAGAGCCAGCGCCGCGCAGCTGATGCTTCCCACGGAGCCGCCTCCCACCCACCCTGAGATCAGCACTGGGGACAGGGCAAGCTGGAGGGCCTGCAGGGGCCTGGGGGACACAGGAGCACAGGTCGGGGAGGAGAGCAGTTGTGGCCAGGCGGGACGGTTTTCTGTGGTCCTTGGCAGAAACCCAGGAAACAAGAGTGCAGCCTGACCTTCCAGGTAACAACCATCCGGAGGTGCCAGCCCCCCGGGTGGCAGCCACAGGCGACCAGTTAGGGACACTCCTGGCCCACAAGGAACACTGACAGCTCCAGTCAGGACTTGCTTGACACCTGCAACGGATGGAGGGATTATATTCTGTTTTCAAATGTTTTTTGATATTTGCTTGCTATCCACAGCTTCATGGGATGCCCAAGTGCTCCTACGATGAGCACCGAGACCCAGCTGTGCTGTTTTCCCCAGTAAAATTTGTGGAAGGCTTCCACAGATGAAGATGTTGGACTTGGAGATGGCTTGTACCCACATTCACATGCTACAGGTTGAGTTACCCTTTCTCAGTGGAAGATGGCCAACCCTTCCAAAAGCAGAAGCCTCTGCAAACGGACGTTCTACGAGAGTGGAGCCAAAATATTCCCCCATTCTCCCCAGTCTGGTCGAGTTTTCCAGTTACTGGATGCAGCTCCCATTTGGGAAGCTGGAAGTCCAGTGGGGTCTGTTCTGGAGGCAGGAGAAGTGAGGGTCCCTCGGGACAGCCTTAAGCTTCAGGGCGTTTCCCCTCACCAGGCACAGCCTGGTCAGGGGCACAGAGCCACTGGCGGAGAAGTCAGAGGGGGCACATTGCTTTCGGTGCCAGGGAACCTCTGCAGCCCAAGAAGCCCCTGATGCACTGGACCCAAATCCAGCCTGGGTATGGCAGAGGGTGCCCCAGAGCCGTGGACACCCCTGCGTCCCTTTGCTCCGTGACAAGGGCTGGCGCTGGCTGCCTGGTTCAGAGGGAGCCCTGCTCTCACAGCACTGTGATATGAATGCTGGAAACTTCTCAACTATTCAGAAACAGCTCCTTTTCTCCAAAAATTTGAGGCATGCCTCACTTGGAGAGCTGCATTCCATGCCTCCCACCATGGCAGTGGCAACATGCGGCAGCTTGGGCTGCAAGCCTGGGGAAAGCCCACCTGAGGGGGAGGCTGCAGCCCATGGATGAGAGCCCTGCTGTCACTGCTCTTCTGGAAGTGTCCCAGGTCTTTTTATGCTTGGATTTACTATCCCAGCACCCTCCCAAACCTCTGCAGCAGCAAAACCTTTTTTTGAGACAGGAGATGGAGGATAAACTGGACAGTGAATGTCATGGTGCCACGTGCTGGAATACCCTGGTTGCCTTTTGCACTGGTCCCTGAGCCTGCTTGGCTCGTGGCAGCAGCTCTGGGCAGGATGACAGCCCATGGGAGAGGTGACAAGCAGTTAGTGCTGGAGCTGGAGTTTTACCTGGCAGAGGTCGGTTTGGCCGCTCTCACCTGCCTGCAGCAGGGCACAGCAGCCTTGGGGGCAGGGTGGGCAGGACAAGGGGTCTCGTGGGCAGCAGCGGCACCGTGTTCCCCCTGCCTGTCCCGCCTGCAGCCTGGGAGGATGTCGCAGTTCCCGGACTGGAGGACACCCTGGGCGTTGCTCCCAGCAGCAGGTGCTCAGTGGGACCCAAGCTCGACCCCTCGGTCAGATGCCTTTCAAGGCAGGATGGACAGACAGACAGCAGGAACCTAAAGCCAGGCTGACACCTTGCATCACTGCTCAAAACCTTGCAGCATGGCAATCCCAGCCTCTCCACGAGAAACTGCTTCTCTAAGAATTCTCCATCCCTGCTCAGGTGTGAGCTCCAGAGATGCATGTCCACCTGGGGCACGGTTTGGGTTTGTGCCCATCTTCCTTGGGGACTGGCACCTTCTTTTCTTCCCCCCTCTCTCCTCTGCACTCTCCTCCCTCCTTTCTGCCTTCAAACAGTAAGGAACAAATTCCAGGGATTTTGCCTGGGGGCCCACGGAGCGGGGATGCGAGCTGGTCTCCATCTGACTGCGACCAAGTCTCTCCCCCTCACTGGAAATTGAAAGCAGAAGCCGTGGAGCGGTGACAAAAATCTGCATTACGTTATGGCAACTGGATTTCTTTTTTTTTTTTAAGATTTTATAATACATCGTTTTGAAACTCTGCCAGTGATCATCATCAAAGCGAGAGGAGCGCCTTGGAAAGAACAATGGTGGCGGAGGGTGGGGAGCAGGGTGCCTGGGTATTGATGTGTAATCCTTTTTAAAGCCGGTTCTAGAGACAGCATGGAAGATTTTTTTGTATTTTCCTGAAGTGCAGATACAATTTAGTCTGGTAAGGGCAGGCAGCAGTGCCAGAGCTCTAGATTAAGGTGCTGGATCGCATTAGGGCTGCGGAGCAGTCAACCCCCCCACACTGCCTCTGGGCCCAGGAGGGCAGGGAGTGGGCAGGGAGGACGGGAAACATGGAAAGGTCCAAAACAGAAGCTCAGGAGACACAAGATGAGGAGAGGAGAGGAGAGGAGAGGAGAGGAGAGGAGAGGAGAGGAGCACTCTACTGCTGGAAGGGCCAGGGCTCTGGATCCTGCTGGGAATCACAAGCCAGAGACATCATCACCTCCTAGGGCAGCAGCTCGTGTTCTGCCAGCACAGTCTCCCAGGCTCTGCCAGTGCCCCTGGCCACCCATCTGCCCCTCCATCAAAGCCCAGCCAAGCTGGGAGAAGACTCCCACAGTCCCCAGTGCCTTGACATCAGCTCCTTGGCCTGTGTGCCACCGTCTCTAATCAAGCAGAAATTCCACTGCCCCTATTTCCCTCGCTACAAAGCCTCTTTCTTCAAGCCAAGCAAAACAAGGGACTTCTCCCAGTCCCTGCCCGCTGAACTGCTCCTGCTGCACAGAGCGAGGGGGATGACACAGCACAGCACAGGTCGCAGGGGCAGCAAATGCTGAGAAACCCCACTGGCTCAGAGAGACAGCGTGCCAGGGGTGCTCAGGTGCTCCCCAGAGCCTGAGTCTCACTTATGTTCTTCTGGCTTGAAAAAAAAGAAAAGCCAGTCTCAGAAATCAGCCATTCACAGTAATTTTCTCACAGCAGCCATGTCAGAAGCACCTATCACTGCAGAAACTCACGAGGATAAAGCTCAATATTTTGGAGTCTTTGTGACATCAGATCACCAGCCATGCCGGCCGCCCAGGTGTGGCACATCACGGGAGATTGCTGACCAGGTGGGAAGGGCCCACGGTGCCACGGGGCCGTTTTGCATCACCTGCTGCTGCTCTGGAGTCCAGTGACCGACAAAACCCTGGCCCCGCTCACGCTGACCCGGGCATACTCAGCCAGGCCCACCAGGCTCGTGCCTGACCTGCTCCAGGCCGGACCTGCAGAGGCTGCTCCTTGCTGCTGCCGTGGTAAATCAGGCTGGAAGTTTTCCTCTACACCTTTACCAGCAGGGTCCGGCCCTAAGGCATCTCACCCAGGCTCTAGTATTCCTATCACTGAAGCAAGGCTTCCCACACCTTCATAGCCTTGTTTCCTTCTGGGAAGGACAGAAAAAGTGCTTCTTTCCTCCAAGCAACTCCCAGAAAGTCCCTGTCCCCAGAGAGCCCAGTGCCAAGCTCGGAGCTCAGCTGCGTCCCACACACTGGTGTCTGGGAGCAGACCTCATCCCGTGCATGCCAGCACGGAGCAGAGCTGGGGGAGGCAGGCAAAGGGCAGCAGCAGGGGCCAGGGCGATGGTTCAAAGCTTCTGAGCCTCTCAGGCCAGGCCTTCAGAAGATGACAAGTCTCCTGCTCGCTGCTGCTCTCTGCCCAGAGAATGCCAGCTGGGAACAGTGTTCACACAGCTCACTCTTTCAGGATGTGAGATGTCATCTAAGCTGTACTCTGGCTGTAAATCATAGTAGAGTCATGGCACTGCTGAGGCTGGAAAAGCCCTCTGGGATCACTGAGTCCAACCATTCCCCCAGGTGCCAAGGCCACCACTGACCCATGTCCCCAGGTGCCACATCCACACAGCTTTCAAATCCCTTCAGGGGTGGGGACTCCGCCACTGCCCTGGGCAGCTGTGCCAGTGCCTGACCACCCTTCCCATGAAGAAATTTTCCCAATATCCAACATAAACCTCCCCTGGTGCAACTTGAGGCCATTTCCCCTTGTCCTGTCCCTGTTCCCTGGGAGCAGAGCCCGACCCCCCCCCGGCTGCCCCCTCCTGTCAGGGAGCTGTGCAGAGCCACAGGGGCCCCCCTGAGCCTCCTTTTCTCCAGGCTGAGCCCCTTTCCCAGCTCCCTCAGCCGCTCCTGGTACTCCAGCCCCTTCCCAGCTCCGTTCCCTTCCCTGGACAATGCACTTTAGGCCCGGATCTCCTCCTTCTCCACACTGCACGTGCAGCAGCCTCTCCAGTGCCACGTTCAGGTGCCCTCTCTCTTTTCCTTGCCAGATCACCTAACAGCAATTGCTCAGTTCCCTCACACCGTGGAGAATTGCACTGCCCATCAGAAGCTGCGAATCTTCCCGGTAAACTCCAGCCCACCTCGTTAGAAGTGCCCGATGGCAGCGGCTCGGTGCTTCCCGGCTGAGGAGACAGCCTGCCAGCTAACGACGGGCTGATAATTAAGTCCAGTCCTTTCCAAGATCAGCTTCCCCTACCAGTTAATCCCAACAGCAAATAACGCTGATTGACTTTGCCTTGGTCTGTAAACGCAGGACTGCTCTGTTCCGAGAGCTCCCTGCTGTCCTGCAGGGAGGGGTCCCGCTGCGCCCCGGGGTCTGCCTGCGTGGGCAGTAGGTGCAAAATGCCTCAGTGAGGTGCAAGCTCAGCTGGGCTCGGGCCGCCCCCTCACAAGCTGGCGGGCGGGGGAGCAGCCCCAGCTCGCCATGTGGGTGCAAAGTGCGAATGTTTTGGGGTGGTCCAGGAAGGCGGACCCAGGGTGGAAGATCAGAGAGCCCCCAGCCTGTGTCCTGCTCCCCGCGGGGCAGCCTGGGGGCGTTGAGGCAGCAGGCACCGATGGGAGAGACTGGCCAGGGGAGCAGCTCAGCTCCCGCCACCCTGCCCTGCTCCTTCAGCCCTGGGCGCCACTGAGCTGTGGGAGCACAAGAGGCAAGAGAGGGGCATTTTGGGGCTCACTGCCAGGCCAGCGTGCCCCAGGCAGAGCGGCATGCCAGGGCTGGATTGCCAAGGACAGATCCAGACAAAAACCATAGGATCACAGAATATCCTGATTTGGAAGGGACCCACCCTGGGCATCCCCGGGAGCGGTGTCCAAACGCTCCTGGAGCTCTGGCAGCCTCGGGGCCGTGCCCATTCCCTGGGGAGCCTGGGCAGTGCCCAGCACCCTCTGGGGGAAGAGCCTTTCCCTGATCTCCAGCCTGACCCTCCCCTGACACAGCTCCAGCCCTTCCCTGGGTCCTGTCCCTGTCACAAGGAGCAGAGACTGGAGCTGCCCCTGCGCTGCCCCTCGGGAGGAAGCTCCGTGTGCCCCATCCCAGAGCTGAGCTGCACACACTGGCACAGCTGCGGACATCACTGCAGCTCTCTAGGCCTCCCACCCCTGGGTCGTGCAAGGGACTATTTCCCTCCTTGCACTCCCCTGTGTGCCAGTTCTGGGCATCCTCTGCAAGATGAAGGGTGATGTGAGCCCTGTCCCTGAGTAATTTATCTTCCCAACATTCTTCCTCCTGCCGGGCACAGATGCCCGGTGCCTCCAAGAGGTGGTGAATGGCACATGCCGAGGTGTTCCCAGCACTGTGCAAGGCGCAGGTGTCAACCCTCTGCCTGGCACAGCCCTGCCACTGCTCAGGGTGGACATCCCACCACTGTTTCCACCATCCCACGTCAGGCAGACCATGGCACCGAGACCCTCTGGCCACGGGGCTGCACGGCCAGGGAGCACAGAGGATGTGGGCACTCGGCCAGGCCTTGCCTGTCCTTTTCCTGGACCTTCTTGCACGGCTGTGCAGGCAGACTGCTTCAGCAGGGGCTTAAAAACCCACTCTGGTCTGAGTCACTGCAAAATGGGTACATTTTCTGGAGCCCTCCTTGGGACGCTTGCCCACCCGGCAAGCCTTGCTAGATCCCTGTTGGGATGACACCGGAGTATTTCTGGCTTCCTGCTTCTGGTGTGACCTGAAGGGCCCTGCCATGCCTGCTCTGAGCGGTTGCCTGTCCTTGGCACGAGTTTCTGAGAGAGACCATGGGGTGGAAGTGTGAAGAGGAGTCCTCAGCTCGGCCCTGGGGCCCACAGGAGATGGCCTCGGTCATTATCGTGAGCCCGTCATTGTGTTGAGAGCGTGATGTGTTCATGGCTTTGTATCAAAGGGAGCATTGACCCAAAGATGGCCAAAGCCTGACCCCATCTTCCTGCCCCCAGTGAAGGTGCCGTGGCAAGTCAAGGCGGGGAAATGGGGAAAGGTGCCAGCAGTGGTAGCAGGTCTTTAAGGATGGTCCCAGGTAACCATGGCCATTTGCATTTGTGATTTCAAACCGCTGTTCTTTTTCATCCATCTCCTCATGTGCACCCATCTTAACATGAGAACCCTGGGCTCCTGCCCACACCAGATCCCAGCCCTGCTGTCCTGTTCCTTGCTTTGGGTGGATGGGGACAGTATCCTGAGACACCGTGTGTGCTCCGTCCCCTTTATGCCCCCCTGCACAGCACAGCCCCATGGCCAGCAGGGCCTCGGGGGGTATGAGAGGGGCACTTGGTTCTGCCCTGTTAGCAGGGCCCCTTCACCACCCAGCACCTTCTGGAGGCGGGCAGCAGCAGTTGCGTGGCCCTGGCTCCAACCCAGGTGACAAACGTTCTCCTGGAGACACCTTCCACATTTGTGTCAGGCGGGGTGGGGACAAGAGTGTCTCCCACTAGGGCCAGAGATGTGCTGTGCAAAGCCCCAGGGGCAAACACGGCGGGGATCCCTGGTTCCCCTGAAAGGCTGTCCCTCTCCTTGGGGCTGTGGAGCACAGAAGAGGAGTGCTGGGACATTGTAGGAGGGTTCCTGCCACCAGCTGCACCTGGCTGGGAGCCTGCAGGAGCCCCAGGAAGCCCAGTTCCATCACCTCCTCACTCCCTTTGCCCAAAATTAGGACTGGTTGGTATCACCGGGCGCTCTGCTCTCAGGGGGATGGTCCCTGCCCCAACACCTTCCAGGGGGAACCCAGGCACTGCACGGGGTGTTGATGTCTCTCTGTTCAGCTGGGGGATGACAGGGCCATCCCGGCCAGCTGCTCCTAGAGAGCTGCCAGTGGTGGGCAGCCAAGGAAAGGACCAGACATTAAAACCCCACTGTGCCTGTGCCTTGCTGGTGCCTTGCTGGGCCATGGCTGTCACCGAGGTGGAGGGAGGCATGGTGTCTGTGTCCTCTGCTCCTGCCTGGGGGGCAGAGAGCGCTTGCTCCTCCCTCCCAGCCAGCTTCTGGAAGTCCTCTTCTCAGTCCCACCCCTCTGCCTGTGTCTCTGCAGGTGGAAGGTGAGGGGAACCCCTCTCACTGGCTAATTTGGGGGATTTCCTCCATGGCAGGCTGGAAAGGGGTATGAGGGAATCTGTCTCTTGATGTCCCCTCCACTCCTGCTGCAGCACAAGAACGCCAGGGGTCTCTGGCAACTGCCTCAAAAAGCTAAAAAATGGTCAGCTGCACACTTTTGGCCCCTGCAGAAAGCAACGGGTTCCTCAGCCTTTCCCCATCACCTTCCTAGCGGAGACTTCTTCCTCTGCCATCCGGCCTCGGGATGCGTTCTCTCTCCCGGTGTGGGAAGGTGCCAGTCTGTGGGATCCAAGCAGGATGGCCACTCCTCCCTCCGGCCCTCGGACAGCTCGGAGGCTCTCGTGTCTCTGTCCCCGTGTGCCTGGGGTGGCTCCCGGCCCAGCTGCCTCCCGCCCACCTCTCGGCGGGTGCAGCGATGGAGGGTGCCGAGGAGGGGCCGAGCACACCCCCACACCCCTCCGCACCCCTCTCCGAAAGGATCGGGCTCTCTTTAATGAAAAGCAACAGATGGGTATAGCTGGCAAGTGCGGGCTTCCAGGGCGGGGGCGTTTAATGATGTCTTTAAACATTGTGAGCGTGTCTGTCTCTCACTCGTGTCCCTTCTGCTGTGCAGTGGGGACGCCTCTCCCCAGGCCGGTGCCTTGGGAAGAACCCTCTCGCCGGCGGGGCAGGTCAGCGAGATGAAAGCATGCCTGCGAGCCCCAGCTCCCACCTCCTAGGAGACGGACATCGCCTCCCAGCCCGCGGACAATGGCGGGGTCTGGTCCCCCCGCGTCGTCTCTAGGTGATGTCACATCGATCAGAGCAGCCGTACCGAGGGGAGGGGAGCAAACACGCACACACACAAAGGAGCCCGCTTTGAAGTCCCGCGAAGGAGCGTGCCTGCGCCTCCGGGCTGCCCGAACCTCCCTGCGCTCGGGCCGCGGCCGTGTGTGAACGGGGGTGCCCGTGGTGGCCGGACTGGACGCTGGAGCCCCTGAGCATCCGCTGTGCTCCCGGGATGCCCAGGGGATGGAGGCTTTGGTTCCGTACGCTCACCACAGCCCGGTTCCCGTGTGAGCTCCGGAGCTGCTTTGCCGGGGGCTGCGAGAGCCAAGCCGGCCTTTCCGTGGCCGCAGGGAGGTTCAGGGACCCTCACCATAACCACACCAGCCGCACCGGGGTTTGGGAGTTGCTCTGGGCTGGCAGACAGTGGTGCTACCAGCAGTGACAGGGATTCACTTGACCACCCAGAAACAGAGCTCCAGTTTCAGGCAGTAATTACATGCCGTTGCATTCTGTGCATTTCTTTCTTGATGGACCAGTTTTCTCCACAACTGGTAGCCCTGGAGGATTATCCAGTGAAAACAGAAATGGTTGTTGCATCACAGAATCGCAGGACCACAGACTGACAGAGTGGGTCAGGCTGGAAGGGCCCGCAGTGGCTCATCCTGGTGCCACCTCCCTGCTCCAGCAGGGTCATCCCAGAGCACAGGGCACAGGGCTGTGTCCAGATGGTTCTGGAATAACTCCAGTGAGGGAGACTCCACCCCCTCTCTGGGCAGCCTGTTCAGTGCTTGGTCAGTGCACAGCAAAGTTCTTCCTCGTGTTCAGGTGGAACATCCTGGGCATCAGTTTCTGCCTTTGCCTCTGGTGCCACTGCTGGGCCCCCGGAGCAGAGCCTGGGCCCTGCACACAGGGACACCCAGGGCTGAGGGCCCCTCTGCCATCTCTTCTCGAGGCTGAACAGCCCCAGCTCCCTCAGCCTTTACTTGTAAGAGCATCACACGACTCCAGGAGCTGGGGATTTGGTGGGAAAGCATCGCTATGGGTGCTGCCTGTGCTGGCTACTGCCATGACCAAGCCTGGTGTGTGACCAGCCTTCAGCAGCTTGTGAAGAATATGGGAACATTAAAATGCTGTGGACTCTATGTATCAGTGACTGGCTTTGCCACCAGATTTTCTCCCTGGCTGTGCGGAGCAGCAGTTCCCACCCACAAAAGGAACATGAAGCAGCCATCACCCTGTACCACATCTGCCTTGCTCTCGCTTCAAGCCGACCTTGCTGCACTGGTGGCATTACTGGAGTCACCAGGATCCTTCCAGCTGGCTACTGCAGGAGGAATAACACACGAAACCCCCATGGGACAGCTTGGGCCAGACCTGTTGGTGCCACAAAGCAGTGAGACGAGCTGTGGTGCCTCAGAAAGCTGGGCAGGAGAGCAGTGAGGAGCTGCTCACGCCTGCGAGAGCAGCACAAGCAGCAGGAGCAGTGACTGCAGGCTGGACAAGCTTTCATGCATCGAGAGCCGTGTCCCCAGCACAGTCCAGTGCTGGTGGGATGGACAGCATTTCCTATTGACTTCAGAGCTCATCTCAGAGGCTGCACTTCCTCCTCAGGGAATAACTCACTGATTGGTATAATTTTCACTCATTTTACACACCCACTAAATGCCATGAGTGCCAACCACCCTGGTTTCCAACCTCCACCCAGAGCATAACTTCTGGCCTTGGTCACAGCTGAACGAAGCAAAAGAAACTGTTGGCTCCAATTTTTAAAAAGTGAGTAATTGTTTTCAGCATCTTCTTTTTAACTAAAAAATTAGGGGTCGACCCAAAAACACACAAGAAGAATTCAATTTTTAGAGAGAGTGGCGCACGTGTCATCTGGAAAAATGAGACAGCAGGCAGCTAAAAATAGTGTTCTCCTGAACTTTGAAAATCTGTGCCCACTTGTGCTGGTTTTCTTCCACTCCAGCCACACACGAAGCCATCAAGACCTTTTCCTCTGCTCCTCCGTTTGGGCGCCAGTTGAACGGCAGGGCCCAGGAGCAGCGCGGCCGCAGCCTCCGCACAGCCCGGCTGCACCGCTTGCGTGCAGCGCCAAACGCCCGCGGAAGCGGCGGCGAGATCTCAAAATAAGGATGTTTTTTCATCTTCTGGAGAAGGTCCTGGCCTGGCCTGAGTTGCTGCAGAGAGGCACTTGCAGCCCCTCAGGAGCCGGGCGATGCCGCGGCGGCTCCCGTGCTGGGGAGGATGATGTTCGTGCCAGGACCCTCTCCTGGCTGTGCCGAGCTAGCACCAGCCCCGCCGTGACCTGCCAGCATCCCTGCTCTTCCAAACCGCTCCGGACAAAGGGCGTACCTGGGCACCAGCCGGGCTGAGCGTGCCTGGGCACCACGGGTCTGGTGGTGCCCACGCTGCCGTCCTTGCGGCTGGAGATAGGAGGGTGCGGCCCCCGGGCTGCAGCTCTCGCTCTCTGCACTCACAGTGTTGGCAGGCGTGCCCACATGGCACAGCACACTTCTCCGTGGTAGAGCATCTTCCAGAGCATCTCCGCCTTTAGCAGAACCCCCTTGGAAGCCCAGCCTGGAATTCTTTGCAGCCAACCAAACGGGCAGTCCCATCTTGTGTGTGTTGGGTCTGCTGCCTCTCACCTGGAGGAGACCAGACACCAAATACAAGAACCAAACCCACCAAAGGAAAACACCAACACCGCCTCTGCACACCTGTGGCCTGAGAGGATAGGGGGGAAGTGAAAAGACATGAAAGAATAATCAAACATTTAAGCAAAAGTTCTAGGGCATCTGAAAAGGAAGGAGGTAAAAGCTTCAAGTACCATCCCATCTTTTTCCTGTCAGAGCCTCTCTACTCCTGGTAGAGCTCCTCTCTGATAACAGCACAGAGCAGTTTTGCCCCTACACGCTGGCAAACACCCGCTAACCCACTGACGGAGAACCCCTGGGCTTTCATTTTCCACCCAGCGGGTACATTTCTTTGGCATCCTGGATGTCAAGCATTCCTGAGGCAACACGGTGAAAACACACTCAGCTCACAAATGGGGGATGTTTCGGGGCTGCAGTAAACACCAGTGCTACTCCCTTTTGGGGACTTCTCCTCCCCTCTCCGTAACCCAGACTGCACCACAAAGCAGCAGATGCTGGCGCTGCTGCAATTTATTTTAATTCCAACCCCTCCATCTTTTTCGTTCCTTTTTTTTTTTTTTTTTTTTGG
>VXAZ01008606.1:28561-83240 GCA_013399875.1 Gymnorhina tibicen
TTTATTCCAACCCCTCCATTTTTTTTTTTCCTTTTTTTTTTTTTTTTTTTTTTATTTTGCGTGTGTCTGGGTAAATTTAGTTCCCATAAAAGTGAAGGACTGTCAACACCAGCTTTGGAGCCAACCATACTGTCGGCAGCTGTTGTGCGGGCTGTGCACACAAAGCCCCTGAGTGCACCTCGGTCTGTCCCCCCAGCCCCCACAGAGCCCTTCAGCAGCTCCGGCTCATGACCCCTCGGCTCCGTCCCACGGACAGGAGCCCCTCCTCGGCTCAGATCACACGGCCCCTGCCTCCACTCCTCCCAGGCACCCGATCCCTTCCGCCTGGCTCGATCCCTCCTGATCCCCACTCATCCCCACAGCCCGGCTGCTCCTCCCAAGCCCCCTGTCCTCTCCCACTTCCCACAGCCTTCCAAGGGGACAGCCAGACAGAGACACCATCCCTCTGGCCAAGGCAGTGCTCCAAGGGCAGCTGAGGAGGCACAGGACAGGGGCCTGCTGAGGGAGCTCTCCTCGGATGGGGAATCCCAGCAAGGTAGCTCTCCTTGCGCAGGGATCTCACCCGGGGAGCTGCACGTGGCCCAGATGGGATGGCCACGGTGCAGGGTCCTGCGGCACGCTCCATCCCCACCCCTCTGCCCTGATCCTCCCTGTGCATCCCTTGGCTCCCTCTGGGCACCAGCGGGAGCTCAGTGGGGGTTTCCTCCCTCCTGGATCTCTGCCATTGGGGGGTTCCCACGCGCAGCCTCCTGCAGGCAGGGGCTGAGGAGCTCTGTGGGCAGCAGCCCTTTGCCAACTGCTCTTGCACCAGCAAAATTCAAGTGTTTTGTTGGACTTTCCTGTGGAACGGTGTCCAGAGACACTTGGGAGGAGCATGTCCTCTGCACAGCGGGGCCAGCCCAGGCTGTCACCACCTGACACCTCAGAGCAGCAGCTCTAGGGCTTGGGGACACGGAGCTGCTGCTCCCCAAGCGGCACCACCTCCAGAGTCCCACGGAAGCAGATTCCTTGTTATTCGGGTGCTGAGGGACCCCATCCCCACCATGAGCAATCCAAGGGGGATCCAAGGGCTGAGACCCTCTCTCCACTTCCCCACAGCTCCAGGATGACAAGGGGATCTGCTCTTCTCCCCTAAATCGTGAGCTGGCTCTCCAAAGCCTGGGGGAACACTTTGTTTTCACACTGCTCTTCAAATGGAGAAGTTAGGAGTTGATGTTGGACATGTTTTGTGTGTCGACAGACCTTTGCTGGTACCTCTCTGCCCCTCCCTGCGCCTCCCTGTGCCTCAGCACGGCACGGCTGGCACTGCCCACACATCCTGCCGCATCCCTCTGCCCCTGGGGTGCCAGTTCCTCTGACTGCCCCTTGGCCTCGCTCACCCATGGCATCACATCATCTCCTCCCTCCAGTGCAGCTCCTGGCCCTGCCTGGTGTCCTGCTCCTGGCTGGGGTTAAACCACAACACCGGGGCTGCAGGCCCTGCAGGAGAGCCTGCGCAGGTCTGGCCGTCTGGGCTTCCTGCATGCGTGGCATCCCAGCTGTGCAAGGCGAGGGATCCTTGTGGCAGACTGCACATCCAACAGAGAGTTGAAATTCCGTGGGGCATGGCCAGAGGGACTCTGAGATCCCGGTGAGCAACACAAGCTTGTGGACTTGCACCAGCAAGCGCTGCCCACAGAGCATCCGAGCCAGCTCTGCACCCCACGTCCCTTCTCGAGCTCCCGAACACCTCTGACAGGAGGCCCCAGAGTCTGTGCCAGGAGAGGAGCCCCCAGGCTGGAGCTGGCGATGCTCAGCCTGCCCCGGCACCGCAGGAGGTTTGTCCTTCCAACGCGCCGCGGTCCCGCGAGGACGAGGTCTGCTGGCCTCCAGTCCCTCTGAGCTGCTGCTTGTCCCTGCCAAGGACTCGTCCTGCTCCTGCTCCGCTGGGACACCAACTGCTCAGAGAGCCGGGCTGAGCTCCCTCACCCTCTCCTGCTGCGCTGCACGGCCGGAGCCTTCTCCATCCAGCACCTCCAGCCTCCCGCGCGGCCTCCTGAAGGCTCCCTGTGACTTTGGCTGTGGCACCAGCCCCCTCCATCCCTCTTCCCAGGGAACAAGGGGTGGCTCAGGAGCCAGGGGGCAGCCTGGGAGTATGGCAAGGTGCCACGTTTGCCAGGGACCGGCACAAGTTTACCTTGTTTGGAGGAGGTGGCTGGGAAGCGGTTAACACTTTGGTACTGGATTGATTTCTCCTGGAAGGAAGGAAGTGTCCTCACGCAGAAAAAATGCAGAAATAACAGGGTTGGGGTGGGTGGGTTTTTTTTGTTGGTTTTGTTTTTTTTTAAATAGCTATTCTTTTTTTCCAGCCATCTGTGCCATTTGCAGCTGATGGGAGGGGGGACAACGCTGGATGGGGGGAATCATTTGGGTTTGGGACCGATACTGCGTTTGCAGTGTACAAAACAAGGGAGGACATCTGTCCCCAGTGGAGTATTACGCACAGATCCAGGATTTTAGCATTGCGCTCACGTCCAGTGCTATCAGTACAGATGCGCAGAGCAGAGATGGTCATGCACAACCCCGTGTTCCCTCCTCCTTGCTGTCTTCCTTGTCTGCACCCTCCGTGTCTCCCATCGCCCGTGGTCCTGCTATTCCCACATCTCTGAGTGCTTTCCAACCTTCTCCAGCCTTCTCCCATCCGTTTTCCTGCCCATGGATGCTTTGGGGAAGCTGCAGGCAGGAGCCAAGGGCTGCTCCTTCACAGCTCTCCAAAGCCAGCCGTGGAGAACACCTTCCCGGGCAGAATGAGGGTCTCCAAGCCTAATTCAGGAACAGCCCTCAAAGGCTGTGGGCTCATCCCTCATCCAGATAAAATGTGATCACAGACAGCATCCTGCCAAGGGCAGATATGTGTGTGGTGCTGCAGCTCAGCTCCTTGGTGAGCCTGGCCCCTGGCTGCGCTCCCTGACAGCAGCAAAGGGGTAAGTTTGTCACAGCCCCGTGTAAAACATGCCAGGCTTGTCTGCAGAAGACGATCTGGGTGCTCTGCTGGTGCTTCCACGGGGATGACTCGAGCTGGAGCAGAGCAGCAGAGCCACTGGCCTGGGAATGGCTGCCCGGAGCATCCCTAGGGAGCGTGTGGAGGGCAGGAGGCTGCTCCTGCCAAGACCCAGCCCTGCCGGGAAGATGGAAACATTGTACGGAGCCTTTGGCTGGGATGTCCTTGGGCACAGTCCTGTCACTCGGGCCCTCGTTAGCCCTGTCACACGCCTGGGGGTCCCTGGGCGGGTCTGACTGCGGCCAGTGTGGCTTTGCCAAGAGCTTTGCAACTAAACCTTCAGCCTGACTCCAGCTTTCACTTTCGGCGTGTCCCATGCGCCTTTCCGGGTTACGTCTATGGAGCAATCACCCGTGCAGTATTTCCAGTCCCACCAAAAGAGGTCATTTGAATTGTTAGTGAATATTCTAATGAAGAGAGATGCTGCTCTTGGCTTGAGTGAGACAGGACATGTTTGTGTGCGACATGTGCAACGTGTGAGGGCTTCCACACAAAAGCGACCCGGGGAATTCTGCTCTCTTGGAGAGGTCCCAGGTGCCCTGCTCCTGCCCTTGAGTTTGGAGGGCGACAAGGAGAGGGGCAGGTGAAAGATGAACCAGAGGAGAGAAAAGAGGGGATTGGAGGAGCAGAGCAGCCCATGTTAATATTATTATCTATATATAAACGTGAAGGTTTGCACATGCCGGCTGGAGGTTGCAAGCCAGGTTTGTGGCCAGGAGGAGAGGCAGGGATGACAGGGCAGAGAGGGCTACCAGTGGTCAGGAGAACCTGCTCTGAGAGCGGGGAAGTGAGCACGTGCCCCACGGCTCTGTCCGAGCTGCTCAGGCAATTAATCTCCCTTGCCTTGGGACCCTGGAGGAGAGAAGCAGCAGACTGGTGGCTGTGTCCTGTGATTTACAACACATCTGATAGTTCTAGCCCATTAATAAAACATGCAGTCGGCCATGAAAGGCACATCTGCCTATTTTAAAGACTATAATAATGGATAAAGCTCTGACACATGGATTTCTGTAAGAAAACTAGCACTGCAAATAGCATTCCAAAATTATGTATTCCATCAAATTCAATGGGACAGTTATTGTATGCTAATTAAATACTACTGAACTATTCAACGTTTGGATGGTGAATAGAGACACGATTTTAGAGAGGCACACAGTCCCTCAGAACACCCACAGACTCCCAAGGTTTTACTGTCTTTCCCAGCCTGCAATCCGTTCTGATAAGGGGCTGCAGGCAGGACAGGGATTCACAGCTCGAGTGACCTGTCTGTAAGGAGCTCTGGGAACACGGGGACATGGTTTACTGGTGCCTTGGCAGTGCTGGGTTGAGGGTTGGACTTGGTGATCTTTTCCCATCTTAACACCTCTGTGGTTGGCGGAGCACAGGCGGAATTCACTGTGCAGGTGGGTAATGATGGTGAACAAAGCTTACCTGGAATCACACCAGCCCGAGCAAAACCTGCTCCACTGCTGCTCTTTGTCTCTGGAGAGAAGAACTCCACACGCTCCTCACCCATGACTCTTCCCGCTTCCTGGTAAGACCTCCTGGCTGCACTGCTTTCTGAGACTCCCCCACCTTAATTCACCTGGCTCTGTTGGATGTGTGTCTCGGGCCCTGCAAGCAACGCAGACCCATTCCCACGTGGGTTACAAACAAGCAAAGGCCTGAGAAAGGGCTGACTTCAAAGGCACGCCCGGTGTTTGCAAGGGGAAGAGAAGCTGGATGAGAGAAACAGGTCTTGTGCCAGCTCCAAACCTGCTCCAGGCGTGAGGTGTTCTCTGGCAGGGACGGAGAAGCCAGGGGGGTTTCCAGGAGTGATGCCATGCTCCATGATCCCACGGGAGACCCTTCTCTGAAACCCTGGGCTGTGCCATATCGCCTCTCAGCCACCTCCTGCCAGCACAGCTCCCTCCCCTTCCTCCTCCCTGTCCCTTTCCAGAAACAGCCAGACCAGAACCTATCGAAGCAGAGACAGACAGACAGAGAGACTTACAAATACTCACTGATGCCTCGCATTTTAGCCCAAATGCATGAGATCCAAACAGGATCTCGTTCCACCCAGTCCCTTGGTCTGGGAGCTTTCGCACGACCCAGCCCAGGGCTGCCGAGCTCTCTGCACCAGAGCTGGGTATTGATAAAGCCTGCGGACGCTTTCAAGTCTGCTGAAAAGATGTTCCGAGGTGACAGATCTTAAGCAGCACACAGAGCTGAGCGCTGCTCTGCTCTCCACACCCTTCACCGCTGCCAGGGAAAAGCAGCCACTATCAGTGATAGCTGGATCCAATTTATTAGGCGCTTCGAGGAGACATTCATCAGGCAGGGAGATAAATAATCTTCAGATGGAACAATTAAATTTAATTGCCTGAAGATTATTTGTCTCCTTCCCTGATGATTGTCTCTGCTGAGCGCCTTATAAATTGGATCCAGCTATCAGCAGCATTAATGGCGCTTCCCCTCAGGACTGGCCCAGCTGCCCAGACCAAAACACTGGGCTCGGAATGAACTTTCACTGTTACAGACTGTCACTGTTACTGAAACTGATGCTGCCTCCAGACTCACGGGTGGTTTTCTCCTGCAGTTAGGCAGGGCTGCGCTCAAGGTGTCTGGGTTTTCTGGTCCCTGGTGGTGCATCCTGAACTCAGAAGAGCTGCTCCAACTCTGGTGGCCCTGTGGCAGTGATGTCCGCTTGGCAAAGGCTTGAGGAGGGATGTGGTGAGCCCCAAGGTGGATCGTGCAAGGTTTCATTCAGTGGGCTGGATTTTGTTGTGGCTGCAGAAATGAGAAACTGAAGCTGTGGGGCCCAAAGCACACTATGGAGCAGCCATGGCAATTTGCACTGGCCATGAGAGAAATGGTGGCAGAGCCACACGTGTGGGCTCACTAACGCCTGCCCAGCCAGTCTGCCAGCTCAAGGGCCAGCACACTGCAGGAGCATGGCTTTTCCATGCAGAGGCAGAGCCAGGGTAGCCACCTTATTCCTGTTACTCCAGGCCGGGACCAGAGCTGGAACCTCTTCAACAACCCAGGAGCCATTGACTCCCTCCTCCGTATATGTCTGAAGTCTGGAAAATATCTTAAATATGGGAGAGGAAAGGGAGGGGTTTGATCCTCAGCTGGTGTAAATCAGCGGAGCTCCACTGACGTTGTTGGACGATTACTGAGACTCATGTCCTCTGACCCCAAAAATTTCTAGGGAGGGAGGTAATGACTGCAGAGCATTCCAGTGTTGCAAGAGATCTTCCTCCAGCCTGGCTTCAGGAAGGCTGTAACTGCCTGAAGGGGAGCACAGGGATAAGTGTCTGGGTGAAAGAAACGGACAAGGAAAGCCCCAAGGAACCCCTCTCTGAGCCGCAGCCGGAGGGCAGGCTGGAATCCGGAGAGGCTGGGCTGTAGGGACCCTACACCGTGGGGAGAGCTCATCCTCCTGCACCTTTCCGAGTGTGGAGGATGGATGGCTCTGGATGGGAACACCGTGATGTTCTGTTCTCACGCCCTTCTGGGCAGGGGTGCAGTCCAGTGCTTCTGGTCCAGCCCCACTGGTGCCCACCTTGCACCCGGGGTACCCCGGAGCAGTCAGTGGCTCACTCCACATGGTCCACCCTGCCTGCCTTGGGAAAGATTTGGGCTGTTGGCAGTGGCCAAGAGCCATGAGCAGCACACCCTCCGCTCCAGCACTGCCAATCCTCTGACAGAAGAGCTGTGTCCAGGCATCCCCGAGCGAGAGGCAGCATTTGGAGGTGCAGGCCGGGCGCCAGCGCTGCGCTCCTTCCTGCGAACAGCGCCGAAAAGACCCTGGAATCAACATGTTTACTGACAGACTCCTGCGCTGTTGGCCTGCTTTTCTGAGGAAATGAAGCTTGTGCAATCACATTGTCTGGGGGTGTCTGTTCCTAATAACTTCTCAGTCCACCAGCCAATTCCAATCCAATTTGTCGGACGGGGAGAGGTCTCAAAATATTGCGTCCTGCCCGGTCTCCCTGCAGCGTGCTGGGTGGCGAAATGGGGCGCAGGTAACTCGGACCAGGTGAGGAATAGGATCACCTTCCACACAAAGTCACGGAGAAGAGCAGCAGGGTGGCAGCTGGTGGGCAGCAGGCAGCCCCAGCCCCGTGGGGAAGAGGACCTCTCCAGCTGTGGCCGGAGCCGGATGCGCGCCGTCAGCTCAGAGAGGATGCGCATCCGGAAGGACGGAGCTCCAGCTCCTCTCCAGCTCCAGCTCCTCTCCAGCTCCAGCTCCTCAGCGCACGTCTGGGCAGAGAGGACGGAGTCCGCACGAGCCACGGCTGCCAGAACGCTGGGGCTCGGCGCGGAGCAGCCTCCAGCTCCCCAAAGCGCCGGGGCTGAGGGTCCTCAACTGGAAGGCAGGGGCTCCCAGCGGGCAGAAGCCCCCCTTCCTCCAGGGATGGACATTTCCAGGAGCGGGCCCCTGGCCAAGCAGAGCGGGACCTGCTGCTGCCGGGCGCCGCGCTGTGTCTCGCTGCAGGCCGGACGGGATGCGGCCAGCGGGGCCGTGTTTCTCCTCTGGGCGCTGCTTTGATTTGCTGAAGGCGCTCCGTGGCCCGCCTGGTCTCCCCGGGTCAGCCCTGCCAGCAACACGAGCTTAACAGAGCTGGAGAGGACTATTTTTTTAAGCGCCTATACAAACATGATTTGTTTTGTAATAACTCTTCTTCTGCTCTGTTTTGAAGGGGATGATGGCTCTGGGATCTGAGGAGCTCTGAGACAGCTCAGAGCAGCTCAAATTCCTCCCCACGTGCTATCAATTAACATCTTCATTAAACACCCGCTCAAAGCCACTTCCAGCCAGAGCATGACAGCGCAACAGAGCTTGGCTTCGTGAAGTCACCCGGAATTGATGACAAATCAAAAAGGGCTTGGTTTGTCCTGTACCAGCCACACATGGACATGGGAGAGAGCTGCCAATGGAGGGAGCGAGTGTCGCTGCTCAGCTCCTCATCACCACACAGACCAGAAAACAACACCCACGCCATGGGGGGACCTGCTGCCTGTGCACTTGCTGGGAGAGACACTGGCCGCAGCAGCAAATCCCCTCCCTGGCCTCGCAGCCTGCTCCCAGGCCAAAGTGCCCAGGGCAGCTCTCCAGTTGACTTCCTTGAGACTTGACCTTTGGTTAACCCAGCAAAGCAGGAAGATTGGGAAAGCCCTCTGGAAGGAAACACCACTACAAAATTGTCCAGTCTGGTGTTTCTTAGAGACTCTCCATTGTATCTTCTCCCTCTAATTTACTGAAACTATGGGCATCCAGGAATCCCAGCCCCTGGCAGTGTACAAACTGCCTGTCTGCATCACCATGCACAGCCTTGTGCCCTCAGGGGTGACCAGCAAGGGACCACAGCCTTCTGCTAGCAGGACTCCATCTCTGCTTGCGTGGCAGTGATGGCACCAGCTGGCTCTGAACCAGCCAATCCCACATCCCAGACTTGGTACCAACATCTGTGTTTCAGCCAGGAGCAAAAAGGCGTGTTTCCATTTTCAGTCAAAACAGTGAAACCTGGGACTGAAGTCTCTGTGAGAGCTCGGGTGCACTGATAACCCACGCTCAGTGCTCAGCCCAGACCGCTCACCCCACCACAGGCTCTTCCCCTTCGTTAGACAGCCAGAAATGTGAACCCCCTGGTGGAACCTGGCAGCACTGGGTCCCACCACGCACCTCTCTCTCCCCACCCTCCTTCCTGCTCAGGGTGTGCTGGGCACCACCACCTCACCGTGGTTTCTCACTTGGTGCTTGCAGCAGCCGGGGTGGCAGGACCAGGCAGCTCCTGCAAGAGGATAAACTGGGAATGGCCAGGGCCTGTCTGCCAGCCTGGGAGTGGGATCCACAGTCGTGTTTTACAGGGATAACAGTGGGACCTTGGAATATTCTCCCTCCCTTGCTTCTGTGCCCAAACACACACAGTTTGACTAAATGTCACCCAAGGGACCTACTCTTTAAAGATACCACAAAATCGTGGAACCACAGATTGGTTTGGGTTGGAAGGGACCTTAAAGCTCATTTTGTTCCCCCCCCTCTGCCACAGGCAGGGATACCTTCCACTGTCCCAGGTGGCTCCAAGCCTCATCCAACCTGGCCTTGGGCACTTCCAGGGATGGGGCAGCCGCAGCTGCTCTGGGCACCCTGTGCCAGGGCCTCAGCACAGATCCAGATACATGGATCTATAATTAGTAGTTCGTTTCCCACGTCCTTTAAGATAAATTTAGCAGACTTTGGCGCCTGGTTCCACTTTGACTGTGACATTGCAGGGCAAACCTTCGTGAGAGTGACAGTCCAGCATGGACCTCATCTCTGCCGTGCTCTTGTACAGAAACCTCCATCCATGACCGGCTGGGCTTTGCATCCGTGGATGGCACCGGGCTGGGTTTGTTCTTAATACAGATCCTTTGCTGAGTGCGCTGCTCATGGAGGGGCAGGAGCAGCGGTGCTGGGACTGGGAACAGGGAATATCAGAACACTTGTGGCCATAACACCTCCCAGTACTCTGTCCCACCACTTCACTCGCCTGTGAACCACAGCACACACTCTGATCTTTTTCAGGACACTTCACCCCTCTCTGCCTCCTTCTCCATGCAGCACGGCCAGGGGCTCAGTGGGATGGATTTCCACAACCTGGCACCTAGTGCATTTGATTTCCAGTGCTGAGGCATTGTTGGAAACCAGCTGTGTCAGGCAAAACAGGGGGAGCCACATTAACTGATACCAGCGTGGTGACGGGCCCCGTACAGCTGCGAGCAGGAGCGGTGACATTTGTTTGCAGAGTGCTCTGTTGTGGTTTGGCTGTGGCTGGCTCCACGCGGGGCTTTGGTGGGGAGAGGAATGCGGCTGGGTCCAGAGCAGCACGCACAGCTATTCCTGCCACAGCACTGCCACCGAGGAGCTGCTGTGGTCCTCAGCAGGCTGGGCAGCCAGTTCCAGCCCGGGCTGTCCTGGGGGCTGAGACAGGTGGAAAGTGGGGAAACTGGTGAATGAGAGGCTGGACATGTGCTCACAGCCCAGAAAGTCAGCTGTGTCCTGGGCTGCATCTTCAGCTCCATTCAGGTGAGACCCCCCCCTACAGAGCTTCCTCCAGATCCGGGGTCCTGGGCATAAGAAGGGTGTGGAGCTGCTGGAACAACTCCAGAGGAGGCCACGGAGATGCTCCGAGGGCTGGAGCCCCTCTGCTCTGGAGCCAGGCTGGGAGAGCTGGGGGTGCTCACCTGGAGAGGAGAAGGCTCCAGGAATGCCTCAGAGCCCCTTCCAGGGCCTAAAGGGGCTCCAGGAGAGCTGCAGAGGGACTGGGGACAAGGTATGGAGGGACAGGACACAGGGAATGGCTTCCCACTGCCAGAGGGCAGGGTTGGATGGGATATTGGGAAGGAATTGTTCCCTGGGAGGGTGGGCAGGCCCTGGCACAGGGTGCCCAGAGCAGCTGTGGCTGCCCCTGGATCCCTGGCAGTGCCCAAGGCCAGGCTGGACACTGGGGCTTGGAGCAGCCTGGGACAGTGGAAGGTGTCCCTGCCATGGCAGGGGTGGAAGGAGGTGATCTTGAAGTCCCTTCCAACTCAAACCATTCTGTGATTCTGTGAAGTCGAGGACTGCAGTCCACCCATTTAAAAACCACCAAAGAAAGAAGAGCAGAATCATAATTTGTTGCTATCTTCATGTGCAGATCAAATTAAACTACTTCAGGACAAGCACATTTGCATCTTCAAATGTTCTTTGAAGCCCGAGACAGCAAAGTGCACACTCAGCTTTGAGCATGTGGTTTATGATCTATGGCATTAATCTGGGGCTTGAGGGAATACTGATTTAAAAACATTGTCTCAGCACATTATCTGTTGGATTTTTCTTTTTTCTTCCCACCAAAAAATGCAATTTTATCCATAATATAAATGTTCATAAAGGATTCTCGATTTCAGCAGAAGGTATCCTCCAAAATTCTTGAGTTAGAATAAAGTCGTAGATAGTCACTGGTTTGTTTCCATGTTTTGGTTTTTCAATGAAAGTGAGTTTGGTTAAAAAAAAAGGTTTGCTTTTCTTTTTTAAGTGGAAATAAAATAAAATAATGCACTACTGCTTCCTCATGAATTTGTATCTTTGTATTCTCAGTTTCTGTTTTCACAGCATTTTATTTTTCAGGTTGCTTTGGGAACAGAAGACTTCCCTGTGTCCCAGGAGTTTTCTTGGGATGGAAAGAGCTGTTTCCTGCCTGGTCTGTACATGGGTTTGGAGGACCTCACGCCAGAAAATCCTAGACACACCAAAGTCACCCGGAACTTTCTGATGGTGCTAATGTTACCCGGACTCTCATCTCCTCCAGCCCAAGTGTCTTTGTGGTTGGCAAATTGCAATCCTGCTCTAAAATCCGTGCCGTCCAGCCCGGTTCCACGTGGGAAGTGGTTTTGCCCACAGCGCACAGAGCAGACCAGCGTGTGGTTTCCAGGGAAGACTGAGATCCTCAGCAAAGGCTCCTGGACACGAGCCTCAGGCCAGCGGGGTTTGCTCTGCAGAGCTGCACCTTCCGTGGGCATCCGGGCAGGGCACGGAAGGCGTGGGCGCCCTGCGGCCCCTGGGCTCAGCAGCACAAACCCGGTCACGGCCGCTTTCCATCACAGCAGCTGCGTGGGGGCTCCGTGGGCAAACCGTGCCTGGCACTGCACGGGGCGGTACAGAGCTCCTGCAGATGATAGAGAACTAATTAACTTAGTAATTGCGTGTGCTGGGATAGCCCTGGAACTTCCACGCTCTTTTGGATGGCTGGGATGGGTCTTGCTCATGTTCTCACCTCCCGTTTGAGGGGGGAGGCTTTCACTGCCTCCAGTGGGGCAGGCTCGGAGCATCTCACCTCTGTGCCCGCTGCAGCAGCTCTTCAGCCATCCCCTGTAACCAGAACTAAGGAAAGAAGAAGTTTCCCAGGCAAAAAAAAAAAAGAATAAATAGAGGTGAGGAGAAAAGAAAAGGGAAAAAACCTCAAAAAACCTAAAAAACCCCAAACAAAACACTCCCATGTCTCAGATTCAGAGAGCAAACTTTGGGAGGCACAAACCTGGATTCATGTCAGATAAATTGAGCAACTCCCTTTGGACGGGAGCAAAGCAAATCAGATGCTTCAGAGCTGATGCCAGCAAGCTCCTGATTTTGAGGAGGAAATTCAGTGTCACAATTCGGGTTTATTTCTATGAATTCATACGATGTGAGCAGGATACCACCGAGGCATGGCTCCTCTGGCAGTGGAAATGAACACATTCCCATTAAGCTGCATGGAAGTGCTCTGGTTTTGCCCTGCTGTGATTCTGGACCTGGGCCTACATCCAAGTGAAAGGAGAAGACCTGTTTGTCCACCTGGACAGGTTCATACTTTGCTTCTCTGTGCCCAGGAGCAAAAACCAATACACTGATCTGCATTTCCATGCTGTTAGTGACGGAAATGATAATGACAAAGAGACAAAAAACTCTCAAAAAGCAGGAATTGTTCTGCAGCATCATCTCTTGGTGCTCCACAGCACCTGGAACAGTAGAATGTCCCGTGCCTCCAAAGGAAGCTGGGAAATGCATCCCCCTGTGGTGTCCACTGCTGCCCTCAGACCCTGCTTCTTCCCACCTCCCAGAGGGGCACTGCTCATACCTACCCCAGCCCAGATGGGATTTTTAAGGATGCACATCTCCAGGATGTGGGATTGTCCAGGAAGTGCTGGTACGAAACCCAGGAAGGGATGGTGTGTGCAAGGTGTTGGGGCGGTGTCAGCGTGTCCAGAAGGACCCAGGCGGTGACAGTGCCCCTGTGCTGGGCCACTGGGGAGGCCACAGCCCAAATCCTGCGGCAGTCCTGGGCCCCTCATGACAAGAAGGACACTGAGGGGCTGGAGCGTGTCCAGGGAAGGGAAGGTTTGGGAAGGGAAGGGAAGGGAGCACCAGGAGCGGCTGAAGGAGCTGGGAAAGGGGCTCAGCCTGGAGAAAAGGAGGCTCAGGGGGGCCCTTGTGGCTCTGCACAAGTCCCTGACAGGAGGGGGCAGCTGGGGGGGTCGGGCTCTGCTCCCAGGGAACAGGGACAGGACAAGGGGAAACTGCCTCAAGTTGCAGCAAGACAGTTTCAGATTGGATATTGGAAAAATTTCCTCATGGAAAGAGCTGTCAGGCACTGGCACAGCTGCCCAGGGGAGTGGTGGAGTCACCACCCTTGGAGGAATTTAAAAGCCATGTGGCTGTGGCACTTGGGAGCATGGGTTAGAGGTGGCTTTGGCAGTGCTGGATGAATGGTTGGACTCCATGATCTCAGAGAGGTTTTCCAACCTGGACGATTCCCTGTGATACCAGGGCAGGGGGTTAGCAAGCACTAGAGGTGCTCGCCTGGGTTCAGGCGGGTGCATGGCACACAGGGGGGTACAGGTGTCTCTGTGCCTGGGTGCTGGCAGTGCCCACCTGGCAGGGCCGGGGACACGGGCGCGCAGGGACAGCTGTGTCTGCGCCGGGTGCCACAGGTCTGTGCGGGCAGTGTGCCAGCCCTCCGGGATTCTCACCTGCTTTGCTCATTAGATACCGGAGAAAAGGGATGCTATGAGCAAAACGATGCCTCTTCCACCTTCCACGACGGGAGAGAGCAGGGCTGAGCTCAGGTGCTTTGGGGGTTCTCCTCCCCTGCCTGTGTCATGGTGCACATGCCAGAGCGAGCGCCAGGTCCCATGGAGAAAACCCCTTCACCAACCCTCTGCACCAGTGCAAGGAGACCTACCAGGGCTAACCCCGAATCCTGGTGCTGCCCGGGTTGAGTGCCCTGGCTGCCCCTCACCCAGCACCTCCTCACACCGCCTCAAAGAGCCACCGTGGCTCCCACAGCCCCAGCACTGAGACGGCAGCCTTAAAAACCGCCGCAGACAGAGCCTGCTGCTTTCCATTCCCACTCCTTCACTGTGGGGAAGGGCAGGACAGCGACTGAAGGCTCAACAACCTGCTCAGAAAGAAAACATCGGGATGCGCTCAGGAAACCGCCCAGGGAGAGAAGGAGAATGGGAAAAGAGGCAACCACCTTGCAAGTGCCATTCTTCAAGGAATGTTGTGCAGCAGAGGCCACAAAGATGACGAAGGGTTTGGAGCACCTCCTTATGAGGAGAGACTGTGGGGGCTGTGCCTGGTCACTCTGGAGAAGAGATGGCTGAAAGGGGATCCCATCCATCTGTACAAATATCTCCGAGGCAGCCGCCAAGAGGATGGTGCCAGACTCTTTTTAGTGGAGCTCAGCCACGGGAGAAGGAGTAATGACCATAAACAAAACCACAAGAAGTTCCACCTCAACATTAGGAAGAACTTCTTTCCATGGAGGGTGGCAGAGCCCTGGAACAGCTGCCCAGGGAGGGCATGGAGTTTCCCCTCTCTCAAGACATCCCAAACCCACCTGGATGTGTTCCAGTGCCACCTGCTCCAGGCGACCCTACCTGGGCAGGGGGTTGGACTGCATGATCTCCAGGGGTCCCTCCCAACCCCAAATCTTCTGTGATTCTGTGAGGAGTGTGTTGCATCAGGACATCACACATCCCCATGTCCCTGGTTGTGGGGCTTCCCACACAACAGCTGTGGAACTCCTGCCCTTCCCACTTTGCATCCAACTCTGCTCCTACCCAGGCCCCAGCTCTTTCCCTCTTCCTCCCCCGGGCAAGGGGAGGAGTTCCCTGTTCCCTGCAGCCAAGCGATCCAAGCTGCTGCGTGGCCAGAGCAGCTCCCGCAGGAAAGCTTTGCACGGCCAGCGAGAGCCTTCCAGGGGCAGAGCTCTGCACAGAGGTGTGGGCAACCAGCCCCCAGCTGCAGAGGGTCCCAGGTCCGGCTGCAGAGACTGTCTCAGGCCCACCCCAAAGACCAGTGCCCGGCTTTGGGTCATGGCTCCATCTCTCTTGACGGAGCAGGGCTTCTAGGAAGGGAGAACAAATTCTTAAGGAAAGGGGAGGCCTTTTTCCCTTCTGGGGTCAAACAAAAGGGCATCAGGAGTTGCACGGCTCCATGCTGAGGAGCATCAGGGACACAGATGTAGCTTTCTGTACGGAGCCCTGATCTAACACTGAATGCACTCTGTGACTTCCAAAAAGCCACTTCAGTTTTCCACCAGTTGTGCCTTCCCTCTGCCCTGCCTCAGGCTCTCAGCATCAGTAGGTGACACGTGTAAGGGGCAGGGCCACCCTGCAGCTCCTGCCTCTTTGGGGTGTCCGTGCCTGTGGATGCCCAACAACCACAAGCACCATGGGAACGTCTACACGCACCAACCCACTTCTTCCTTGACCTGGGAGAGTGGGATTGGTTTTAACTTGAGGCAGAAGACAAGCAAAGGAGAGAGGAGATGGGAGAAGTGCCTTTTAAAACGTTCCTTTGTCGCTCGCCTCCACATCCCATGGCGCTGCCTGCAGTGACGTCAATGCGGTGCTGGCTGATTTGCACCAGCTGAGGGGCTGGCACGGGATCCTCCCCTCCACAGTGGCTCTGACGTGGGGCAGGAAGGGTTCGTGCTGGGATATATTCCTGCCCGTGCCACACTGGTTGCCGCAAGGCGAGGAGTGAGGAACCTCTGCGGAGCGACAGCCGATCCGTGCGGCTGCCCAGAGAGCCCCTCCTGCACCCTGGCACCCAGCGACGGGGGGCTGCCGCCCAGCCCTGATCCCTCCGTGCCAGGAGAAGGGCAGCAAGGCAGGCGGCTGCTGCAGGGGCATCAGCATCGGGAGCCTCACCTTGCCAAGGAGTGCCAGACCGGCACCTTGCCCGCAGTGCTTGTGCCAGCTGTGACACAGCATCCCTGCTCCTCTCCTGGGGTTCTTCCCTCAGCGGAGGCTGCAAGGCATCCAAGGCATCCAGCCCTGCAGCTCTGGGGTTCCACCACCCTGTGGAGGTGATGCCTTGGCACGGCCCAGCTTATCTTGCTGCCTTACAGAGCAGTGAAGCCCAGAAGAGCATTTCTGACTTGTACTTTGCTCCCACACGCGATCTGTGTGCTAATGTAACGCTGCACAGCGTGGAAAGCATCCCACTAAACACTCCTGGGAAAGAGGAGCCCAGCCCTTGGAATCGGGGCCGGTTTGGGGGATGGACGATGGAACGCTACGCACCGAGCCACAAGAAGGACAAGTGATACGCGGTCAGCAGCAGTCGTCTTTACTATGGACCACAGGAGAGCAGAAAAGTAACCTTGTTAACAGGAGACCTAGCGGCTAACAAAGTGTCATCATGCTGTAGGACGTACAAGAGAAGCACAATCACCAGAACAAAACGGCACCCGGGGGGACGGGGAAGCCCAGGGGGTTGCAGGAGATGCCCTATAGCAAACCTCTAGTGTGGTGCTGACACGTCTGCGAGTGCAGGGGGCTGGCCGCATGGGTTTCTTTAGCCTTGGACACAAGTCAAAGGGTCTTCACCTTTGCCCAACTCCAGTGGCTCTGGCACAATGATTATTGATGTTTTTTCAGAATAAAAATACTAATATAATTTTGTCCCAAGAACTGTGTGCAAGAATCATTTCTCCAGGTGCAGTGAAAGGAGGGCAGATAGGAAAAAACCCTTCCCAGGGCTGTCCTTGTGGTTCGTGCCCTCTCCTCAGTGACACCACAGCCCTCCCCAGCAATCCTCTGTGGCTTTGCCTTCAGTGAATCCCAAACAAGGTTCTTCAGAAAAAAAAGAAAGGGAAAAAAATGTATTGCTGCTTCTTCTTGTAATATTTTTTCCTCTCTCTCTCTCTCTCCCCCCTCTTTCTCCTTAGAAATGTTTACTTTCAAAAATTCCATTCCTGCAGAGATTCCTCCTGAGCTCTGAGGTCTCCGCACTCCACCCTCCTCCAGTCAGAAAAACTGAGTCTCGATGTCTCTTTGGTTAAAAAAAAAATTTAAAAAATAGCACAAACAAATAACACACAACCCAGTATGATCCCATTCCACCCCGCGGACGCCTGATGAGAGGGTGTCTGTGGAAGGAGGAAGCATCAGAGACGAGCTGTCTGCTCTCTGGAAGCCGAGGTCTCCGCGCCGTCCCGTCGGCTCTCCTCCTCTCATACGGTGGTCGCTGGCCCGTACTGGAGCACCAGCGGGGACGTCTCCTTGATGCGGACGTAGAACCGCCCCTCGGGCCGGCTGGTGTGGAGGGACAGGGGCAGGAAGTCATCGGGGAGCCACCGCTCGCTCTCGTCGGCAGCGAACACCAGTCCGAAGTGCTCCAGCTGCTCCTCGCCGTAGCAGACGGCGGCCGAGCCGCCCAGCACGTCCCGCGAGAGCCCGTTCATCTCCAGCACCACCAGCTTCACCACCTCCCTGGCGGGCGTCTGGCCGCCGATGTGCAGCTGCGGAGAGAGAGGCGGGAGAGACGGATGGTAAGGGGGAGGAATGAGGAGAACCAGGGGCCGGAGGCAGCACACGGCACGGAGGAATGGCGAGGGCGGAGGAGCAGCTGCCCCCGTGGTGCCCGTGAGCAGGTGGCAGCAGCCTGGCACAGAGCCATAGGCACACCGTGCCCAGGGAACGCCCAAGGAGTGCCCCGGCATGCCAGGGCCCAAACTCATGGACTGCTCTCCTGCCTCCACTGCTCTCTTCAAGCCCTTGCCACTCAACCCCTGCACGTGCCACCTACAGCTCTGCTCAGGCTGTCCCACCACCTCATCACCTGTAGCTGGAGAGGGACAGTCCCTGTCCTGCTCCCGGTACCATGGAGGGATCTGTGAGAAGTCCCTCTTGTGAGCAGGGTCCAGGCCCTCAGACCAGCTGGACCGCAACAGCTCTGCCAAACCAGAACTGAAACCTCTTTGGAACGTGGCACTAAATTTCATCCCGTGCACCAGCTTGGGGTTCTCCCACCAACAGCTGCCCTTGCCCTGCGCTTCCCTGGGGACAGCCCTCTGAATCCCAAATCCTCTCAAGAAAACGAGCACACTGGGGCCCTGGCTGCTAATGCCGGGAGCCGCTGCTTGGCTTCAAAGGCCCAAAGGCAGGACGTCCATCCTCGCCCAGGCAAGGCAGCGTTTCCTTTGGCACATCTGTGAGGGCTTGCGGAGCGCCAGGAGTGCTGCCCTGGCAGGGTGGTCCCAGCCCCGGGCCCACGTGAGCACTGCCAGCCCCGAGCAGCCATGGCAGGGCTCAGCTGATTTACACCAGCCGAGGAGCCGTGCCTTTGAACTCGCCTTTCTTCGAGGAGAACATCGTAAAACGCTTTCAAGCAGGCGTGTCCAGAGCTTTGCAACTTCAAAAGCCGCGTGGGCAGCCCGCCAAGAACCCGAGGGCTGCGCTTCAGCTCCATAGAAATCTATGGACATTCCTCAAATGGAAAATAATCCTGCGAGGCAGAGTCGTCTCTGCTAGGATGTCCCGGCCGGGTGCAGAGACACTGGCTATCAAACCTCCCCAGCAATAAACCAATCAGCCTGTTGGCCCCGTTCTTCCGCTGCCATTCCTTTAAGGTCGCTTTCAACCCAAACCAGTCCACGATTTAATGATTTTCTGCTCCATCATCCTCATTCCTGGGCACCAGGAATGTCTTGGAAGGGAAATTTCAACAGGGGAAGGATCTCCATGGCTGGGACCAAAGGAGGCCACAAAGCCAGGGGGGACCTGCCCAAGATGTGTGTCCTGGGGGATGTCCTCCATGGGGGATCCCACCTGGAGCAGGTGTGAGTGATCAGAGCTGGGGGGTCAGCCCTCGGCAGCAAAGCCCTCATGGAGAGGAGTCAGGTCACACAGCTGCTCCAGCAGAGCCTGAAGGAGCATGGAAGGAGCTCTGCCTGCTTCCCCAGCTGGAACTGGAGTGGGTTCTGCCACTGGAGTTGCCACAGGCTGGAGACAAAAGGCTCCTGCTCTCCCTTCCCTAATGGGGAAGGCTGGAGACAAAAGGCTCCTGCTCTCCCTTCCCTAATGGGGAAGGCTGGAGCAGGGAGCACACACCTGGGAAGGGGAGGCTGTAGGAGGAACAGGGCAGGGGTGACAGCTGAATTTTGGCTGGGAAGGATGATGTGTTTGAACACCGGGACGTGGCAAGGGAAACCCACCAATGTGTCCTTTGCTCTGCCTGCCCACACTGGGTGGCACCAGCCTGCTGTCACCTGCTGAACCACAGACCAAGAGCTGAACTTCGGCCCCGCTGCCTTGTCCCCAAAACTCGCTACACGTGGCCCTGGCTCGCTCCTTCTGCAGCAGTGGCCATCGCTCCTGCACAGACACCCTGTCCTGCCAGGAGCCTCATCGCTACAGCAGGGACAGAGGGAGTCAGGGCAGGAGTGCTGCGGGTCCCCAGGGGACCTCACCCCTGGGACGGCGGAGGACGGGGAGGGCAGTGCCAGGTGTGGGGCACACAAGCCCTGCTGCCTGTGTCCCCATCCTGCCAGCCCTGTCCCTCCGGGCACGGCAGAGCCGCTCTGCCACCCGTTACAGGCTCCGGTACCTTGACACTGGTCTCTTTGGAGAGTCCCGTTTCGTACTGAGGGCAGACCCTCAAGGTCACAGAGCCCAGCTTCTTCCCTTGGTCGGCCAAGCCCCCGGGCTGCTCTGGCTGCTGCTCTGGCAAGTTCTGAGTCCACTCATCCGAGCGCGTCCGGCAGACGGGCTCTGAGCCCTGTCCGCCCCGGCGGCGCTCGGGGCTGGGCGTCGAGCCAGTCCCCGGCCTGAGCTGGCCGCAGTGGCCCGCGGTCCTGCTCTCCGTCAGGGAGCTGTCCACGGAGCCGGGGCAGGACTTTCTCGGGGCGGGGCAGTGGGGCTTGGGGAAGTCCAGGCTGCTGGTCCGGACGCAGTACGCCTGCCGCTTCTCCGTGATGCGCAGCAGCTCGATCTGCCGGCTGGGCAGGACAAAGTCGCTGTCATAGAGCTCGGGCGGTGGCCGGGGCTCCTCCGGCGGTGGCGGCACTGGGGGTGGGGTCTTGAGCTCGTGGCTCTGCAGGACATCCGGGGCGCTGTCCCGCAGGGTGCGGGCGGCCCTCCGGCTGCAGCACTCGGGCCCCGAGGAGGAGGAGTACACCAGGTCCAGCTCCTTCGGGCTCTGCGCCCGGCTGGAGTCGTAGTCGCTGTCGGTGGCCAGGAACACCTCCGAGGAGCCTTCCTCGTCCGACAGCCCGTGAGAGTCTGCGAGGGGTGAGAGAAGCGAAGAGGGGCTCAGCCCGAGCGTGGACGAGCCCGGCTGAGGTGGAATCCAAAGAAGCCTCCGAGGTTTGCCCCCTTGTCGCACCCCGGCGCTGCGCTCGCCGCGGCACGGGCAGAGCGGGTCCTGCCCCGCTGAGACCGACCGCCCTGGCCGCCCTGCCGGCCCCAGCCCTGCCGGCCCCTCGGGTGCACCCAGCCCTGACCCAGCGAGCACGGGCAGCCCCCGAGCCCGCGGGGCAGGAGCTCGGCACAGCCGGGCCCTTACCAGAGTTGAGCTTGCGGCTGGTCTCTGGTGAGGGCACCGGGGAGGGAAGGTAGTCAAGGTGGGACGAGGAGGACCGGGTTTTCTCCTTCGCTGGCCCCCCGGCCTCGCTGAGGAAGCCGCTGAGAGAGACCCCACAGGAGGGCTGCTTGTAGCGGGCGTGCTGCAGGGCATCCATGATCCAGCGCATCTCTCGCCAGATCTCCTCCATTTGCTGCCAACAGAGGAAACGGAGGGGCCCTTTCACACAGCAAACGACAGCAGCGAGAGAGTCCCGTGGCAAAACACGGACTCTGTACACACGCCTCTCTCCGGAGCTTTGGGGTATCCCTGAGCCGGGAAATGGGAAGAAAGTGCTCTCAGGTAGGAGGAGGATGCAGCTGCTGGTTCAGCAGGACCTGCCTGCTGCAGGCAGCGGGGCTGGAGACAGGGGCAGTGCGGGATGCTGTTCTGCAAGCCCATGCCAAAACGCACTTGCAGGCCCTTTTCTAGCAAGGAGGGCATGTGCACAGCAGGAGCCTTTGGCTCTCGGGATTTCTAATGGGATCATTGCAGTAAGAAGTTGCTACATAAAGCAACTGCAGCCTGGAGAAGAGAAGGCTCCAGGGAGACCTCAGAACCCCTTCCAGGGCCTAGAGGGGCTCCAGGAGAGCTGGAGAGGGATGAGGGACAGGGCCCTGGAGGGACAGGACAAGGGGAAATGGCTTCTCACTGCCAGAGAACAGGGTTAGATGGGATATTGGGAAGGAATTCCTGGCTGTGAGGGTGGAGAGGCCCTGGCACAGGGTGCCCAGAGAAGCTGTGGCTGCCCCTGGATCCCTGGCAGTGTCCAAGGCCAGGCTGGACGGGTTTTGGAGCAGCCTGGGATAGTGGAAGCCATAACTGGATGAGGTTTAATGTCTTTTCCAACCCAAACCATTCCATGAATCTATGAAAGCCTGGCCTGCTGCTGCCCATCAGCCACATCAGAGAAACCCCCCAGGGCCACCAAGACCGGGGAGCAGCCCTGGTGCAGATGCTGCTGCCTGACTGTCCTGGCAGGTCAGGGGCACTGTCGAGCCTGGCTCCCACCCCATACCTGGATGTAGTCCTGAACCTGCTGGTGCCTCTGCTTGGCGGTGGAGAGCTCGGCATCAGAGAAAGCCTCCCTGAGGCTCTGCTGGGAGAGGAGTGACTCCAGCTCCAGCAGGGCGGACACCTGGCAGTACTGCGTGATGAACTCCCGGTCGTACGTGAAGAAGTGGACTGGGGAGAGGAAACAAGAGACGGGGGGATGGAAACCATGAGATCCCATGCTGATGATGGTGGGATGCCCTATCACCCAAGATGAGGAGGCAACACTGTCCATTAGTCCACCTGGACAGCCCTTAGTACACCCCTCCATCCCTCCTCTGCAGGGAGTGAGGGAACTCCAGCCCAGCCCACTGCCCAGCCCAGCTCTCAGGAGGCCTCAGAGGACAAGGGGACCAGCAAGGCTGGGTTTTGGCATTTGGCATCCCTCTCCTCACCCAGCTCGAAGATCTGCAGCGGCAGCGTGAGGAAGCCAGAGCGAGGGGTGTAGGGGTTGTTCTGGCCTGGAGCAGTGCAGACGTCGTCCGATGGAGGCAGCAGCAGCAGGAAGGAGACCTGATCCCCAAAGTCCAGCACCTCTTGGCTGTACAGACGGAAGTCTTTGGCCTGCAAGAAGACAGTGCAGGTAACAGCTGCACACATCAGCCGGTGGGCCCTCTGCCCCATGCACAGAGTAGTCCTCAGGGACCACCTGCAGCCAGGGGACACTGCAGCTTCAGCACACAACCAGAGGCTCCTTGCTTTTGGCATAATCTGCATAATCTCATCACTTCTCCTCTGATTTTTCCTAAAAGTCTCGAAACTTCTCGAAGTCACCATGTCAGGATCTCAGAGAAGCGCCACCAGCAATGGCTCGGCGATGCGAGGGAGGTGCCCCCCAGCTGCCCAGCCAGGAGCACATGTCTGTCACTGGGGCTGGTGGGCTCCTTCCCAGCAGACACCTGGATGGTGGAAGAAGGTTTCTCCCCGTGCAGTGTGGCCCCAGGGGCTGCAGCTCCAGCCCAGCACTGGCCAGGGACCAGCGTGCTTTGGAGGAACAGAGCTGGGCTGGTCTCGTGCTGCCCAGGACCAGGCCACGTGGCAGCAGTAGCAAACCCCGATGCACCGCTGTCGCTCTGGGGGTACAGCGCGGGAAGGACAAACGGCTCCTGTGGACACTGTCCCTGGGCCAGCACACCCACCACTCGCCTGCTGTTCGCACAGGACTAAAATCTGGGTGCTCCAGCCCCACAAGGAGGGCCGGGCATGCAGTTCCCTGCCTGCTGCAACCACCAGCACCGTGCTCACGGCCCCGGCCCCTCCCTCCACCCCAGACCTTGGCTCCTGCCTCTACCTCTTGCAATGGGATGTTCACCAGGGCCATCAGCTCCCTGATGGCCACTTGGAGCTCCTGAAACAGGGGGTTCTGGGATGTGTCAGCCTCTGGCTCTGTGGGAACAGGCTCCTCCACGCTGGCCATCTTCTGCAGCCACTCCCACTCCTCCCTGGAGAAGGTCAGAGACAGACAGGTGAAGGAGGGAGCAGCTCGAGTGGACATGGACACAGTTTCTCTGAGAGCTGTGTTTGCTTGGCTGTTCCTCTCCCAGACAGTGCAGCATCCCCAGGGATGTGGGAGAGGTGGAGGTAGAGAGGGAACTTGGTTTGCTCCAGGCTGAATCAAAATCACAGAATATCCTGAGCTGGATGGGACCCACAAGGATTGTCGAGTTCAGCTCCTGACCCCACACGGGACACCCTAATAATCCCACCCTGTGCTGAAGCAGGAGGTGGTGGGTGCTGTCAGCCCAGATGGGGCAGAGCAGCCTGGCTGCCCCGGCTGAGCAGCCCTGCAAATCCCACCTGGAGACGTTGGGGTTGGAGCGAATCTTGACGTGGCACAGGATGTTGGGGAGCCGCTCCGGCACCAGCACTCGGATCTGATCCACGGCGCTGCACAGCTTCAAGTAGCCCAGGTAGAGGCCCGGGGAGAGGGCATGGCTGCTCCGCTGGTGGTAAGCCAGCTTGTCCTGGGGACAAAGGCACTGCTGGACTGAGCCAGTCCTCACACGGGGCCCGTGCTGATGCCGTGGCACAGCCAGTCCAGCTGGAGAAGGGGAGCGGCACAGTAAGGCAAGCCGGTGCTGCCAGGGTCAATCTGGCACCAACCTGATGCCTCCCCTTGAAACAACAGGATTTTTGGAGTCTGGCTGGGCTCTGCTCCCTCTCTGCTGTGACCTTTCCAGGCCGAGGGGGAGCAGGGAGCACTGGCGGTTCCCAGGGGAGCCCGCTGCAATCCCTGCCCCTGTGCCCAGCACACACCTGGACGGAGACGAGCAGCGTGTCCAGAGCAGTGGGCTCCTCCGGGGAGGACACGGACTTGCGGCTGGTCTGCAGCTTGCAGATGGGAACCCAGCGCACGCTCTCGAAGGTCTGGTTGGTCTTCACCTCCTTCAGGGTGACGATGAGGATGTTGCCCTGTTTGTCTTTGATGGGCTCGAAGAAGACCTGCCCCAGGTCCTGGATGCCCAGCAGCCCCTGTGCGACGGGGCGGGAAGGCAGGAGAAAGCACAGGGTCAGGGGACATCCCGGAGGCACGGTGGGTCTGGGCAGCTGGGATGTGCCTGCGGCTGCCTGCTGGAAACCAGTCTGCCCAGCAAAGCGCCCCGATGGTCCCCAGCCCCTCTGCATGACACTGCCATGACACCTGGCACCTCGTTGTCCCACGACCGGAGTCCTGCTGGGGAGGATGAGGCAGGGACCCACGGTCATGGCCTGGGTTTATCCCGGCTGTGCTGCATCTGCACGCTGCTCCCAAGGGAGCTCGGCCTCCAGAGCCCCACTTAAAGCATTTGTTCCCCACCCGGGCCGACCCTCACCTGCATCTGTGAGATGGCCAGCAGCATCTTGAAGCGCGTCTGCAGGATGCAGGAGCAGGAGGACTGGGACACGGTGACACACTGCCGCAGCCACAGGATCTCGTCCCACATGCAGGACACCTGCACGCACCAGAGAGTCAGCGCTGCTGCAGCTGGGCCACGCCAGGGGGCTTTGGGGACATGGTTTGCCTCTCTGTTTGAGCCGGGTTAGGAATGTGTGTGGGCATGCAGCACCTCTCAGCAGGGCTGCAAATAAATCCCCGTGCCACAGGCACTGAGACAACTCCAGAGTCTGCACCCGAGGGCAGCCCTGAGCCGCGCCCACTCACGCATCCATCTTCATCTAGGACTGAAACCTCAAGTTAGAATACAAGCTGGCCAACGTGGGGAGGGAGAAGAAAGCACTCTCCATCAGTAGATAAGGACCATTCATCAAACTATTTTGGTCCTGAGCTGCCCACATGCCCTTTCCCTAGGTCTGCTGACAGCGGAGGAGCTGGCAGCAGCTCCCTGCGCATCCTACAGCAGAGGCAGGGGTGCCGTGGCAGGATGCTGAGGGGAAGCAGTTCAACAGCCACTGACATTCCTGTGGAGAGGCAGTGCCCACCCGTCCTGGCACACAGCCTGCCCAGTGCGGCACCGCTCTGTCACCCATCTTTGGACTTCCAGGGCTTGGGATGAATGCCATTCCCTGGAAGCTTCCTGGTCCTTGCTGAACCCCAGCAAGCAGCAAGTCTATGGGCTGCCTGCACTGCCAAGCCCCAGTGTCCAGGCTGGAGGGGCAGCGGTGGTGTCTGATGCCTGCCTGGGTCATCCTGGCACTCCTGGCCCTCTGCCCAAGCACGGGGTCCCTCGGCCACCCACCTTGGTGAACCAGAGGAAATCCTGCATGAGCAGGCAGGAGTAGGTGTCATCAATCTCCACCACGGGGATCTGGTCTTCATGGGTCACCAGGATGTTGTCGTCCTTGTAGAAGATGGCTGTCAGGTAGAGGCCCCTGCGTGGGAGGGAGGACAGACTTCAGCGTCACCTCCATCTCCCAAAGGGTCTCCTTCCTGAGGGAAGAGGAGATGCCCTGCCCCAGGTCTCCACTCCTCTCCAATGGCCCGTGGCAGAAGAGGCTTGTGGCTGGTACGGGAGCAGGAACAGGAGCAGGAACCCAGCGTGTCACAGCAGACACCACGGCCAATGACCCCATGGCACAGAGATGGGGCCAGACTGTGCAGGGGACACTCTGGGTCTGGACAAGCTGGGGTGCCAGGTGACCCTCAGAGGTGGCGCAGGGATCTGGGCACCAGCACAGCTTGGCCAGTCCAAATGGAGAGAGCACCAAGAGCACCTTTGGTCTCTGGGCCACGGGGCTCATCTCCACTGACCGCCCCAGCTCAGGCCCGGTGCGGACCCCGCCCTGAGCACCCTGAGCCCCCAGGGTGCAGGCACAGCTCTCGGGATGGGCAGCCCTGCTGGGACAGGGGCTCTCACCAACCCCGTGCGCCAGCCTCTCACCGCTTCAGTGTCTTGAGAAACTTGCTGCCAGGGTGGAAGAGGTGCTTCAGGCTCTTGGAGACCGAATGCTTTCTGCTCTGGGGCTGGTTCTTGCAGGGCTCTGTGGAGCAGAGAGCAGAGGATGCTGCAGCAGGAGATGAAGAGCTGATGCCACCGCATCGGGAGGGCTCTGCCGAGGTCCCCGCTGCCTGAGCTGCGTCCCTGCTCTGCTCATCCATGGCACAGACCTGTTCCTGCACCACCCCAGCTCTGTGGGTCACACCACAGCCCTGGGGGACTCAGCTGCCCCCACCCCAGCCTCCCCGGAGCACCGTGCCGTGGGCTCACCGTGGCAAATGCAGTGCTGGTGGACGGTCTTCACCTGGCCCAGCAGATGGTCCAGAGCTTCAGCCTGGCCCCTCCGGCGCGGCGCCCGGCCGTCGTACTCCCGCCAGTCTGTGGGGGACAGAGCAGCATCACCCCGGCACCCTGGGGGAAAAGGGGTTCCCCTCCCCTGCTCCCACATCATCTGGGCGTCCCCCCCGTGCCACAGCGTGGCAGCAGCCATGGGTGCTGGGCACCTCTGGGTGTGCTGGCAGATCCCCAGCTTTGTGCCACTCTTCCCAGGAGCACCGAGCTCTGCACAGCACCCCGTGGCCCCCGGCCTCCCCACGGCACGGCAGGGGCACACCAGGGGGAAGGAACAAGGTTCTGTCTGTTGCTGCTGCACTTCGCTGGCTTTAAAAAATAAAATTCTTTCCAGTCTCTTCCTCCAGGTCTTCCCCAGTTGCTCCAGATGAGCGCTGGGAGCTGGGCTTACCTCGACAAACACATAAATAAACTCCCGCCAGCTCCACCCGCTGTGGGACGGCAGCAGGACCATGAGCGGGGCCGGGGACCTGCCGGCTCTTCTCCCTCAACTTTGTATTAATTGCTTCAAACACCCCCTGTGTCCTGCCCGCTGCTGTTTTCCATGGAAAGTTCAGCTCTGTTAACTTTGGCTAGAACTTGCCGCTATTTTTAGTAGCTTTAAAAACACCCAGGGAGGTGCCTGACTATATTCTGCTGGGCCAGGGAGGGATCTCTACCGAAGGGAGAAATATTAGTGGCAATAAAAATAAATAAACCCCACTCCTGTCTGATTCACTTCAGCCACACTCAATTGATGCCACCTGGATCTTGGTCACAGGGAATGTGACCTGCGTGAGGTGGCAAATGGGCTTTAAAGTGGGTGAAAACATGACCAGGACATGATAAAACCAGGGCAGTGGGCTGCCGTGCCCTTGCTGTGTGCATTCCTAGACATGCAAATGGATTTTTGGTGATTTCAGTGCTCTGTGGATGTGCAGCCAGAGCTGTGCATGGTGCTGCACGTCTCTGACCCATCACTGTTCACCCCCAGCTGTCCCCAGTGCCCTCACTGCACCCGGGTGCCTGCAGCATGCTGGTGCAGGATGTGCTTCCATGGCCTGGTCCCTGGGACAAGCTCAGCCTCCCATGGGGCTGCTCCTTACTCATGCACAGCACTAATCCCAAGGGACACCACACAGGCAACTGTTTTGGGACTGGTGACAAGTGGCAGAGGCCATTCTAGAGCTCCCTCAGTCCTGAACTTCAGGCTGCTCTTTGCAGCTCAGTCCTCCTGGCCCCCCTCCACGCAGCACCCCGGGGTGCCTTGTGTGACATCAGGTGGCTGTTTCCTGACACTTTTCCTGGGGCCAGCATGGGGAGCAGAGTGCTGACAGCCCAGAGCTGGTCTCTGCTGGGGCTCGTGACCCCCATCCCAGCTCGACGCCAGGGAATGCAGGTGCTTGGCTCTGGGCTGGATGGGAGAGGCCATGTGGTGGCACAGAGTGGGAGGCCACTGCCACCCAGGACCGGGCCACTCTGAGTCCTGGCTCTGAGCCGCCACCTGGCTTCCTCCTTGGGATGGGCTGATCCAGGTGGCCTGAAACAGCCCAGCCTTTCCCAGGTGGCAGGGATAATACAGGGCTGAAAACCCCCATTTGGCAAAGCACCCGCTGGCTGGAGGCAGCATCCCAGAGCCCCAGGCACAGCCTCCCTGCCCGGCCTGAGACTCCAAATTCTGCCTCGCCCCTGGCTCCGCTCACTCCCAGCCCAGCAGTGAGAGGGACCCCCGGACGGCACAGGGAGCTGCCCTGTCCCCCCCGCCCCGCGCTGGCTCCCACGGGGTGTTCCCGGGGGTACTCACTGGAAGGGATGGCGGAGGGGGGCGTGGAGGCTTGCGGGGGACCCCAGCCCTTCATGTTGTAGGCGGACACCCGGACGTGGTACGCCGTGCCCTGCAGGGAGAGCAGCACGCTCAGCACGCCCCCGCCTCCCCCGGCTCGGCAGGGAGGCCAGGAGGATTCCCCCCAGCCCGCTGCTCCCGTACACCACGAGGAGCACCAAGCCGGGAGCCCACAGCCCGGTCACCGGCTCCTACCTCCCCTCCTGTACCAAGTCCTTGCTATCGGACGCCAGACAATCCCTGTGGCCCTGCTGGGTGGGTTTGGGGCATGCAGAGGAATCAGGACTGGACACTGCAAATGCCCCTCGCCAGAGATGCTCCAGCCCCAAAGACTCAGTGCTGCTGTAGACTGGGGTGCTGGCGATCCCCTGGGACGTGTAAGGATCCAGCCCCTGGAGACAGGGAGCTGGCCCAGCACTGTCAAGGGCTTGTAGCACAGTGACAGTGATTAAAGCCTCTGATTAAAGCCCAGTCAAGCTGCCAGATGTTGCCAGGCCTGCAGGCGCTCATGAGGCGGCAGGAGCCTGTGAAGCAGCTCCGAGAGTGTGATTGATGGGCTTGGAGCAGCTCCTTGCAGCGATGCTGCTCCGGGCTCCGCTCCAGCCCCTCCTGAGGGCAGCTCCCGCCCTGACAGCGCTCCTGAGCTCGGCAGGGCTGCCGTGCCTGAGCCCCTCGCACCTCACCGCGGCTGTTCTCCGCTCCCCCAATCGGTGGTCCCTGCCCGCCTACCCCTGGTAAGGGTGACCCCATTCATCCCAGCATCTGCCCGCATTCCCACCCTGAGCTCCATCCCACCGCTGGCCCAGGGGACAGCTGACAGGCAGCCTGGCTCTTGTGGTTCTCAGGGAGATAAAACAGCAGGGAGCCACAGTCCCACCAGCCGTGACCTTGCCGAGCTCCCGAAGATGGAGATGGGGCTGCTCCCCCGTCTCGGTGACATCGGGGCTGGGGCGAGGGGTTGGACCGTGCAGGTGGCAGAGGAATGAGCCACTGATTTATTGCCCAGGAAGAGCCTGGGTGGAGACAGGAGTGGGGTGGGGGACGGAGGATAAATCAGGCGTTGGGTGAATGGGCCCATTCTGCCTGTCACTGCCGAGTCCCCAGGCACCCTGGCAGGGACGTTCCCCGCTGTCAGTGGCTGCGGCCGTGCGGGGACAGACAGATGCCTCTCCCAGCCCCACGCTCTTGGCTCTGCCCAGGCTGTGCCCATGGCACGCAGCATGGCACAATCCTATTGTTCCCGCTCGGAATGATCATAGAAACAAAGAATCATTAAAGCTGGAAAAGGCGTCTAAGATCACTGAGTCCAACCACCGCCAAGGCCACCACTAAACCACGTCCCCAAGTGCCAAACACACGTCTTTTGAACAGTGCCTGATCCCCTGCCCATGGGCTGCACTGTGGCCTGTGGCTTTTCCCAGCTGTGGCCTCTCCCGACCGAGCCCTGCCCGCTGCGGGCACCCCGGCACTCACCGACACCAGCCCCCGGATGGTGAAGTGCAGGTCCTTCAGCTTGTCGATCACGGCTTCTCCCAGCAGGGGCGAGAAGGTCGGGGAGCAGCTCCACTCCACTGCAAGGAGAAAGAGCCCGAGGTGCCACGCGGCCCCGGAGTGGGGCCAGGCCCCAGGGCTGGGGCAGCATGCCGCTGACAGCAGCTGCAGGGGGCTGCGGACAGCACAGGAGCTGGGGGCAGCGGAGGGAAGGCAGGGGAAACGGCGATGCGTGGTGGGGGGAATGTCACGGGGAGCTGCTGTCCTCAGCAGGCCACGTCAGATGGGGTCTTTATTCGGTGTCTCAGAAGCGGGGCATGGAAGGAATTCTTCCAGAAGCCAAAAATGTCTGGTTTAAGTGGGTGAGGGGTGCAGGACAACAAAGTCCTCCCAGTGTGCAGGATGAGGGGGCAGCCAACAAGTGACACCCCAAGGTTTGCCTTGGTGCAGGATGATGTTTGGTCTAGCTCAGAGCATTTGGGTGGCAGCCAGGCTGTCAGCAGCCCTGGCTTCTTCTGTGCTGCAGCATAAAAGCGGCCTGACTGGGGCCTGGCAGCACTGCCCACGGCTCTGTTGTGTTGCCACGGGGTGCAAGGGGTGCAAGGCACCTGCTGTGGCTGTGTGACCCTGCCCTGCTGCGGGGATCCTGGTCCTTACCCTTGTACTTGGTGACAACGGCCGAGTTGACGCTCAGGGGCTCCCAGAAGGTCACCTGCAACGAGGAGCTGCTGGCCACAGAGAGGTGGACGCTGCTGGGGGCATCTGGCACTCCTGAGGACAGAGAGCGCAGGGACTGCTACAGCGAGGACGGTGGCTCTGAACCCCCCGTGCCCCTCCTGGGGCTCTCCCCGGTCCCAGGGACGTGCTCCCTGAGCGGAACGCGTTCTCCCCTCCGTGCACCCGCACTGCGAGCCCCGGCCACAGGGCGCGGGGACCCTCCGGTGGGTGCTGGTGCCACGCGCAGCCCCACTCCTTCCCCCGGTGCAGGGGCAGCCCCCCAGCCCCCAGCCCTCCTGCGGTCACTCACGGGCATGCTCAAACCCTGCCTTCATGCGCTTGTACAGCCGGAATCGCCACTCCCAGGCCTTGAGCTGCTTCTCCTTCTCGGAGCAGTCAGCGTTGGGCGCCTCGTTCACCACCTGTGCCATCAGCTCGTTGACGCGCTGCTCCGCTTCCCGCACCAGCGTGGAGAGGTGCAGGGAACGGCTTTCCAGGCTCACGACTGTGGGTGGGCGGGCATGGCCGTGGGGCCCAGGAAGGGAGGGGGGAGAAGGTGGTTAGGGAAGCTCTGTCTCTGCTGGGAATGAATCCCTACCCTGAGACCCCATCCTCCCCTCGGTGTCCTGGTCCTGGGGTGCACTTGAGTGCCTGGTTCCCCTCGAGCCCTGCTGCAGCCTGCACCAGTCTCCCGGAGCCCAGTGATCGCCTCCCCATCTGCATCCAATGCCTGTGGTGCCCCACGGCGTCACACCGGAGACCCAGGTGATGGGCACGGCACAGCTCCCTGTCCCAACTCACAGTGTGGGCTCTCCTTTGCTCCTGCCTGCAGCAGGGCCCTGGCGATGGGAGCGTTGTTGGTCATGATGGCGATGTCCAGGGGCAGGAGCCCCTCGCTGTTGGGGGTGTTGAGGTCCAGCTCCTCAGGGCTGTAGTGCTTCAGCAGCTCCTGCACCCTGTCAAGGTCCTGCAGCTCCATGGCCTCGAAGAGGGCAGCATTGCTCTGGAACTGGGTGAAAAGAGAAACGCAGCTGGCTGAGCACGGGGCACCCTCCTCCATCCCACCAAACACCCTGGACCCTCGCTAGCACCCCGTGAACCCAATCAGGGAGAGGGTGCCCTCATCCCAAGGGCTTGGGAGCATCAGGTCCTTGCAGACACATCTGGATGATGCCAAGCAAACACCTGGACCAGCTCCAACTCAACTTGCCACAGCTTCACTTAACGCATTCCACCCAGGTTCCAGCATCACCCACACAGGGACCCTCGGCCCCCAGGGACCCTCTGTCCCCATCTGGAGGTAGCCAGCAGGCACTGACCAGGTAGGACTTGCGGAGCTTCTCCTTCTCGCCCCGTCCCACCAGGCTGCCCTCGTCGAAGGAGGTGTAGTTGACGCGGAATTTCCCTGACAGGTTTCGGTAGAGCCTCTTGGCCGCGTTGGGCGAGGAAGGGCCCGGCGGCTTCCTGGCCTGCGCCAGCTGCAGGTCCCGCATCTGCTGCGTCATTTTCGGGGAGGACGACCTGGGAAAAAGCCAGGAGAGAAATGAGGCACGGAGGATGTGCCAGAAAGGCAGAGGCACACCTGTCTTGTCGGGACCAAGACAGGAATCGGGAGAGCAGAGCACTCCTGGGCGGCACCAACGGCTGTGAGCGGCTGCAAAGTGGATGCCCTGACCCATCTGTTTTCAGCTGAGGCAGATCTGTTCCTCCTCCTCACCACTGCTGCTGGCCCTGCAGGGGTGCCAAGGGGTTCGGATGATCCCTGCAGGTAAGACATTTCCTTCCAGACACAAGCTGGGATGCCCAAAACAACCTCAGGCTGCTCAGCTCTACATCCGGTCTGGATCCGTCTGACCAGGGCAGTATCTCCACACTCCCAGTCTCCGCTGTCCAGCTCCTACAGAGATGGGGTGCCCCGTCCGGGGATGCCCGGGCCCCCTCAGCAGCGGAGGCTGCAGGGCCCAGCAGCCCCGAGCCCCGTGCTGGGTGAGTGCTGTCCATCACCGCTGGCTGGGGACAGCCTTGTGTGCCCTCTGCACACCCACCCTTCCACAGGAACCCGTGTCCTGCACTTGCCACCATCCCTCAGCCCTTTTTGGTACATGACTGTCTCGGGGTTGTTATTCCAGCAAAGGGCACCCTCTGGAAGTGAAGTGGGAGCCGGGAACAGAGGAAAGGCCATTTCTAGTGACATCCAGACAATGCCAGGTCCTGATGGGGACCAGTGACCCCAGTCTTCTGCTCACCAAGAGATCCAGGCTTCGCAGCTGCTCCTTACCCTCTCCATCCATTAACCTACAAAATCTTTTCTCCTCTCTGATTACAGAATCACAGACTGGTTTGGTTTGGAGGGGACCTTGAAGACCATCTAGTTCCAATGCCCTGCCACTGAGACAGGATTTTGATTCTTATTTCCAATATCTACAAGTCACAAGGAAAGCTGGTGTCTTTTCCGGGGCTCCCCAGAGCGGGAGCTGTGCCTCTCCCTGCAGCCAGGACCCTCCTGCCTCCGCCAAGACCTCATCCCCCCAGCCAAACCCCCCGCTTTGGTGTGAGCGTGGCCTCGTTGCTGTGTGGGGCTTTTGCCCATGAGTCATCCCCTACAACACGGAGGGTTTCCACTGCGTCAAACACCCGATCCCCTTCTTGCCAGAGCTCTGGCGCCGTTCCCAGGGCAGCACCAGGTCTGAGGAGCATTTAGCACGGTTACACTTAACACAGTTCCTCTCAGTTTTGACCCCATCCCCCTGCGTACAAGGTCAGATACTTAGGGGCAAGGTCTTGCCCCCACTGCTTTATTGGTTAAATACCAAGTGTGATAAAAGCACGACATTTGGCTGAAGGTCGAGCCAAAGCGCTGCAGCGAGGCTGTGCCTGCGGTAAGGACGTTTATAAAGCCATCATCGTGGGACAGGATATTAATAACCCCCTCGCTCTTTGTCGTCCTCGTCGCACACGAGGCACAGTGGGCTGCAGAAGGACTTTCAAGATTTTACATTTTATTACTGTGATATTTAAGAGCGGAAAATGCTGCGGAGGTTGGCTCCTGGCAATCATTCATCTCACCAGCTCCAGCCCGTGGATTTAGAGGTCTCCAGCGTGGCCCAAGCCACGGTGTCAGGTTGCTGCCCTGGGTTGCTCCAGGAATGGACATTATCTGAACACGGGGCATCGCGGATCGGACACTGAGCACCAACCACACCAACCTCTGAGCACCATCCACACCAACCTACAGCCCATTTGCAAAAGCACACAGGTGTTTTGCCACTTCAGGTGGCAAAATACCCCTGAGCATCCATGTGGGAGCGGGTGAGTTTTGAGCAGCCAGAGTCCTACTGGTTCTGGTGGGGAGGAAGGGATCAGCACCCAGGAGGGTGTCACCGTGGTGGGAGAGACCTGCCCAGTGCAAGGAAGGGCTGGAAAACCAGTCCTGCAGTCTCCAGGACCCACCCCCTGGCTCTGGACACGGGGTCCTCAGCCTGTGCACGCCATGTGTCATCATGGACACGGAGCAGCTCCTGGCACAGCCTCCCCGAGGGCTCCTCGTGCCAGGGGCTCACACAGAGCACACACAGCCTTCTAGAGAGCTCCAGGACCCCAGAGGGCACAGGGGCAGAACAGCAGCACAGCTCTGCTGTCACTGGTGCACAGAGAGGAGAGAAAAGCCACCTGTGCCTGAGCAGGCAGCGCTGTTCTGGCAGGAGGAGACAGGAAGGCTGCCCTGACCTTCCCTGAGATGCAAAGCACTGCCTGGCACATTTAGGAAAGAGAACTGACTCGAGAGGTTCTCCAGCAAAACCTTGCCCTTTCTCTTGTGTCTAAGAGCTCCCTGCTGCCCAAGTCCTCCTCTCTCTGCCTCCAGCTGTGGCTCAGAGCTGAGGGTGGCTCTTTCAGCAGGCTCATCAACAAGTGCGTAAATTCCACTGCAGCTCCCCTTCCTCCAAGGAGGCAACAGTGCTCTCCCACGTGGAATGCTCTTCGCTCTACGGGAGCTGGAGCAGACCCTGTTGTAACAGATCCCTGCTCCATTCGTGCCCGAAGAATCAGGGTTTGAAATGGAGTGGTGCTTTGGAGCAAAAGTCCTTTTTTCTGCCAATCCAAATACACGGCAAATGACCCAGTGCAAGCAGAATGCACAACTGGGAGGAAGCTCTCTCAGAGATGGCAGAAACAGAGACACAGAGAAATTTCTCACTGCATCCCTCCCCTGATTTGATTTCAGTGGGAAGTAAAGAGATGGAAATTATTCAGTGCTCAGGAGTGAACATCTATGTATATTAAACTGGCTGCCCTGAGATAAAAGAGTTTCCTGCCCTGTGGTTATGAGTCATCTGGACTCAGTGAAATGGTCTTGATTTATCTAGAGCTAAACTTTGCCCTGGAGCAACTGATAGCTGAAAACAACACCCACAGATGTCCTGCCCTCAGGGGCCGACCAGCCAACCCCAGCTCACCCATGGCAAAGCCTCATCCTGCAGGGAGGTGTGGGAGGAGATCCCACCTCCTCTGCCTGAAGAGTCTCAGTGCAGCCAAACTAAATTTATCCCAGCCACAACTGGTTCTTGTTGCTAATTATTGTCCTAGGGCCTGCAAGCAGGGGCCAGGTGCTTTGCCTGCCCCAGCAGTGCAGCTCTCTGGCCATGGGGGATGTCTTTGTGACCATCAGGGAGGTGATGTGGACATCAGGTTTGTAGTGCCATAAATCCACACACCAGCAAACTCCATCACCCTCTCCATGGAAGAGGCTGAGGTTCTGTGGAAGGATGTGCTGGGGCTGGTCAGATCCATCTGGGGTCAGCTCTGGGCCTCTCATGACAAGAAAAACCTCGAGGGGCTGGAGCGTGTCCAGAGAAAGGAACGGAGCTGGGAAGAGGCTGGAGCCCCAGGAGCGGCTGAAGGAGCTGGGAAAGGGGCTCAGCCTGGAGAAAAGGAGGCTCAGGGGGACCTTGTGGCTCTGCACAGCTCCCTGACAGGAGGGGGCATCCGGGGGGGTCGGGCTCTGCTCCCAGGGAACAGGGACAGGACAAGGGGAAACGGCCTCAGCCTATACCAGGGGAGGTTTAGGTTGGATATTGGGAAAATTTCTTCCCTGAAAGAGTTGTCAGGCACTGGCACAGCTGCCCAGAGCAGTGGTGGGGTCACCATCCCTTGAGGGATTTAAAGGCTGTGTGGATGTGACATTTGGGGACATTGTTTAGAGGTGGCCTTGGCAGTGCTGGGTTAGTTGTTGGATTTGATGATCTTAAATGTTTTTTCCAACCTTAGTGATTCTATCTATGATTCTGTCTCAAGAAACCAATGCAATAGAGGTGGTTTTCTTTTTTTAAAAGCACATGAGGATGGATGAGCATAAGGCACCTTCATTTTTTCCCTCCTCCAGCATCGAACACAAGCAAATCCACTGGGCAGTTTATAACGTGGTTTATGGGTATTCTGAATGTTAATGTTCGCAGCACTGCAGATGTTGGCCTAGTAAAAAGTGTTAATAATTGTTGCAATTCCTTGATTTTAAGTGCATTTTGTTGAAGGGCGTAGCCCCTCCGAGTCTCCAGCTGAGAGCCGGTCCCCGACAGGCACGGCTGCTCTGCCCCGTGACAGAGCCCAGAGCCCAGAGCCCAGGTGCCCTGGGGGTGCCCAGAGCAGCTGTGGCTGCCCCTGGATCCCTGGCAGTGCCCAAGGCCAGGCTGGACACTGGGGCTGGGAGCAGCCTGGGATAGTGGAGGTGTCCCTGCCCGTGGCTGGGGGTGAGATAAACGATGTTTAAGGTCCCCTCCAGCCCCGGACAGTCCGTGACTCTGCGATGTGGCTGGCGGGGACCGCGCTGGCCGCCCCACACCCCTCTCACCCGTGAGAGCTCCTGTGCAGGCGGAGCTGCTGCTGGTGGCAGTGACCTTCCAGCCGCAGCCCGAGGCTGCCCGGTCCCTGCTGGCCACCGGCCCGGCTGCGGGGAGGATAAGGCCCCGGGAGCTGCCCGAGGTGGCAGCGGGAGGGCGGGTTCCAGGCGCAGCAGCGGGCGTGAGCTCAGCACCGCGCTCGGCCCGGGGTCAGCGTGGGTGGCCGTCACTGCAGGGAGCTGCCTGAGGCAGCAAACAAGGAAGCAGCAGAGCTCTGTGCACGAGAAAAAGGGAGCCTGAAGGATGGGGGATGAAAGGTGCTGATGGTTTTCAAAGGACGAGGGTTGGTACTGGGAGCAGGAGAAGGACCGGGCCCTTGCAGAGTTTGCTGAAGCCTCACAGCCACGTGGATGTCAGTGGTACATCAGCACGAGATGCCAGGGATGCTCTCCTGAACCATGCTCCAATTCGGTCCACAGGGGTATCCAAGGATGGAACAGGCAAAGGACAGGAGAAGCCTGAAAACCAGTTATCAGGGAGAGACAAGCCAACCCAGCCGAGCTCACCCCAGCTGGGAGCTCGCAGCAAGAGGTGGGTGACCAGCACCAAGCACGGGCAGCAGGGCAACGGGGACATCTGCCCCTCTGCCCCCTCAGGTGAGACCCCACCTGCAGAGCTGCCTCCAGCCCTGGGCCCCCAGCACAGGAAAGTGAGTCCAGAGGAGGCCACGAAGACGCTCTGAGGGCTGGAGCCCCTCTGGAGCCAGGCAGGGAGAGCTGGGGGTGCTCACCTGGAGAGGAGAAGGCTCCAGGGAGAGCTCAGAGCCCCTTCCAGGGCCTAAAGGGGCTCCAGGAGAGCTGGAGAGGGACTTGGGACAAGGGATGGAGGGACAGGACACAGGGAATGGCTTCCCACTGCCAGAGGACAGGGATAGATGGGATACTGGGAAGGAATTGTTCCCTGTGAGGGTGGGCAGGCCCTGGCACAGGGTGCCCAGAGAAGCTGTGGCTGCCCCTGGATCCCTGGAAGTGTCCAAGGCCAGGCTGGACAGGGCTTGGAGCAGCCTGGGACAGTGGAAGGTGTCCCTGCCCATGGCAGGGGTGGGAGTGGATGGGCTTTAAGGTCCCTTCCAACCTGAGCTGTTCCATGGTTTTATGATCCTATGAGATCAAGTGGCAAGATCAACACGTAGGTGTTTCCTGAGAGAGAAATCCAAGTGTGAGAGGTCTCTCCTGAGCACACTCGGCCTGACCCACATCCAGGGCCACGCTCACCCCTGTGCAGCAGGAATTCACAGCTATGGCCATGGACACTCGGGCACCAACACGCTACAGCAGAGACCAACACCCAGAGCAGCTCCTCTGCACCACAGGGACAGGAACCAGAAGTGCCGTGTCCGGCATGAAGAGGAGCTGCATTTTCCACTCGTTTTTCCCGAGCATAAGCGATTTTTCATGACTGGCAAAACAGAGGCTGGATTAAAAATGGAACATGAGTAGGGGAGCCCTTCCAAAGAGTGGGATTTCATAACCCACCAAAAAGCGCGCTCAAAACTAGGACCAAATGCCACGATCAGCATCCCTGCGAGGCAGCAGGGCTCAGGGAGCAGCAGGCACAGCAGTTACCCACCCTGGGCTCCACAGACAACCAAGGCACTTAGGTGCTGTGCAGTGACCTGGCCATGTAGACACGGAGCAAAACACTTCTGCTCCATGGAAACATCTGTGTGCCTAGAAAATGCACTTGCTTATTGAAACCTGGGTCCAGGGAAAGGCACCAAAGCAGACTTTGTTTGTTTGTTTGTTTGTTTGCTCCAGCTTTTCTCTCTTCTCCCCACTTGGCAAATCTGCTGGGTTTTGTTTTGAGTGGAGCTGAAGCGAGCATGCCTCTTTTGTTTAGCAATAACAACTAACTTACATAGATGCTGCTCCTGCCAGGACATTTTTGTTGGAGCTCCAGAAGCTCAGTGCTGTTAGACCCCAATGCTCAGAGGAGCTCAGCCTGCTGTCAGGCCCCTGGGTCAGTGCAGAACTTCCTGAGCACCAGCGGCAGCGCATCATCCCTGCTGTCCCCATGTCCCCACACCACGGTGTGTCTGTGCTGTCTGAGGAGCCCACGGCAGCAGAGAACACCCCGTGGACACACAGCCCACCACGGCGCAGTGGGCTCTGGAGTGGAAAGCTGACTCCCAGCAGCTCGGTACCCAAGTGAAAAGCACATCCTGGGTGAGATCTGCAATATCCAGCAGTGCCCAGCACCCTGCACCTCTGCAGGGGATGAAGAGGAGCATTCCCCTCGGAGCATTCCCCCTCGGGGCATTCCCCTCGGAGCATTCCCCCTGCGCCATCCAGGCTGCTCCCCAAATCAGAAGGCTTTTGCACCCTTTGGGGAACACTTGTGCTGGGAGCGCGTGGCAAGGACCCCCCCGGGTCCGGTCCTCCCTCAGCCGGGGCAGAAGGGACTCACACAGGCTGGACACGCGACATCCCACACCACAGGGCCGGCTGGGGGTCAGCAGTGTCCTCCTGAGGCTCAGCCACGTCCCCCGGCCTGGCACAGCAGGAAAGAGCCTGCCCGAACGGCTCATCCCCACTGCATCTCCCTCTTAAATCACAGGCCGCATTTGGGAAAGACGGAGACTTCAGGACTCCAAGAGAGGTTTGGAGCCAACCAAGTAGATCACTCGCTGACAGTGTCCCATAAAACACCCCTCTGCTGCAGGCCCAGCAGTGCCTTCGGGGAGGAAGGGAGCGGAGACGCTTGAGCAAACTCTGCTGCAACACAATAATGCTGCCGCTTCTTGCTCTCCCTTGTTTTTTTAATTAGGCCTCCTGATCACTGCTTAAAAGTGAGACCAGAAGGATCTTGTGGTTCAATCCCCATTAAAATATACCCCAAATCAGACTTTCATTTGCAGTGTCCCTGTGACATCTGCCATCACGGGCAGGACTGCTGTCGGGCACACGCTGCCATCCCAAAGTGCCGCTGTGCCGGCCGTGCCATGCACGGGCACCCCTCCTGCACACACACCTCACGCAGCCCTGCCGGGGCGTGGGGCACCTCTCCTGGGGACTGTGCTGAGGGACAAGGCACAGCCACCGGCTCCCCAGCCAAGGCAGGCGATGCTGCCAAGGCCACCAGCCCATGAGCACCACCTTGGGCTGCAGTGAAGGGGGCACCAGTGGGCACAGGCTGGCTCCTGGCATCCTAGCCTGGCTCCAGGCACCCCACACCATCCCTTGAGTGAGGAGATTCAACATTTCAGAGGCCCACACAGTCTCCATCCACAGATCTGGGTCAGGAAGGAGATGCTGGAAGCTTCGACACTCAGCCCAGCTCTGCTGATTTTACTGTTTCCACAAGGATTTACCCCAGCAAAGCTCCTGCGTGTCCCGCCCAGAGGCTCCTACCTAGAAAATCCACGGAAAATCCACTTTTCTGCTTCCGTGCTACCAAATTTCTGCGGGGACAGAGCTGAGTGGGTCTGTGCATTACGAACCGAGGGCATCTCTGGTTGGAGGGGTTCGGGAGCTGGTGCTCGGGATGCAGCATCCCTGCGTGACCCGCACGTGTCCCTGGGGCACCTCCCAGTGCCCAAACCCCCGGTGGCTCCCCACCGGCACAGGCACCGGGCACGGCTCAGCCCTGGGCTCCTACCTCCCGGCCAGGGCAAACCTTCCCCGCTGCCTCGCCACAAAGCCAGCCTTTAATTGCTGCTTGACATTAAGTATCTGAGCAAGGAAGTCTTGGGTAAATGTTCTTGCTATGGGAACACACAGTGCTGAGTCTCTTTAATTACATTGTTTTTGTTTGGCTGTTTTTATTAGTTGTGCTGCGGCTTCCCCTCCCCGACAGGCCAGCGAGGCTCACGCTAAATATGGCCGGGTTTAAAGTCCGCCGTGAAACCCGAACCGCGGCACCAGACTGGCTGGACGCGGTGCAAGCCAGGGTTACGCGGGACGCGCATTCCAGCCGCCGGTCCGGCCGGCCCCGCGCTCCCCCCGCCCTGCTCGCACATCCGAGCCTCTCCGGGAACAACCACCGCGCTCCAAACCACCTCTACAGCTTCCTTCCCCTTGCCCTGTGAAGTCCTGCTGGGACCAGCCCAGCCCTGGGCCCCAGGCTGCCCCGCTTCCATCGTGCTCATCACCTCCACAGCGGCCCACGTCTCCGTGGTACCCACCGAGCCCGTCTCCATCACACCCATCACTTCTGTGCTCTCCCCATCCCAAACTGCCCTGCCCCACACCTGCTCAGCCCACCTCCAGGCTGCCCCTCGGGGCCAAAGAGCCTTCTTCCCACTGGCCACACTGCTTTCATCTTCCTCTGCCCTCCTTGTTATTTTAAAGGCATTCCAGAGGATGCTGTCAGGCTTGGATGTGGTTTGGTTGGGTTGTTTGTTTTCGTACTGGAGGTTTTATGATCGCATTGGGAACAAGCCCTAATTGAGCTGCAATTCGAATTGCAGTCCGTGGGTATTTGTTTCATTTTTGGAAGGGCTCAAACGGCTGTGCAGCTCAGGCTGGAGAATGCATTCGGTTTTAACTGGAACCTGATGGAGACAGGACAGAGCAGGACAGGCTGCCCCGAGCCATGACCAAAGTTCCTGGGGAAGCCCAGTGTGGTCAGCCTGGTGCCAGGTACCCACGACACAACAGGCAGTGACGGTGGTGATCACAGCCCTGTGACCACCCAAAAACCCTGGCAGCACTGTCAGGGAGGAGGCAGACGGAGCCAGAACTCTGGAGCCAAGAGCCAAGCGCACAGCCCTGGGGCCTGGCTCGGTGGGGGCTTGCAGCCACCCTGCCAGTCCCTGTCCCCTGCAAATCCCTGTTCCCTGCAAACCCCTGTCCCCTGCAAACCCCTGCAAACCCCTGTGCCCTGCACACCCCCTTCCCCTGAAAATCCCCTTTCCCTGAAAAATGCTGTCCCCTGACAATCCACATTCTACAAATACCTGTGCCCAGCAAACCCCTGCAGTCTGCAAACCCCTGTTCCCTGCAAGCCTTTTGTGACCTTGTGCTTGCCTGGCCCCCTAGGAAAGGGAGCCCAGCACCCCAGAGGGGGAGCTCAGCACCACTGCTGGCTGCTCCTTGCTGAGTCAGGAGCTGCCTCCAGACCGGAGCTGCTCGCAGGGAACAGGCAGCAGGAACGGGCAGGACCTAAAGGTCAGTGCCCAGACTGCCCTTCCTGGGAACTGCGTTGGTATCACCTTCCGTGACCGTGCCCCGCACCGACTGCCAGAACCGGCGTTCAGCCCCACACCCAAACGTGCCTGATGCTTCCAGCACCAGCAACCAGCCAGACCTTCCCGGGGATGGGTGGACAGGCAGACAGAGGGACCGGAGAGCACCTGCTCTGCTCCACTCCCATCCTGCCAGGATCTCACAAGCCCACGTGCTGGAGCAGGTCAGCAGAGCTCTGGGAGACACCTCCAAGCCACTAACACCAGCCTGGTTAAATCAGACTTCCACACGGGGAAGCGGATGAGCTGTGGGGACTCGCTGCCCCTCTGTCAGGAGGAAACCCTATCCCAGCCCGGCCTGCCAGGAACGAGCAGTGCTCCTGCCACAGCTGCATGTGTGCAAACCCTGCTCCAGGGGATCAAATGCAGGAGCTGAGTCATACGACGACCGGGCTCAAAGATCACTGAAGGCAAAAGGAGGGAGAGAAAATATCCCTCTGGGTTCACAAGGGCCCACTTTGGATCCAAGAAGAGCAGAAGGTGGATGCTCAGCACGGAGATGCCCGGGGCACACGTGACACGCTGGGAGGAGCAAGAAGGGATGCAAGGTCACGCTCACCCAAGCCCGGTCCTGTCCCTTTCCTTGGGTGCTGACACGCACTTCTGGGGAGGGAGCAGGGCAGGTGGCTGGCAGAGCCCTTTGGGCCAGAGGCTGTTGCAATGGGAGGTGGAAGGGGGCTGGGATGGCAGTGTCCCAGCTGCTCTGAGGGCTGCTGCCATGGACCTGTACCCCAGAGAAATTCCCGGGACCTTCCAGGAGCCAGGCAGAACTCACCTGTCTGTGCCCAAGCCCATGCCAGAGGGACGTTGTGTGTTTTGTCGTGGCCTCACCCCAGGGCAACGTTCCGCTGTCTCCTCACTCCCCCGACGCCCACCAGGGCTCTCCCCCGAGTGTGGCTCCTCCTCACCCCTGTGCCCTTTCCTGGCCCGCACTTGGGCCCCCCACTGCGGTCCAAAGGTGGCTCAGCTCCTGGCTCTGCTGGAAACAGGGCTCCAGGGAGCGCCCTCCCCACCGCCTGCCCTGGGGCTGCGGTCGCCCGGCGCGGGGGCACAGCCGCGCGTGCTGGGGGCTGAGACCTGCAGACTCATCACAGCAGTGGGAGGCAATCCATTTGCACCCAGGCCCGCAGAGATCAACCAAATCCTTTAACCTCCTGCGCCACCTGGTGCCACAGGGAAGGACGTGCCACCGGGACGCGCCTCCCGGCGCAAACCACCTCTTCTCCAAAACCATCAAATGGTAGCAAAATGGCCCAAGAAGGTCTTCTGGAGGTCCCCTGAGCTCACTCTCCCATGCCTATGGCTGGGCTCCATCCTCAGCCACCTACATCCCACCTGTACTTCCCAGCCCTCCAGTCCATCACTGGGATGTTCCTTCTGGTGGAAACCCACCTCCAGTCCATTGTCCCACCCGAGCCATCCAGCCAGATGGGACCAGCATTCCGATGGAAACCAGGCTGAAGGCTTCCAGAGCTGTACCCAAAGGGGTTACAAAAGGGAGCCCACAGCCATTGATCTCGGCGGGGAGGAGGAGGCAACGGCCAAGTCACAATGGAAGAGCAGACAAACGCACACGCCCGGCTCCAGAGCCGCTGCCCAGCTGGGAAATGTTACTGCAGTCACAAACCCGTTTCCCGCTGGAAGGCGCCCAGCAGGAGCCAGCCGGCAGCGCTGGGCACGCCGGCCACTGCCCACAGACTGTCCCTGGCACGGCTACCAGGAACAGCCACCCCCGCCGGGATCTCCCCGGCCCGGCACGGCCCAGCCTGGCAAACCCCTCGCCTGGCACAGCTTCACGCCGGGATTTGCTCCCAGCCTGCTCCAGATCAGCTCCCTGCCCAGCACCCACTGGGGTCTTCTCTGACCACCCCACCACGTTGCCCTGGGGCTGGTCTCGTGGTCCCATGAGCAACACCAGAGGGGCTGGGTCACCGCCACCCAACTACAACAGCATCTCCATGGAGTCAGGGTCCAAGGCCAAGAGGAGAAGCCAGTTTTTTCCACCATTGTGCTAGAAAACACCCCACAAGTGCCCGAGCACTCCTGTGGCCGCACCAGCTGGGGACAGTAACCACCAGCAGGGCCTCCTTCCAGCTGCGGTTTTCCTGCTCCTTCATCAGACCAGAGCTTTCCCAGCCCACGTGTCACTTCTCTGTCTGCACAAAGCTCTGAGATACCATCAAGTGAAGAAACCCCAGATGAAGATAATGGAGTCTGGAGGAATTTCCAAAGCCCCCAGGACAGCAAACAGAAAAAATTTCCACTCTAATATAAAAGAGCAACTTTGAAAACCATAGGGATCACCAGGTCCAACCTTCAGCTACAGAACCTCCTCAGCCTGGACTTGATGGCCTTGAAGGTCTTTCCCAGCCATAACGATGGTGGGATTCTGTCCCTCCACGCAGGGGTGTGATGCTGCCGAGCTCACCCACGGGACAGGCAGGCCTACAAACACCCTTTCCCAGCTCTCACACAACAGGAGCGTTTCCTCAGCTTCTCCTCCCCTCACAGGGCACTGCCCGAGCTGGCCTAAGCTCTGCTCCTTCTCTCTGCTGAGGGTGAGGCAGGTGACACCCACAGCCAGTGCCACGCGTGGGAAATGGGGACAAAGACGCTGTCTTGGGTAAACTGCTTTTGAGACTTGTTACTGGGAAACAGCTCCTTCAGCCACCACTGCTGACCTGGACTCGTGCGGGCAAGGAGGGGTCCCTAGAGAAAGGGACAGGAGGACACAGAGTGGCCAGAGTCCCTTTGCAAATGGGGACACCAGCAGCTGGCCCCTGAAGAGCTCCTCCAGGCATGCCCAGCCATGCTTTCCGGTGGCTAACCGTTTGACCAAATCCACGTTGATTTCCAGCAGGAATGCAACATCCCTGCCAAATTTCAAGTCTCTTTTTCCAAGAGTGGAGACACCAGAAGCCTTCAAACAAAGAGACAGGAGAAAAAAAGAAAGAAATTCGCAAAGCTACCATTTCCCCCAACCTTCTGCTGAAAATTGGGAAAAGTAGAGAAAAAAAAAAGGAGAAAGTTCAGCCTGAGGCAGAAAAGCATGGAACAATCCAGCCCAAACAGTTAAAGCCTGGCAAAGGTAAGAGCAAGCAAACTTCCACTGGCAAGTGCTGTACAGCCTTACCAAGGGGCTCTGCTGGCTCCAGCTGCGGTGCCCTCCTTGTCCCTCCGTGCAGCTCACAGGGGTGACTTCCCTGCAGCTCAAAGGAGCAAGGGTGGCAGGGCCCAGTGGCTGCCCTGGAGACGGGAGGTGGCAGGGGGGTGAGAGGAGACAGCACCTCCAGGATCTCCCAAAGGCCCTGGGACATCCCTGCCCACACAGTTATACCAAGCCAGCCAGCTTGGGCCCCTCCGTCACCACGGGGCTGGGAAACATCTCACAGAGATGGTGGCCCAGCACATGGTGGGTGCTGCTGCCTCCTGCCTCCCCGTCCTCATCCCCTGAGCAGTGAGATGAAGGGTGGGGATACCCTCCATGCTCCTCAGACACCCAGCTCTTCCCGCCGTGCTCCTTACCCCGCTTTTTCCGTGTGCTGCAAGAGCTTCCTCAGGACCAGGATGCTCACAGACCTGGAACACCCCGCTGTGCCCGCTGTGTCCTGCCGCACGCTGGCCTAGGATGCCACCCACAGCATGTCCCCAGAGGTGGCTCAGGCTGCAATCTCACCTTCCCATCACTGATCCAACAAGCTCTCAGCCCTGAGGGCCTCCCTTGCTCCATTACCCCAATTTTTCTGTCTGAATGCAGACAAGGGAGGTAGCAGGACCGATCTCCAGGTAAAGCATGGGAGCATCATGAGGAGGGGGATTTAACTCTCTCACAGACCATCGGGGTGACCCTGAGCAGGCCACTAAAGCCCCGGTGCAGAGATGGGGTGCCCACCATCCCCTGGGAGCAGTGAGAGCAAAAGTTACAGCTGCACAGTCACAGTGTAGCACAGGAGCAGCTCCATCTGTCTGCTGGTGTTTCTGCCTGGACACCAAGAATTACAGAATCCTGGAGTAGCCAGAGCTGGAAGGGACCCACAGGGATCATCCAGTCCAACCCCTGTCCCTGCACAGACACCCCAACAACCCCACCCTGGGCATCCCTGGCAGCGCTGCCCAAACGCTCCTGGAGCTCTGGCAGCCTCGGGGCCGTGCCCATTCCCTGGGGAGCCTGGGCAGTGCCCAGCACCCTCTGGGGGAAGAGCCTTTCCCTGATCTCCAGCCTGACCCTGCGCTGACACAGCTCCAGCCGTTCCCTGGGTCCTGTCCCTGTCAGAGAGCAGAGATCGGAGCTGCCCCTGTGCTTCAGAAGGATGAGGTGATCATGCTGGTGCATGAGGAGGGCAGCCTCGGGTCCCTGTGCAGTGCAGCATCCTGATCCTGACCTGCCTGCATCATCAGGAAAGAAAACGGCCAAAGAAACTTCCCGAGTTCATGTGAAGTTCACCCGAGTTGATCTCTGCTCCATAAGCAAAACTTTCCTGCCTGCCACGAGCCTTCCAGAGCTCATGACCGGGGCAGAGCAGGGCCAGGACTGCGCTGGGAGGATGGGATCTCTTGGCAGAATCCATCTTCCACTTGCAAAGAGATCAGGCAGGCGCTCTGCCGGGAGTTCCAGCTCCTGGCTCACGGAGCCCCAGGAGCGTGCTGAGGTTCCCTCAGACCCCACCTGGACAGCGGCAGGACACCAGGCACAGACAGGGAAAGCAGGGGCACTGACTGAATGTCACAACACCTTATCCGTGCCCAGAAGCAGCCTTCTTGCTTCCCAGGATTTGGCCCAGTGCTTTGTGGGATTTCAGGGCACAGGAAACCCAGTCCAGGTTTCCTGCACAGACCCGCGGGCGCAGCTGGACCTGGCTCTGAGCCCGGCTCGGGCAGGGAGGACGGAGCAGGAGGATGGGGACACAGGCAGGACAAGGCACATGTCAGACCTCGAAGAATCTGCACCAGCAAGGCCTTGCCTTTGCCCGGGCCCACTTCCCAAGGAGATCTGGAGGCAGAGCAGCCCCTCCCGGTGCCACAGCCCAGCCCAGCCTCACCGGGTGGCTCTGCCCGTGGGACTGGTCCCTGGCCTACGTGGAAAATTCCCCTCCTCATTGCCCAACAGTTCCTTGCAGCAGAAGATCTTCATCCCTGTCTGACCTTCCCTGTTGTCAGGAAAATAAAGGCAACAAAGGCAAAGTGAGACGGGGAGAGGAATGTCCCCTGGGGAGGGAGCTGCTGGGGTAGATGGATGAATAGGTTAATTCTGAGGAGAAAGGGGGGCAATGTGGAAGTCAGGAGAGGAAGGGAACATAGCTTCTCTCTCTGACCCCCACCAGGCGTGAGGCTCAGCAGATGTGGAGGCCACTTGGGCTCACAACTTGCCTGAAAAGCATCCAGCCCACAGAGGAAGGATGAGCACGAGGGATGGGGAAGAGTCGGTGTGCAGGAAGACTCCATCAAAGGTGGGAAGAGCACATCCAAGGACATGGTCCTCCTGGCCCCAGTGTCCTGGGCTGACTCCTCCCTCCCGTCCGGCCTCCCCACGGAGCGCTGCCCATCCTGCCAGCATCCAAGCCAGTAGATCCAATATTGACCTGGCACTGTGAGACACTCTCCAGGAAGATAAACAGGAGGTTCCTGAAGCCCTGGCAGGCAGAATTGTCTCTGCCAGAGGAAACTGAGAGGAAAGGAAACCTGCCCAACAGCGACTGCCTCTGTTCGAAGGACAAGGAAGGATTGGAAGTACTGGAATGCCCTGGAAGTGCCAGCTGTCAGGACTATCTGGATATGTCCATGCTTCTGTGTTTCCTGACCCAGTGTCTCCAGCAGCATCAGCAGCAGGAGCAGTGATCCCTTCTGCTCCTGGGGACGGAGGGAAGTGCAGCCTGGCATTCCAGAACTGCAGTGAGCTGCCAGCCTTGCTGGAGCTGCTCCAGACACGCAACTCCTCCACAGTGCCCTTCCCCAAGTCCAAACTGGCTCATGGAGAAGGAGGTTCATGGCTGGAGACGACCTGACCAGCAGTAGGAAACCAGGACTATCATGGATATTCCCATTAAAAGAAATATACTGAGATACTTTTGTGTGCGGATAAGGGGACTGGGAGAGCCAAGACCCTCCAAATCCAGTGCACTGGCACTATGTAGGGATGAATAAGGGGGATTGGCTTCACACCAAAACGTTTAGGCTGGATATTGGGAAGGAATTGTTCCCTGTGAGCTGGGGAGGCCCTGGCACAGGGTGCCCAGAGCAGCTGTGGCTGCCCCTGGATCCCTGGCAGTGCCCAAGGCCAGGCTGGACGGGGCTTGGAGCAGCCTGGGATAGTGGGAGGTGTCCCTGCCATGGCAGGGGTGGGACTGGGTGAGCTTTAAGGTCTCTTTCAGCCTAAACCTTCCTATGATTCCATGGGGATACCAGGTGGTGTGGAAAGCTTTGACTTGTGCTGCGATTTAGATACTCAGGAGGTTTCCCTTCCATGCCAGGGATTGAGACATCTCTGCAATTCCCCCAGTATATCCATGGGGCTTGGGCTGCCTGCTGTGGAAACCCACTGGCACCTTCCAGGCATGGACAAGAACCAGTGGAGACCCTGCAGGATGAAGAGCATCCTCCACACTCTTCAGCAGGGACCAAGGCATCCATCCTGCTTTGCAGATCCTGGCCACAGGAAATGGCAGAGCGATGATGACAATAAAACAAAACAAACCAAGCAATGGGGCTTTTTGAGAGAAATTAAAGTGTGCTGAGGATAATGGACTGAGAAATAATCTCATTGGAGGTATCAGCTACCAGCAGAGGGAAGCGGCCAGAGCACCAAATCAGCACAATATTTTGTATTTGTCTTTTAAATGTTATTTGTTGCCTGCGCTCTCAGAGAGGAAGGGATCTGGCTGAGGGCTCTGGTCCCAGACAGGGAGAACCTGGACATCAGTCTTCTCGGAACGTTTCCCTTCTGTTGCTTTCCCGGAGGGCTCAATTTCTCCCACGGCAGTGACACGAGAAACAAATGGAGATGAGGGCTGGACCTGCTGGAGCCGCTGCCCGCGGCAGCACAGAGAGGGTCCAGGCCTCGCTCTGCTCCCAGCCTCTCCAGCCCCAGCGTGATCACAAGCCGAGCTGCCTCTCCTGAGAAGAGGAGGAGAACTGGGCTCACAGAGGCTTGTGGCATCAGGAGGGGAGGCACAAGATCTCTCCTTTCCCGTCTGCACCCACAGGTCAGGATGCTCCCGGCTCACTGCTGGCAGCACGAGGCAGCAGAAGCGGAGCTGCAGGGACCACGGCTCCTCTGCCAAAGCCCCCTCGGGGCCAAGGACTGGCTGCAGCACCACAGAGCCATGACCGGGACCAGCAGCTGCCCTCCGGCCTCTGCCTGCCTGCAGGCAACTCAGCAAATGAGGATAAAAAGTGATCGTTCACAAGTAAATTATTCCTTTGCAATGCTTTCCTGAGGTTAACCCGACTTTCAGGGAGATGTTTGGAGGGCTCGCTCCTCCCCACCCCCATCAGCGTGTCCCTCACAGTCACTGTTAAATCACTGTCCCTCCAGCTCTGGGGAGGGGGGTGTGAACCCCTGCTCCCCCAGTACATCCAGAGGCACTGGCCATGGCCACTCCCAGGCTGCTGGGGACACAACCAAGCTCCCGAACCACATTGCCCCGCGTGTAGCTCAACACCGGGAGCTCTGGGGCCCCCTAACTGGCACCCAGCTCGCTCCCGGAGAGGTGTGCTGCTGGGGGGGATGGCAGCACCAGGACAGCCAGCAGAGCCCCTGGTACGAGGGTGCCTCTGCAGACAGAGCCCTCCTTGTTCGCTGGGGCTGCAGCTCCTCCTGACCGCATTTACTGCCTCTAAACCAACTTTGCAGCGCCCTGCTGATGGCAACGTCCATCTGCCACACAGAGGGAAGCTCCGGCTGCACGGAGCCCCGGGCAAGGGGCCCTGCTGCGGGCTGGCTCCCCGGGAGCCCGGACACCCCGGCAGAGCCCGGCGCGGTGTGGAAGTCCAGCTCCCATCCGGCTAATTCAATAAGTCACAGATAGCATGACTTCATAAGGCACAGAGGCTCCACAGCTATTAGGGGAATTGGGAACAGGGGGAGGAGGAGCTGAAATGGAGAAGGGATGGAGACGGGGAGGGTGGAGAGGGGGAAGCTAAGACAAGCAGCAGAACAAAACATCCCATAAATCACGAGGAGCTGCTGAAATACCAGAACAAATGACCCCATAGCTTGGCCATTGTTCCCGAGCGGGGGCTTAAAGCGCTCCCAGTTGAGACAAAGCGCCTCGCGTTTCGTTTCAACACCGCGCCGGCCCGGCCGGGCCCGTGCGCGGCACAGCCGGGCTGGGGGCTGGTGTCACCTCGGGTCCGCGGCTGGCACCGGCGGCACGGGGAGGTGACGCTCTCGGCAAGGCTGGCTCACCCACAGACAGCGCTGCCAAGGCGCTGCCCGCAGCTCGGCCTGCCCAGAGCATCTCCTTGCTCCCACATGCCCCCGCAGCTCCCAGGCTCTCGCATTCCTCCCCTTCCACTGGAGGGCTCGGGGCCTCATTTTCCTTGTTTTCCCTCACTCAGGCTAAGAGCTTCCTGGTCTGGGAAGAGAACGAGCTCCAAGGCTTCTCTGGAGCGAGACAGCTCGAGCAGGGCTGTGAAACCTGGAGGAGCTCTGAGCCCGCCGTCTCTATGGTGCTGCTACTCTTTGCCTCCTAAAAAGTTGATGACAACTCAGTTTGTGCAGGCTGACTCTGGCTAAGGGACAAATGTCACACAGACAGTCCTGGGGACAGTCTCACACGACCGTGCACAGCTGTGGGAACAGCACCAGGCTCTCAGTGAGCTGTGCAATGGCAGCACTCCCATGCACTGGATCAGGAACAGCGGGATGGATCAGTCGGCAGCTCGGCACCTCCCCCGAGCCCTGCAGCTCCACCAGGACCACGGCACTTGGTGCCAGGAGGTGAGGACCCCAAGGATGGGGACAGGTCACCTGTCTGCTTGCCCACAGCAGCGACAGCAGCAATGCTAGGGATTCCACAGCAGGGATTGCACGCCCAGCCATACAGGGAGAACCTCCCCACCACTCGAGACCACCCAGAGGGGAAATAGAACACGACGACATTTCAAATAACTTTCATGGAAACAGCTCCCTAAAAAAACTTCTGCTTTATAAGCGAACCGAGGCACGAGGAGAGTGCGTGTGCCGCCTCCACCAACCAGACGGTGCCAGCGAGGTTCCCATGCCCGGGGGCTCCCGCTCACCTGGCACCTTCCGCCTGGGCCCGCGTGGCCTCACGGCGGCCGCTGGGCAGGCAGCTCCCCGCGCATCCCGGGATGCAGCGGCCAGCAGCCGGGATCCAGCGCCGTGCCGAGGCCCGGGCAGGGAAACAAGCCGCAGGCAGGGCCGAGCCCCACGGCCGCCGGTCGCCACGCACGGCCGCGCCGCTGCCAGCACGGCCGCGGCCTCGTGGTGGGCAGCCAAGGAGCAGAGCCGAGATAACGCATGGCGGGAGGCAGGAATGCGCCGCATTTTTCCTGAGCCGCCATGGGAATAGGCTATTCCGACCACGGATCGCAGGGAGGCTGCCTGACAGGGAAAACTCGAGCAGCCCAGCCAGCAGTGAGTAAGCAAGGAAGAAGAAAACAGAGGGAAATCAGGGTGAACACGTGGTGAGTACGGGAAAAGGAGTGTGGGGGGAAGGCAAACCCAGGAACAAATGGAAGAAGGAAAGCCAGAGCTAGAGCTGGAGAGGAAAAGGAAGGGACAAAAGGATTCCAGGACAAACCTGCCAGGGCTGAAACTCCCAATGAGCAATGGAGCTGAAAGGATGCGAGAGGGAACAGAGGCTCCCAGCTCTGTGCACACAGAGCAAGCCAGGGATCCCAGCCCTTCTATTGGATTGAGCCTCACTTGAGAGGGGAGATAAGCACGGAGCTTATCTCAGGTAACAGGCACTGGAGGAGAGGAGGCCTCAGCTCGCTCTAAGCAGAGAGAAGAGGGATTGTTGGAGTTTTGGCATTGCTGTAGGACAGTGTGAGGTCTCCATGGGAATCACCAGCTTTCACCTTCTTCACCCCAGCAGCAGAACGTGGTGGCCTTCAAGTCTAGAGAGCTTTAGTAGCCTTGTGCTGTTTGTGCTTGGGAGCTAGATTAGGGCCAGAGACCACAGCAAACAGAGCTTTAATAAACGAAATCCCAAATCCTTCCTTGCCTCAGTTACCAGGTTTTGCCTCATTTGGAGCACGAGCTGCCTTGGTGACCCAGCACACACCATGCAGCAAAGAGGAGAAGGGAACCAGCAAACCTGGGCAAAACCAGACATATGCAGCCCCAGGTTTCTCCCAAAGACTGGGAAAGCTCCTCTCCAGCACCTCCCGGCAGCAGGACACCGGCACGGGGGAGCCATGGGCTGAGGTGATCCGGCACATTCACAGACCCAAACACTGGGGACTTTGTGGCGCTGGCTTTAAAAAAAATACCCTAAAAAAGGCCTAATAATGAAGTATTTATTTCAGTAAACAACGAATGAATGAAAGAAGTGTTTTCTCAATACTTCACTTTTTCTCTGCCTTCTTTCCCTTCCCCCCAGCAATTTTGTTTTTAATAAGTGGAACTAACAGGGCTTCGCTCGCTGCTGGCCGGGCTGGGGAGCAGGGCCGTGCTCCGCTGGCCTGGGGCAGCTCAGGAACACGTGCCGTGGGAATAGAGCTTGTGCCCGGGGGAGCACGGCCACCAGCGTGTCCCAGCCGCCGAGGCAGGGAGATGTGCTCCGACGGGCACGCGCGCCGTGAGACCCGCCCTGGGAGCATCCCCGGGCCGGGCAGTCGGCAGCACGGCACCTCCAGCCCCGGACTCACTGTGGCAGCAAACAACTGCACCTCCTGGCCCAGGGCCCCTGGCACTGGAGAAGGGCAAGGGGAGGTGAAGGCATCTGTGTCCTGTCCTACCTGGCTGTGCTCGGTGCAGGAACAGCGTCAGGCAGACTCTGTGACCCTGTACAGCTCCTTCTCTTCTACCTTGGCTCCCTCCACCCCTACCTGAGCATCTGAATAACTGAGAACACTGGAAAATTGGCTCAGCTTGCCCTGTGTGGGGATGGGTTGTACTGACAGTGCTTTGGTAGGAATTTCAAGCAGGAAACACTAATCCCTGCCCCAGACTGACACCCAGCTTTTCAAAGCAAAGAGCACAGATGAGGTCGAGCTTTCCTATCTCCTCCCTGGCAACAGGTAACAGCAGGTTGAGAAGCTGTCCCTTGCCTTCAAGCCTTGGGGTTAAGATGGGCAGGATCCTCAGAAGCTGCTGATTTGGGAAAACATGGTCCATCGCTCTTCCATGCCACCCCAACCCACGTGGGATGAGCTGCACCCGTCACACACGGTGTGGGGGTTCACCTCTGTGCGGAGGCAGCTGAAGGATGCAGTGGGAACCCTGGGTTGTAAATACAGACAGACTTGATGCGGGCAGGTATTTGCTCTAGAAGACAAATCAGGCATCTGCAGATTTGCCAGGACAGGAGCCAGGTTTCCACCAGGCAGAGCACTGAGGAGCAGGCTCACCTGCAGGCCAGGCTGGCTGGGGGTGACTGGCTGGGGATGCTGTCAGCGCTGATGAGCGCGGATCCCCGGCGAGGTACAGGGAACACAGAACGGCTGTTTCACACCACGGGCCAGGAGATCCCTTGGCAGGTCACAGCTGCAGAGGAGGCTGGAAAAATCTCCAAATGCCTCTCTGAGGACCTGTGCATGTGAGATGGGTGGGAGCAGGCAGCGGGCAGGGTCCTCAGCCCGCTGCCACCCCTCATCACTGCGACCCTCTGGGGTGACCCCTCCTCTGTGCCCGGCCAGCACCTGAGCCCCGGCAGCCCGACCCCCCGACCCTGGCTGCCAGGTGATGTCTGATCCAGCTCAAGGTGTCTCCAGCTGTGGATAGAACCCCCAGAACAGGGTGGGAGCCCTGCCTGGCCGTGCCTGTGTCCCTGCAGGGTGGGGACGACATCAGGTCTGTCTCTCCCAGCCTCACGGCCCCGAGCTCCGGCGCGATGGCACACGGCAAACCCGAGGCAAAGGCGCTCCCTCCCCACCCAGAGCTCGTTTCCAGGCTGCTTTACAAAATCCCTCTAAAAGAGCATCGTCTACCACTGCTGCGAGTCGCTGCTGCACAAGGTGGTTTGCCAAATGCAAGACAGATGGTTTCCCCCAGGAAAATGCTATGGAGTGGGGGAAAATGTACCACAAATATCCCCCAACAGGGCTAAACTGGGACTCGGGGCCTTCAAAGAGACATTTAGAGAGGAAAGAGATTTACTGGCTTCTCATGCTTCTTTGTCATGAATAAAGACACACTCTGATTGTTTTTAATGAGCTCTTCGCTTGTTCCCCCATTTGCTACATTACAAGTTCACATATTTGTCTCTTTGGGAGATTGAGAGTAATTGCAGACCAGGTTTCCTCATGACATCCTCTTAGCAAAGGGAAGAAAGTGGTGTAAGTGGAGAAGAAAGCAGTCTGTCCCCAAATGTGATGGTTTAGGCCAAATTCAGGGAAATATCCTGAATTCTTTGTCTGGGTCATTAATACCTGGTGAGCTTTGATGCTCAGGGAACCTCACAGATAGAGGAAGCCTTTGAGGAGGGTTCCACAGCCTCACACTGAAGTGTTAGAACACAAAATAAATGCCAGAAAGATCTCCAAAAAAAGCAGGGAAATTGAAAACCAAACTCGACATTCTTGCAATTTCTAAGCATTTCTCTTTTTTTTTTAAGTTTTACCCTCCTTTATCCATCTAAGGAAGCAGAAAGCAATGCAACTCCCAGCTCTTTTAAATGTCCTTAGCAGGTCGCCGCTAGCGCTGGGATGGCTGGCTGTGATCTCCTCCAAGGCTGTTCCATCAGAGCTCAGCAGCCCAGGGTGAATGAGTCCCTGCTCGAGCGGGGACAGCTCTCCGAGAGCCGTGCTCACACCAGGGGCCCCGGCACCGCAAGCAGGGAGCCCTGCACCCCTCTGGGACGGGAACATGGGGCTGCCCCAGGGGGCTGGGACAGCCTGGGACCCTCTCACTGCTCACTCCGGCCACGGTGACAGAGGGGAGCCCCTGGAAGTGTCCCTGCAGCGATCCCAGAGCTCCCACTCTGGCTGAGGCCATCCCACTGCGGCTCTCGGCTCTGGCTGATCCCAGAGAGGTGCACTGGGCAGGGAGGGACCGGGGGACCCATCCTCCAGCATCTCCCATTCCCTACAGCTCCTTGGGGAAGGGAAGGTTTGGTAAGGTTTGGGAAGGTTTGGGAAGGTTTGGGAAGGGAAGGTTTGGGAAGGTTTGGGAAGGTTTGGGAAGGTTTGGGAAGGGAAGGTTTGGGAAGGTTTGGGAAGGGAAG
>VXAZ01008606.1:83475-142637 GCA_013399875.1 Gymnorhina tibicen
AGGAGGGGAAAGGGAAGGGAAGGGAAGGGAAGGGAAGGGAAGGGAAGGGAAGTTGCCAGAGGCTGTGTGCTCGTGTGCCCCAGCTCAGCAGACACTTCCATGACCCACAGGAGCCCTGACAGACCTTCAGCTGGGGGAAGGTTTGGTCTGATACCGTGGGGAGCCTCTGCAGCAGCTGGAGGGGTTTGAAGGGGCGCTGTCCCATGGGACACGGCTTCAGCAGCGGCAGCAGCGGGGAGAGGGGCGCCGAGGGTGACCGGAGAGGCAGGAGCTCCTTCCCCCAGGCCTGTCCTGCAGCTCTTACCATTCAATGCTCAGAGACCTGGGCCGGAAGGCAGACAGCTCGGCCGAGCCATGCTCAGCTTTCCTTCTCTTCTCCTGCTTCTGCTTCACCGACAAGCGGTGGGCAAACCTAGCGAGGCTGCTCTCCGACCTGGGGAGGGGAGAGGAAAGGCATTAATGGCACTGCAGCCCGGCTCCAGCGGCACACCCGGGGCACAGCACCGGGCGCTGCTCGGCGCTGGAAGGAGGGGGCTCCCGGCGGCGCCGGGACGCGGTGGCACCGGTGCTGGCGGTGGGAAGCGGAGGAGCTGCAGCAGGTTTGGTATCGCTCAGCGGGCCAGGACCCGGACAGGTCCTCGTTAGCCAAACCGGAGCTGCAGCCTGGCAGGCTGAGAGCGCCAGGCCCTGCTCCCCGTGGAGCAAAATCACCTCCCCAGGCTGTGTGTTCCTCCCCAAACTCCAACCGGGCACAGCCAGCGCTGGAGACACAGCCAGGGACACATCGCTGGAGAAAACCAAAGCAGAGGCCACGCGCTCCTTCAGAGAAACCCTGGAGCCCCTGTGGCCTCCCTGCTCGGGCTCCCAAACACCGGAACAGCTTCCCTGAGGAGGATTGACATGGAAATCAGCCCACAGCGGAGAGGTTTTGGAGGAGGAAACAGAAATGTGTGGGAGCAAATGGATTCAACTGAAGGACCCGTCTGTGCTGACAAAGCCCCTTCCCACCAGATGGGGTGCTCCAGCGGCGCTCCCGGCCCCCGGGACTCGGGAAAAGCACACCCGCAGGCTCCGGGAATGCGCTGCACATCCCGCCCCATCCCAGCCCCGTCCGGAGGAGAGCTGCTGGCACGGGGCACGCCTGCACTGTCTCCCAGCCTCGTGCAGACCCTTGGCGCTCCGCTTCCCTCTGGCACACGGAGCTCCCGGAGCCCCCTGTGCCAGGGCTGGCACCCCCAGCCCGGGCTGGACACGGCACCGCAGCCCTGCTGCCAGCGTGGGAGTGAGGGAGGACTGGCACGGGCACCTGGGACACCCAGACTTGGGCACACGAGTGGGACCAGGCTGGTGGCACTGGGGCCGTGTGCCAGCCCTGCCACTCTCACTGTCACAGCCACTGCCTCCTCTCCTCCTTTAATGTGCCAGCACAACCTGCTCCCACCGCTCAGGCAGCCCCGGGCTGGGCAGGGGAGGGGACAGGAGTGATTTGACAGAGGTCCCAAGGGATGAAGGACAGAGCTGGGGGGAACTTCGAACCTACACACATCGCTAAAGCTGATCCTCTCCTCTCCTCTCCTCTCCTCTCCTCCCCTGTCCCCTCTCCCCCACTCCTCTCCTCNCTCTCCTCTCTCCTCTCCCCTCCTCTCTCCTCTCCTGTCTCCTCTCCTGCCTCAACCAAACAAAATACCTCCAAAGAAAGGGAAAAAGAGAAGGTATTTCTCAGAACTGAGAGCTCCCTGCCTTTCCTCACAATAATTAGGCCAGCCCCGACCAGCTAACAGTTTTTTCCCTGATACAGTTTAAACACAGACATCTTCAATTCATTAACTGGTTATTGATTTATTTTTTAGCTTATGAATCGCTGTTGCTGGGGATGGGGTGGAGACAGCTTTCTGGAGAGGGCTCTTGTCTCTCCAGTCCCCTCCGGCAAAGAGCTGTTCAGACCTTCCAGGGTCATTCTTTACATTCTTGAGAAAAAATCCTACTTTGATGTAAAGGATGAGGTTTGCCTTAAAAGAAACCCAACAAGAAACCCAAACCCCAGCTTTCCCCCGCTCACAGCCGGAGGAAGAGGCGATGAAGAGGAGTGATCCTGGTGCCCATAGAGCAGAGCCCAGCACTAACACCATCCCCAGCACCTCACTCTCCTTTGATCTGGTGTCAAAGCTCAGCTGGAATGGAGAAGATCCCATTTAGAGAGGGGTGAGAGGTGGGCACTGACAGCCAGTGCTCTGCAGCAGCCCCAGGCATGGTGTGGACACCGGGATGAGCAGGGCTGACCAGGATGGGGCTGGCCAGTGGGAACAGGTGCTGCTGGTTCCCTAGAGCACTTCCTCAGCAGCATTTGGCTGTTCCTGTCCCTTCCCACCTGCCCAGGAGGAGCTCCTGCTACCCTGCAGGGATGAGGCCTCCAGCCCCAGCTGAAAGGGTGCTGGGGGTGTTCATCTCCTGGGACTTGGGGACTGCCTGCAGAATGCTGCCCCGTCTGCTGCGCTCACCCGACCTCGCCACACTCCCTGCACCTTTACAGCCACCCCTCCCAAACTGGTCACCAGCAGGGATGAGGGGCTGGGAAATCTCAAATGCCCTGCTCGGATGCAGGAAGGCAACAGCCCGTGTGACAAGTGCCTCTGTGGTGCCGGTACACGGCCCTTGCAATGACCACCACGGGGACAATTACACACCCAGGAGCTTTACCTGGATGTGTGCACCTGCCCAAGCACGGCAAGAGCAGCCACCACATCCTCCAAACTGGATAAAGCCAACAGCATCTGTCAAGAAGAGCTGGTGGGGGAAAACAGGGCAATGTGCCACGTGTCATCAGGGTTAGGGATGAAGGAGAGTTAGTCCTGGGGGCAGCGTGGGCTGGTGGGGCCGGAGAAGCCACCTGGGTGCTCGGGAACAAGCGGCCTTGCTGTGAGTCCCTAGCCTGGCATCGAGGGGAAGGCCCAGGGAGAAAGGGGACGGGTGCTCTGCAGCCCAGGGCAGCTGCTGCCCAGATCTGCCTGATGCAGGACAGACGAGCCAGCCCACGTGTGAGTCAGAAGTTGACCAAGAATCTTGGGGTGCTGATTTCACCCCCCAGGCCTGCCGGCCACCACCTCCAGCTGCTGCAGCCCAGGTAAAGGAACGGCTGTGACGGCTCTGACAGCCCGGCACCTCCCCCCCGAGAGCTGTCAGCAGCTCACCCAGCCGTGAACCAGCCTCCCTCACCTCTGCCAGACCCCAAAGCTTCAGCAGAAGCATCGCTAATTAGAAGCCGGGAGCACATCACAGATCATCTGGCGATCCAAAGAGAGCTGCTTTGCATAAACCGTGCTGCGGAAGGGGAATGAATCACACCTGCTCTGCCGTGACTGCACCGCGCGCGGCCCCGCTGCCCTCGCCCCGGCAGGGCCCTGATGCTGGCTCAGCTCCTCCGAGCTCCTGTGTGAGCTGCTCCGGCCCCGGGGCCAGGGTCGGGATGCTCCCAGGTCACGGTGTGCCCAGGGCCAGGATGCTCCCGCAGCGCTGGGCACCGTGCCGGGGCTGGGCTCTGCGGGCGGCAGCGGGCGCGAGCCTCTAGCAGAGGGAGGGGGATGCTGTCGAGACCACACTGTTACTTCCCAAGGGCTTTCCAAACAGTAATAGACGTCCCTGTCCCTTGAGAAGGATCAGCATTGGGGATTTTAAGGTAGAAGCAGGGAAACTGAGGCACGGAGCGGGCACGCAGGTAAGACAGACTCCCTGTGCTTGTCAGCATCCTTCCCCTTGTGCGCTTATCTGACAGCCAAGGTTTCGCTGCCTTCCCCATCAGGACCACGCGCTCAGCCCCACAAGCGCTGCTCTGGGGAACAGGCAGCCCCAGGTGCCGCTGTCATCTTGAGCCAGCTTCATCCCAGCCATGGGATGGGGACAAGGCCAGCACCGCTCCCCCGGCCCTGCCACTGCACAGCACTGCTCCGGGTCCAGCCGGGCAGGGCCCGGGCTCACCTGCCCAGCCCTCCATCAGAAGCAGCATCCCTGCGGCAGCTCAGCACCGGAACAGCCGGGGCTCGGGGGACACAGCTGGCACCTGCCAGGGCAGTCCCCACGCACCAAGGGGACACGTGGGAAAAGCCATCAATTGGAACGTCAACCGCAGCGCCGGGAAGAATTGTCTCCTGACAACCAGAGAAGGTTGTTCAGCTACTGTGCTGTATCATAAATCACACCTCTATGACTTGCCATCTGTCAGCCAGATTACACATGTTCAGAGTCCCATGTCAGCATTTAAGTCAGAACACGGCATCTTTTCCCAGAAATAATTATCAGTGCTGAAGGCTCTTGCAGCAATACCCACCCTCAGCCCTGCCCTCCAGAGCTCTGGACAGAACAGAGCTGGCATTCCCAGAGGGCAGGACCACCACCGTGCACAGCGATGCGCAGCCTCCACGTGCCACGTCCCCCCCGAACCCACTGCTTCAGGCACAGGGAGGGGCAGGGTCTGGCACGGCAAACTCCCCCCTGGCACCAACCATGGCACCCAGCACCCTGAACAGAGCAGGCAGGGGCAGGCAGAGGCAGAGGCTGCTGCTAAAGGGAGACAGGGACAGTGCTGTCCCCAGCCTAGTGTGTGCTGAGAGCCCGGGAGTGTCCAACCGGGATGAGCAGAGTGCCCAGAGCAGCACTTGGCCCCCAGTCTGGCCGACGGGGAAGAGTCAGGCTCAGCACGGGGCACAGCTCCCACTGCCCCGATGTGCTGTGTGACACGAGTCTGCACCCATCCCCTCACCCCACAGGTTTTCTAGGAGTCCAACCCCACAGGGGTGGCTGCCAAAGCCCCCAGCCTGCCGAGGCAGTGGGAGTGCAGACAGAACACGGCCATGCTGGGCTGGCAGCCCGTCCCCATCCTGCCCGTGCCTCCGGCAGCTCGCTGAGCCGGCACCGGACACGGCACCCAGCACACAAATCCCTCAGCTGCCCTGGGATGAGGACAAGGGGCTGAAGCGCCGCCCTCCACCCCCTCGCTGGCCAGGCAGGCGGATGAGCAGTGACATTTCCCGAAGCTCGGTACAGAAATACACGGGGACTGGATCCGTCCCTCCGGCTTCACCCGCCGCGCACAGGCGTGAATCCGGCCGGGGATTCGCAATCGGCGCCGCATCCCCCACACCACAACTGGGAAGTGATGACAAGCAAAATCCTGGTCCCTTCGCTCCGCATCCCTCCCTCCCTGTGGCGATCCGCTGAAAGCCTTTTGGCAGTTTGCAGCCACCGGGGCGAGCGTGTGCCCGCAGGAGCCCGGGTGCTCAGCCCCTGCTGGCACAGCACGGCTCTGCCACGGCCGCAGCCGTGGGGACACCGGGGCCGTGCAGGCACAGCTGCACCGAGCCGCGGGTGAGGGATGGCCGAGGTCACCGGAGTGCCAGCCCAGGCTCCGGCACAGGATGACCAGCACCGGCAACACCTCTGCCCCACCAGCGCACCCGGCCAAAGCCCCCACCCCCACACGGGCACCAGCCACCCATCCCACAGGATGGCACATCCAGGCAGGAATAGCTCCCACTTGTTGCACACTCCTTAGCCCGAGACTCGGGAGCCAGCACGTGCCCGTCTGTGGCTCTGAACTAACCCAGACGCGGGCAGGCAGCTCCCAGCCTCTTCCATCAGCACAGGCAGCAGCCCGGGATGAGCCAGGGGCTGTAGGCAGCCCAGGCAAACAAGCAGCGTTTCAGCTGGTCCTCCCTCCCTGGGGAGCAGCCACCGCACACACAGCTTTGAGCCGGGCTTATCCCCACGGGCATCCCGGCTGCAGCCGGGCTGGGGAAGGCGGCTGTGCCCGGGAGCACACAGCCCTGCGCTCCCTGCGGCTGCGGGTTTGGCTCCCGTCAGGGTCTCGTTTGCACAGGTACGGTTAGGATAAAATAGAGGGAAAATAACCAAAGCTGGAAAGGTTCTTCCCAAGCAGGGAGCAGTCTTTTGGGAGAGGGGGAAAGGACGGACTCATGGCCACGAGCATGCAGTCAGCCTCCAGGCGAGCGCTGGCTGCGCACACCGCTCCGGCAAGCCCCGCTCACCGGGGCACGCTTCCCACTGACCACGGCCCCAGCCACCAGAGTGTCTCCAAAGCAGCAGCCGGGGCCAGCACCCCCGTGAGCCGTGCCCAGCTGTGCCCTGCAGGGACAGGGACAGATGCCCGCGAGCCGCGCCAATGATGCTCACTCACCTGCACAGCCTCTGCTCCCTTTGCTCCTGGCGCTCTGCTCACCCACTGCCAGAGCAGCAGCTCATCCCAGAGTGTCTCTTCGGGAGAGTCCCTGTCCCCTCTGTGCACACTCCCATCCCGAACGGGGTCCCCTGCTCCCATCCACGTCGCCTGACCTCCTCAGCTGCCACCTCCGCTTCCCTCACCCATCACCTCAGGTTTCTCGTTTGCTCTGTGCTTGGCTCTTTTTTTCTTTTATTTTTTTTTCCTCCCAATCTTGTTTCTATAGAAACGAGATTAGCAGAGGGGGAAATAAAACAGCCCCATGTGACTCAGATTCCGACACTGAAGAATCTCCTGGTTGCGCTTGCCGTGGCTTTACATAACCAGGAGCCCGTGCGGGCTCAGGCGGGGGGACCGGGCTCGGCCGGGGGCCGCAGGGCTCAGCCAAGGAGAACCAGGCTCAGGTGAGCGGGATCAGGCTCAGCTGAGGAGTACCAGGCTCAGCTGTGGAGGGACCACCAGGCAGAAGGCAGCGATGCCTCACCTGCACTTGCTTTGGGTTTGCTGTGACACTCCTGATGCAATGACATGTCACCAAACCCTGCTGGCATCCCCATGAGCCCCTGTCACCCTGCGTGGCCCTGCCTCACTACCTCTTCCCACTGAGAAGGGGAGAAAGCAGAGACAGGGATGCTGAAAACTACTCTGAGTCCCACCAAAACCTCTGGGGTCCCCAGGTGAGCTCTGGAGGAGGAAGCCCCAACACCCCCATGCTGCCAGGCTGTCCTGCCCCTGCCCTCACCACTCGGGAAAGTGGTTTGAGCCACTCCAACCTTCATGGACTCGCTGGTGAGCATGCAGGCAATCTGGTGAGCTGCAGACAGCCGCGTACTCCGCTCTGCTGACATCCCTCCTGCTCAGTCTCCCACATTCATGAGCAGTGTCCGTGGCTGGGGCACACAGACCACAGACCGAGCTCTTTCATCACTGCTTTGGGGACTGACACAGGACACTGGGACTTCCAGTGCCACAGGGACTTCCAGTGCCACAGGGACTTCCCAAGGCCAAACCCCAGCTCCAGGTGAGCTGGGAAGCGCTGAGGACCCTGCCTGAGGACCCACCATGTGTTTCCTTAGCTTGGGGACAGATGCTGATTGCACATGGCCAGTGCTGCCTGCCAGGGTCACCCACCCAGGGCTTCTGCTGATGATACCAGTGTCTGTATGGGACACTGCCCTTGTGCTGCACCTCCGGAGGCTCAACCCCCACTCACCTCCCACTGCCCAGGTACTGCCCAGGATTGAAAACGAGGCAGAGCGCCCTTTTACTTGGGTACTTTTTATAGCGATAGGACAAGGAGAAACAGTTTAAAGTAAAAGAGGAGAGATTTAGATCAGGCGTTTGGAAGAAATTCTTCGCTTACAGTGCGGGGAGGCCCTGGCACAGGGTGCCCAGAGAAGCTGTGGCTGCCCCTGGATCCCTGGAAGTGTCCAAGGCCAGGCTGGACAGAGCTTGGAGCAGCCTGGGATAGTGGGAGGTGTCCCTGCCCACGGCAGAGGGGTGGAGCAAGGTTATCTTGAAGGTCCCTTCCAACCCAAACCATTCCATGACTTCTGTGATTCTACGAAATGGGAATCTGGGATGGTGTCCTGCCGGAGCACAGCAGGGAGGTACCTTCCCCACGGAACAGCACAGGAGCTCACCTGGGCTAGCAAGGCAGCAGAACATCTCAGGAGGTTTGGCTCCTACCCAAATGATGGGGCATTGGCTTCTCCAGTTTTTCCAAGTCCCTGGTTTTCCTTGGGGATTGCAGTGTCCCACTTGTCGGGCTGACTCAGCCGGGATCAGCTGGTGAGCTCTGCTGCTGTGACAGCCCCAGGCCTGCCTGCAGGATATGACATTAGGACACCTCTCCCCCTCCCCCGGGCACACTGGTGTTCAAGGGGGTCTCAGCTCCCTCCCTGAGGAGCTCAGGACAGATCAGACAGCATGTCAGAGCAGCTGTGGGCAGCCACACTGAGAGCAAGGGATGAATTCGGGCATATCCACCCAAGCAAACTTTTCCATGAGTTATCCCAGTGGGCTGGGGATCTGTGTGATGTGCCAAGGTTGTCTGGTGCTGCAGAGAAGGAGCCAAAGGCTCACGCAGCGCTGAGGGGATGAGCTCTGTGAGGGCCCCAGCTCACCCACCTGCTGAGGACACGGCTGCAGACCCAAACCACCCTGCCTGGTGGGACCCAGCAGAGCTGGGGATGCCTGTTCTGACCCAGCAAGGAGGGTGCTCAAGGGCAGGACAGCTGGGCAGCAGCCTGAGGCTTCCCAAGGCCAAGGAGAGGGACCCTGGGGGTGCTGCAGGTGGGGAAAGAGTGACAGGACTTGCATGAGAGGGTAAAGAAAGAATGTAGAGGGCTCATCAAAAGGGAACAAGGAGAGATGTCCGACAGCCCTGGGATACGAGGCTGCAGCTCCAGACAAGATGATCCTGAGAGCCCGAACCGTTCCTCCCCCTGCCACAGCTCAGCTCAACGCGAGCCATCGCTTTGATTACCCTAAAACAGTAAAGGAAGGATGGGTCGGAGTGCAACCCCCCGAAAACCACGGCCCAGAGCAGCCCCTTTCATTGGCCCAACACAGCTGTGGTCACTGGGGGCTTGGGGAAGGGGTTTTTATAACAACAAAAGTCTCAGTGGTCACTGGCATTTGCCAGATATCGGGGGGGCAGAGTCAGTGCTTGAAGCCTGTCAGTGAGCACTGCTGTGCCAAGCCTGGCTCTTCACAAGCCGAGCAGATGCAGCCACCAGGACTGATGCTGGGCTGGCTTCCCTGGGAAGGACCAAGCTGGACTCTGCAGGACCTGGCTCTGCAGCCAGAAGCCAGGAAGAGCAGACGGGATCCTCTATTTAAAGTATGATAACAGGGTCACAGAAACGTCTGCCAGCAAAAGCACTTGGATACCTTGATCTAATTATAGCTGGCATTATCAGGCTGCATCACAATTAGCAAGTCAGTGGCCAGTCTCTATTTCTGGTCTGCAACACGAGGCAGGCCGGTATTCCAAGGAAGAAGGAGAAGGGAAGCAGGGGGAGCGGGACGGAGATTCCTCCCCGTGTGTTTAAGTGGCACAGCTGCTCCCGAGTGCTGTGGAGAGGCGAGTGCTGTTTGGAGGGTGTTCATACGGAGAGCCAAGGAGAGAAACACAACCCATCCCTTCAGCACAGCCCCCGTCAGTCATCCTGACCCTGCACCCGCCCGCTGCCCCAACGGCGAGGGCTGTCTGCACCCTCCGGGTGAGCTCTGGGCCCCACCGGGCCCGTGGGGTCCTGTGCCTCGGAGCAGAACCCTGGCCTGGCTTTTCATGGAATTGTTAAGGTTGGAAAAGTCCTCTCAGGCCATCCAATCCAAGCGTTCCCCCAGCACTGCCCAGGCCACCACTAACCCGTGTCCCCAAGTGACACTTCCACACAATTTTAAAATCCTTCCAGGGATGGCGACTCCACCACTGCCCTGGGGCAGCCTTTTCCAACGCCTCACCGCCCTTCCAATGCCTGAGCACCCTTCCATTTCTTCCAGTGAAGAAATTTTCCTTAATACCCAATCTTTTCTAAGCTATTTAGAAGCCAGATTAAAGCAGCATCCAGGAGGGAACCCAACCACACATCGCATCTGAATTCCACAAAGCCCATTCCCATCGGCCTGTCCGGTGTTCAGCACCAGGCCGGTCACTTCAGGACAGCTGACAGCAGCCAGGATCCCTGGAAATGGCAGGCATTTTTAGAACATCTTTTTGTTTTCTTTGAAAACCAGAGTTTTGTCAAACTTAGAGCATTTGATGCAAAGTGTATGATGCTAATCCAAGCAGAAGGAACCATCTGATGAGTCCCAAATTAAAATGTTCCTTTGTTTTGGCTTTCAAACATTGCATTTTAATACTAATGCACAATCTGAATGGAAGGTAAATTTGCATGTCCTTCCCCTAAAAATTCTCTCTCAAAACAATAATTTTATTCATTTGCATTTTGACAATAACAACTGTCCCCTCTCTGACCAACATCTGTGCTGTGACAGAGATGCTGGGCACACGTGCCACAGCCTGGTGAGTCATCCTGCACCCCAGCACGCCTGTGCCACTGCGGGGACTGGACCTGCACCAGGATCATCTCCTCCCGAGCAGACACCTTCCAGCTGGAAACCCCGCCCCACATGGGTACAAGCCAGGAGGCACCCCAAGGGTGGACACAGCAAGGAGGCAGTGGGATGTGCTGCTGAGAGCCCAAGGGTAGGAACGTGGGCTGAAAAGGGGCTGCAGGACCTTGGAAGAGATGGGATCCTGAAGACAGTGTAAGATGATCAGGAAGTATCCTCTCTCTCTCCAGATTCTAAGCAATATTTAGGCTGGGATCTGCACACCTCTCACATTAAGATCCTGTTGTCGCCATTTGGTGCCGTAAAATGGCCAAAAAGAAGAGAAGGGCTTGGGGGTGCTGCTGGCTGAGAGCTGGAGATGCCCCGGCCGTGAGCACCCAGAGCCCCCCTGTGCTGGGCTGAGCCCCAGCGTGGGCAGCAGGGGAGGGGGGGATTCTGCCCCACTCAGGTGAGACCCCACCTGCAGAGCTGCCTCCAGCCCTGGGCCAACAGCAGGAGGACGTGGAGCTGCTGGAGCCAGTCCAGAGGAGGCCACGGNGATGGGATATTAGGAAGGAATTGTTCCCTGTGAGAGTGGGGAGGCCCTGGCACAGGGTGCCCAGAGCAGCTGTGGCTGCCCCTGGATCCCTGGCAGTGTCCAAGGCCCGGCTGGAGGGGGCTTGGAGCAGCCTGGGATAGTGGAAGGTGTCCCTGCCCGTGGCAGGGGGTGGAATGGGATGGGCTTTAAGGTCCTTTTCAATGCAAACCGTTCCATGATCCTATGACGGTGTGTAAGCAAAGATCTTTTTCTGACTCCCAGCCATGAACCAGATCATTGACAAGGACCAGTTCATGACTGGCACATACCAGTGCGCTTCACCCCCAAAATTAACAGTCTACTTTAAATCCAAAAATCCATCCATATGCAGACAACAAATAAATAAAATCTACAAAATAACATGGTCAAAAATTCCTTTCCTTGGGCAAAATCCCCATCACTTTGCTTGTTTTTAAGAATTCTATCATTTCCCTCTGTGCTTGTTTTTAATGAAGATATCTATCACTCCTTCCTGAGCAGCAGGACGGAGATCTTGGGCTCTTCCAAGCGGGCTGTGCGAGCATGATGGATTGTCCGCGTGCCAAGTCAGAGGAACGTGCAGACTTGCTCCCGTCTTGCCAGGAGCCAGGTTTTCAGAATCCCCCTACTACCAATTACAGCTTTTATCCTAATTAAAAAGATACCAGGGAACATACAGAAAAGGACAAAATCCAAGCAATCCCTTTGTTCATGTGCAATCGGTAGGGATGGGTGAGGAGGTTCCCGAGGGGATCGCTCCTCCCGGGACCTTCACCTCCCTGCACTCAGGCCAGCGGAGCCCACACGTGGTGAGGCAGCTCCACGCCGTGCCGGCATCCCTGCCGTGCCGTGCCCCGCGGCCGCCGTCCCGCACGGGGACGGGGACGGGCGCCCCGGGGGCTGTGCCGTTGTTTAGTCTGTGCGCAGCCCTGGCGCTGGAGCCGCCTCTTGTTTTCCATGGCCCCGCGTCCCACGCTGCGCACAGGAATGGAAAAGCTTGTTATTCTGGGCTGCCGGGCGGCCGGGCCCGTCCAAGAGCGGGGAGCAGTGATGTGGTTAAGGCGAGCCGGCCGCACAGCCTCCATGGTTTCAGCTCCTGGCTGGCACCCATCTCCTCCGGCACACCACACCGCCCGCCACCATCGCCGCCACCGGGACGGGCGGGCGGCAGGAGCCGGCTGCGCCCGGGCACGCTGCTCTGCTTGTGCCCAGGTGTGCTCGCACGGGCCTGGAGGGAAGGGGAAGGATGGGAGAAGGGTGACAGAGAACAAGCCCAGACCCCAGAGGCACGGGGACAGCTGCCCAGAAATGGACCCCTCAGCATCGCACTGCCTCAGCGCTCAGGAGCGGCACAAAGCAGGGCCAGGACGCGTCCCTTCGGGTGATGGAGCACTGGAACAGGCTGCCCAGAGGGGCTGGGGAGTCTCCTTCTCCAGCTGTATTAAAAACAAACCTGGACACGATCCTGTGCAACCTGCTGTAGGTGACGCTGTGCTTTAGCGGGGGTTGGGCAAGAAGATCTCCAGAGGTGCCTTCCAGCCCCAACCACTCCGTGATCCCATGACACACACAGCCTGACCCACGGCTCTGCTGCCTCTGCAAGAAATGGGTAGCTGGGGGTTCTGGTGACCCCCAAGGGCACCCAGTACCTCTGTGTTTCACTCACAAAGTTCCTCAAACTGGTAAAAGATCTATCAAAGAAATTAAGACCTATTAAGTCCCAACCTATGGAGGATCCTGGGCAACCAAAGGGGAAAAGGAGAACGGCAAAAAACCACAAGTCTGATCATGAGATGTAACACTGGTGTTCACCAGCACCAGACAGGAAAAACTCATCGAAGTATTTTAATGGTCAGAAGAACACCACCATAAAATGCCACCGTGTTACCACAGCACCATCCTGCCCTCTGCGGTTCCTCTCCTACAGAGAGTAAATGGTTATTAGGGACAGCTGTGCCCACACCACAGACCCCACTCCGCTGCCAGCACCTCCTGGTCCCAGAATGGGCTGCAGGAAGATGCGGAGCTGTGGGGGCACCTGTGGAACTTGTGCCCTGGCCCCTGGGTGGATCTGGCTGGGGGCTGGGAGGTGGGGACCCTTCCAGGCCGCAGTCCCAACCACATCTATCCATGCTAAACAAAAACGTCCCTCTCTGGTTTTCCCTTAGGACTTGTGAGCACGTCAGGAATGAAACCCCAGTCTCCTGGGCTCATTGCACTGGTGCACAAATCTGCATCTTCTTATCTTCCCTGCATCCCAGTTCTTCCCGGCTCAGTGAAAACCGCTCCCCACCTTGCCCAAGGCGCTTCAATATGCATGGGGACGCGGGATGCTGCTTAGCAGCCCTTGAAATAATGCGGGCCAGGAGAATGGGAAACGCATCCCTACAGGCAAACCATGGCTTCTTCAAACTTCCTCCGAGTCCAAAATTTCCCTTGAAAAGGCATGGCAGGGAGTTACAAAGGTCCCTCTTGCAAGAAGGGGAAAAATGCAGGAGAGAAAAGCCCTTGGCGTGCCTCCCCCGCGGCCGGCTCCGGCCCCCGCGGCTGCCGTGGAGGTTTGAGGGACTTGAAGGGATTTGCGACGCAATAAAAACATTCCTGCTTGCAAAGCATGAAACCCCAAAAGTTTATGGGAAACCACTGTCTTCGGGATGTCTGCATATCTTCAGGCATCCTGGGAGCTGTAGTTCAAAGAAACCAAGAAAAAGCAAGCAGCCGATAATGATGGTTTCTGGATGGAGGTTGTGTGACTATTGGCTCCCGCACGAAAGCCTGAATTTCTGGGATGCTGAGCCTGTTTCTGCAGCCAAGTGAGAGAAGAGCTCCTTGGCGCCTGGGGCACGAGGGACTCCGGCACCACAGCGAGGGAGAGCGAGAGGCACCCGGGGAAGGGCAACCCAAAGACCAAGTGTTGATGACTGGGAAGAGGGAGGCACTGCAACAGAGGCCGAGAGGGACGGGCCAAAGCCATTTCCAGGGCTGGGAACCCGGCTGGAGCATGGCCTCGCTTGTGAGCTAAAACCTCAGTGCCTCAGTTTCCCCATTAACTCTTATTATCCCCCTATCCCCAAGGGCCACAAGGACTGGCCTTTGCTGTTCGAACACCCATGGGGAGCTCAACTCCTCAGAAGCCAGCTGTCCACACTGCACCAGCAGCATTAAATCACCTCCAGGCCCATTTCCTCTGAGCCCATGAAGGACAGCTGTGCCAGCCAGGCTGCTGAAAGGCACTTTATTCCCACACAAGACACTCTTCATGCAAGAGTCACCTCCCAGCAGGAGAACCAGCGGCACGTGACACCCTCCAGATGAGGCACTGCCCATCAGCACTCCCACACCTGAAATGCCCTGGGGTGCAGGGGCAACGGTGGGGGGACAGAGATGTGAGAGGCTGGGTATCATCCTGGACTGAGCGTGGAGGGATGCAGGAGATACTTTCATTTCCAACCAAGGAATCGTGCAGCAAAGACCACAAGCTGGGAAAAGCCAGCGCTGGAGACATGAGAAGCTGACCTTCTCACTACCTGCCTTGTACCGTGGGCTTGGGCTTCACAGGCCAGAGCACGAGCGTGCCCCGTGGCTGCGCGAGGCCCTCTCTGGCACTGCACAGCACCTGCCCACCAACGCACCACGACAGCGGGCGCGGGGACAAACCCACAGCGTCAGACTTTGCACCCGCTGGCACAACCGACCCCAGCACGGTGCGCTCTGCTGTGAGCCCAAAGGCCTCAAAAGTGGTTTCAGATGCTTGGAAAGCTAAGACAAACCACAAGAGCTTGCCCTTGGAGAAAACCTGTAGCCCTGAAGAACAAAGAAGAGGCGGAGCACTCACCCTGGCAATAGCAGCATGGATGCTCTCCCATGGATGCTCTCCAGCTGTGGCATCGTCCCGCTCCAGAGCAGAACATGTAGCACGTTGTTGCCAAAACCACACGCTGGTGCTCGCCAAACACTGCCCATGGGGTGGGAACACCACTGGAGGCAGGTCCCCAGGCCACAGCACTCTTCACACCTCACTGCCACTCCATCCAGGCTGTCACAGAGCAGGGGCTTTCAACTCCCCAGCACCAATCTGGCGTGACGAGGCAGCAGGTCCACAGGCCACTGCAGCCCAGAGCTGAGTTTCTGGAGGTTCTGCAGAAAGACATCTTGGTTTTGCAGAGCTGAGCCCTCTGCTCTGGAGAAGAGTGGCTGGCATGTTTCTGGGCCAGCTGTGCCTTCACAGGCAGTGGAAAGGGCCCTGAAATGGTCAAGGCCAGGGCACGTAAGCTGAAGACCTACCAGGATTTAGGACATCATGCTGGTGCCTCTTGCTTCGTTTTCCTTGACTGCCAACCTCACACAGCAATCCTGACCTCCCCTGGAACTAAATCCAGATTGACTGAAACCACCCCGTGGACACAGCCAGTTCCCCTTCCGAGGCTCCCAGGCTCCAGTAAATACCCCCAGGCCCTGCAACGCCAGCCCCTGCTCCACCTCTCCCAAGGCAGGAGGTCCGCACTGGGGTCTCGCAGTGGTTGTCCCTGCTCAGTTCAAACCTCAGTCTGGAGTCCTTGTTCTGTTCCTCGGAGCTGATAAAACCCAACTGAGGAAGATGGTGGGGGCTCAGGAGCAGAGCAGACGCTCAGAAACCAGGACTACCTCCCAGCCAAAGCACAGCATGTGCCTCCTACACCCGCCTCTTGCACCTCAGGTCTTCTCCTGCCCAACCCTGACAGAGCCTTTTCACTGCAGCACGAGCCTCAGCAATGGACATCTTCAAAGCAGAACCTCAGGGGGAGAAGGGGAGAGCAGGAAGCTGATGATACGGGCCATTCCTGAAAGGAAGAGCAACCATCCGGGTTCAGAGCACCTCTCGGCAGCTGGAGGAACACGCAGGCACTGCCGTGGTTTGAGACAGGTTGGCTCAATGCTCCCCAACACGTACCCTGGGCCTTCTGCACTCACTTCCCTTTGAATTAACACCGCTTTTCAGATCTGACTGACAATGCTGACGTCTGTCTATTATACCAGGAGTCGTTCCCAAAGCTCCTGTGTCTTTTTCCAGAAGAGCCAAAGCAGCAAAGGGTTATTAACCAGGGAGACAGCGAGCACAGGGAGGGAACGTGCTGTTCTTTGACAGGAGCTGTGCTAATGAGCATTACAAAATTAAAGGTCAGCAAAACCTCAATGACAACGTCAACCCTAGAAAAGCTGCAATTCAAGCCCAAGGAAAACAGCCAAGAGAGAAGAAAGTTCACTGTGGATTCTGGGTCCACACTCCAAAACTTTCACCTCCAGCACCAGGTTGCTCCATTAAAGCAGTCTGACATTAGGCTCATCACAGAGGTATCCCAAGGCCCTCTGCTAATTCTGGGTATGATTTCAGCCAGCCACCACCCGATCCCGATGGAAAGCAGTTAGGTGATAGCTGAACCAGGGCTTTGCAAGCCACTAAGAACACCGTGCAGCCACAGATCTCTGTCTTTTCTTTCAGCACATTCCCTGGGGATGTGTGGCCCTGGTGTCCTCTGTCCTCACGCCTCCTTGGAGCTGGTTAATCCACAAAGAGGAGCTGCCACACCATGATCTTTGTGGCCTTGCAAGTGGCTTTCAGGTTTGCTTGAATGATTGGCTTGAACACTCGAGTGGCTTTCAGGCTTCGTCTCCTCGGCCACTGCAGGGACTGCTTTTACAGGAGCAAGTCCAACGAAACCCTTCAGCATGTGCTCATGTCCCAGGTAAGAGCAGCCTGTGGAGATCAGTGCTCCAGGAAAACACTTCCCTGGATGTGATGGAGATGCCACCACCAAAGCCCTACCTGAGTGGGACCTCCCAGGGCTGCCTCTCCCCAGGAAAAGCAGCAAACCTATACCAAGTATCAACCTATACTTTAGGTGTTTAAAAACAAGCACAACTCACTCTGCTCTACAAAGTGACAAAAAATCCTGGAAAAAACAGAACACAAACTGTACCTTCACACATGCCCCACCAAGCGCCAACCCAGGGTGAGCAGAAGCAGCCGAGTCCAAAGAGACTCACATTTTCTAGGGAACATTAATGCAGCCCTGGAGCTGGTGGTGACAGGTAAGCCCCGGGCTCCTGGCCGTGCTGGGCTCAGAGGGAGACGGGGCTGGACCCCGGTGGGACGGATGCTCTAAATTGGGAATGAAAACATTGCCCCCCTGCTCGGCAGAAGGGTACGCTCAAAGTGAGCCCTTGTCTGGGACAGCCAGCGGGCGAAGCGAGGCGACAACAACAGCTCTGCCAGAGTCCAAAATATACCCGCAACTTGTTTTGAATTACTTTGTGCTGGGCTTTAAAATATGCTGAAAAATTTCCATCCCGCCTGGCTGCGGAGCTGCAGGAGGACCCTGGGGTTTGTTTCCAAGTACGGTGATGCTGATCTGAATTCCTCCCCATGGGTAGTGAAAAGAGAGAACCCTTGGGGAGGCCAGTGCTGAGAGGAGCAAGGGGGCAAGGAGCCACCCAGTGTGCTCTGGCAGTGACTCTGGGTGGGGACTGCACAGCAGCCGCAGCAGCGGCTGTAGGGGGGAGCGATGCTCCTGCCCGGCGCGGGGAAGCACCAAGCCGAGTCAAACCGCAGAGGGAGAGCTGCTCCCTGAGCGCGGCAGCACAGCCCCCGCCGGCGCTGGAACCTCTTGCTTGTGGCTCAAATCAACGCGGCTCCATTACAAACAAACCTGTGGGAGGGAGAGGCAAAGAAAGAATCCCTCGAGGAATCTGCAAGGCACTGGAGGAGCTAAAAATAACCACCACCAACAAATCCATCTAGAAACAGAAAGCTAAAATCCCTAATAATAGAGGGTTGCCAGGTGGAGGAGGGAGATGCCGGCTCTACCCACCAAGGATCCTGCAGAGACTGGGGGCACAGGAATGTGGGACTGAGGGGGCATCGCTGCCTCTGACTGCCTCCAACAGGCACCGGCTCCCATTCAGGGAAGTGTGGCATTGTTCCCCTGCTTCTCACCTTCGTGTTTTCAGACTGCCTCTCGAGATGGGCCAGCTGACTCCAAGGAACCAAGGTGCTCGAGCCAAACTCCCCAATCCCTCCTCCACTCCATTCCAAGCTCCAGAAATGGAGCCAAATCTCGTGTCCTTTCCAGTTCTGGTCACCACCTTTCCCACACTCCTCTGGTAAGATCAGTCTGATCTCAGGACTCATCTCTGTATCTATCACTGCTATTTTCCCCCTCCCAGACCCCTCCAAGGACGCATACCCCAATCCAGGCCTTCCACTCCTGAACATGTGCCATCACAGACAGAAACCTCAGAGTGTGGGCCACGGTGATCTCACAGCTGTAAGGTAACAGAAACACTCTCAGAAAGTGGATAAAAGGCTCTGGATGGCAACTCAATTGCAATGTGAAATTCAAATGCGAATTTTAGGACTTCACAGGACCAGAAGAATCTGGCCTGGATGTGGCTGTGTAAGTTAGCAGGGTGGAAGAGCCCTGGGTTTGTTCACCAGGCACACAAGAGAATTCCCAGCTGGAAGGTCCCAGCACACGGGCAGAGATCTGCTCCTGTCCTCCGCGTCCCCAAGGCCAGCAGGGGAGAACGCATCCCAAGGGGGACTGGGAGAGCCCCCCAAGCTCGTGCCATCCCATCCCCCATGCTGCCGTCTACCACGCGGTGCCCCGTCCCCAGCCAAGCAGAGATGTGCCACGGAGGGCTGCACCCACCCACCCTCGGTGTGTCCCCGCCCCGGCCGCGGCACAGCCGCCCTGGATCCGAAGGGCAGAACCGGAGGGACACGAGGCAAGGACAGGCCACTCGGGAGCAGGGGCAGGAGCAGGGGAGGAGGTAATTCGATGTCTTGCCCTTGCCTCCCCCAGCCCGGCTCAGCTCGGGTGACGAGCGCTGCAGGAAGGGGATGCTGCTCTCCTGACACCATACACGCCGCTAATCCCGCGGCTTTATCTGTCACTTCCGCGCCGGCTGCGCACCCGGCCCCATCCTGCCCGGCTGCGGGCGCTCCGCCGAGCCCCGCTCCCCGCCCGCCTCCCGTCCCAGCTCCTCGCTGCCTCACAGCTCCAGGAGGGGAAAAGGCTCTGTGGGCAGGCTGTTAAATCAGATGAGCTGGGAATGAGCGGGAGCTCCCAGCTCTCCTGCCAAAAAGGTGATTCCCTGGGCTGGGACGGGAGAACAGGACCGGAGTGGGGCCGGGGACTCGCACGGGGGTCGATGCCGACACAGGGCACCCCTGCGAGGGCGAGGAGCTACGGAAGCACGGGGGCAAAGTTGCCAGTGGCCACCAGCCCTGCCCTCCTGGGAGCCTCCCTGCCCCACTGCGCCCTGCAGGGACCCCCGCATCCCTCCCGTCCCAGCCTCCAGGGACCGGCAGCTCGCCCTGACATTCCCACCCAGCACCTCCTCTCTGGCTGTGAAGCAAGAGCCCGGGACATGCCTGGAGGGATCCACCCAGGGACACAGACCCCAGCCCGGGGGTCCCCATGGCAGAGCCCACCCGGGTCAGTGCCAGCTCTCTGCCCGGGAGCCCCAGAGGCAGATAACCTGCACTGTGCAAGTGCTGGGCGTGCAGCTCGGCAAGAGCCCAGCTCTCCAGCTCAGGAATGTCCAAATAAATACAGAAATACATAAAAAGGCCATAAATAAGGTTGCCTGAGATGGCTGTTTGTCTCCCGCCTGGCCAGGACCCCCGCTCCCCCGCTGCTGTTTGCCTTGGCAGATGACAGCTGGGTAATTTGTTTCCATTGCAATGAAGTCCCAATTAACTGGAATAAACTTTTTACACTAAGTGTGTTTGTTTAACAAACTGGCTCTTTCAGAGCCTCACCGAGACCTGATTGATGCATTTGAGGGGAGTGGAAACACGCTGGGTGCTTGGACATTAAAGCTGCAGTGTCTGAGCAGGCTGGGGCTGAAAGGGCTCTCTCTGTGTTTGGGAAATCAAAACTGACACCTCTGATGTCTGGACTGGGACAGGGATTTCAGTGTGGCCTTTGTGGACAAATATTGACAGCTTCTCATTGGCTGTGGCTGACACCCCCTCCGGTGTCCCCGCGGGGCAGGACATCCCCCAGGGCCACGCTCTGCTCTGCTCTGCGCTGCTCTGCTCTGCTGGGAGAAGGTGGGGTCCATCACGCTGCTAGGATGCACGTGGTCCCTCCTGGGGACAGCACTGGGGGCTCCAGCCAGCCAACAAGATCCCCAAGAAAGGTGGGATTGACTCCACAGGACACTCTCAATGAAGCAGAACCAATGTCTTCAGCAGCAGCCACGCTCCTCCTCCAAGCCTTCAGAGATCAGCTTCATGGCTCATGAAGCCATTGACTTACAACAGCAAGGCCAAGATGGCTAGAAACCAGTCCGAGATGGCTAGAAACCAGTCCGAGATGGCTAGAAACCAGTCCGAGATGGCCAGAAACCAGTCCGAGATGGCTAGAAACCAGTCCGAGATGGCTAGAAACCAATCCGAGATGGCCAGAAACCAGTCCGAGATGGCTAGAAACCAGTCCGAGATGGCTAGAAACTGGCTGGGAGTCTGAGCATGGTTTCTGGTTCACACCAGAGTTTTCAGCAACACTCTCCCGCTGAGGGGAGGTGAGAGAACAGAGAAACCTGATAAAAGCCCAGAAGCAGAGCCCTCCTCATCCTCAGAACCGTTCTGTTGGGATGGAAACGGCAAAGCCAAGTGGCCAAACCGCCCAACAGGGATCTGGCACAGCCGGGAGCCGAGGCAGGCAGGGAAGGCGCTGTGCAGGCAGAGGGGACGGCAGCTCTTGTGCTGTGCCTCCTCTGGGAACATCGCTGCTGGGAGCAGCCCCAAGACCAGCAAAACTAAGCCCCCACATCTGCCAGATGGTGGCCTAGGATCCAGAGGGACAAAAGAGGGACAGCGTGGGGAAAAGATGACAGACCCTGGCAGTGGTGCCAAAGGCAGGCACCAAGCCCCGCTGCTGGCTCCGGTGGGATGTCCCACGAGGAGGGAAAAGCCACGGCACAGCTTCACGGCAGAGCCCACGCCGGGAGCAGCCCCACGCTGGAGCTGTATTCCAGCTGCCTGGGGAGACACCACATGAATAATAAGCACTTCTGGAAAACAAAGCACTTCTGACATCTGAGGGGACAATGAGTGCAGCTGAGCTTTCTCTCCCTGGGTGCTTTTTCCTTCCTACCTCAAACTGCAAAGGAAAACCTCCAGCAGACCCTGCTTGAGAACTGTCAGCTCCAGAGGTGTTCTTGAGGCATTCACTGGGAAGGCTCTTCTATTTCAAATCTAAAAATGGGAATTTGCAGGTCCTGGAGTTCCTTTCATCTGCTTCTCCAGCCCATTTCCTCAAAGCACAGAACACATTTCCATTCACTGTGGGACAAGGTGGTGTTTTCCTGTGGCTGGGGGTTGAGCCGATCTCCCACAGTCCCTCCGTAAAATGCCCCAAAGTCTGCCTGAAGTCAGCCTGCCTGGGCTGTCCACAGCTTGATTCAGTCAAGTCTTTAATTTAGGTGTAAATACCATTATTCACTGTTCCAGGCCCTGGCACAGGGTGCCCAGAGAAGCTGTGACTGCTCCTGGATCCCTGGAAGTGCCCAAGGCCAGGTTGGATGGGGCTTGGAGCAACCTGGGATAGCGGAAGGTGTCCCTGCCCATGGCAGGGAGGGGAATGAGATGAGATTTAGGGTCCCTTCCAACCCAAACCATTCTGGGATTCCACGATTCTGCAGTGATTATCATCAGCTCATCCTACGTTCAGGACACGTTGAAGGCAGCAGTGGCAGCCCTGATGGCAGAGCTCTGCACTGCCTGCCCAGGCTCCCTGTGCACTCCACGGGAAGATAAGAATTAATTTCCCCATAAATTAGATGGAATGCTGGTCATGGTGCCCTTTCATATGATGTCCTAGAGCCAAGTGAGCACCCTCGCCCTCATCCCTTCCCACCGCACAGCCACCACACTGCCCTAAATCCTGTGTCTGTCACTGCCAGAAACCTGTAGGAAAGCCGAAATCCTTGGATCACCCCTCCATGCACGCGGCTTTGTCAGGATGCAGGAAAGACAGCGCGTTTCCCTCCTTTAACACCCTTAGTCACACTTTTCCCTGAGCAAATTAGCACTATCTCCATGTGTCCCTGCAGTCTGCCCAGCACAGCCCAGTCCCGCCTGGTTACCCCTCCCGGGAAAGAGGAGTTCCCGGAGATCCGGCTGATTGCTCACAGAACCTGTGGCTGCCCCATCCCTGGAAGTGTTCAAAGAATGAGGCTTGGAGATAGCTGGCATAGTGGAAGGTGTCCCTGCCCGGGAGGGGGGTAGAACTGGATGATCTTTAAGGTCCCTTCCAACCCAAATCCTTGCGTGATTCTCCGGTTCCGCGGCCCAGCTGTCAATCTGGCACTGCAGGTGGGAGCACGGAGAGAAAATACCACAACGGTGTTTGAATAAAAACCCAAATTAATCTGTGGCTGTTCCAAGAAACTCTGTCAGAGCCCTGCTCGTGCTGTGCTGAGGGGCAAAGCTCTTGAGATGATGTGAGGCAGCGAGGTGGGGAAAGCAGAACGAGGAACGGGAAATGTTCCCTCGCGAGCAGAAATTGAAGGCGCTCAGCACTCCTGGAACTGCTCCGCTGCTGTACGTGATCAGCAGTGCCTGCGTGGGAGGGTGGCAGGGAGTGAAGAGGAGGGCACTGCGCACTCACAATACGCACCATTATACGTTTTCCTTTGGAATTACAGATCTTTTAGCAGTCAGTGCTTGAATAAACACATATTTACCTTCTCACCAAGGACTGGGACGAGGCACAGCACATCGTACTCGAGCCAGCTGCAGGAGCTCGGCCCTAAATGCATGTTCCCAATGGATAAGAAATACTGTGTTAGCAGGGATTTGGGTCTGTGAGTCGCACACTGGGAGACTCACAGAGCCAGCAGTAAAATCATGCAATCATGGAACGGTTTGGGTTCCTTCTAGTTCCAACCTCCTGCCATGAAGTGCAGAATAGAGCGGTCAACACAAATGAAAAATTACAATATATAGGAAAATCATTAGGGAAACTAAAGAAGGGGAAAACGCATGGCTGGACATGGAAAATCTGCTGTTGGGAGCCAAACAAAGGCGAGCAATAGGTCTGGGAACACTGGGGCTACTTTAAAGCAGAGTCTGTTGGACTGCTCAAATGATGCAGAAAAGGAAAACATAGTCCATATTTATTCTGCGTTTGAGAAAAAAATGTGGGTAAACTAATTCCTAGGAGAGAGCAGCTCTCCGAAATCATTAGCATCCATGCTGACATCGAATGTGGCCAAACAGCACCAACCAGCCAGCTCAGCCAACTCGTACCCAAAAGCTGGGGAGAGGTTTTTGGGCTCTGCTGCTTGTTTTGAGCAAAGTTCAGGCTGCCACATCCAGATGGAAATGGCTCCTTCCCCCCATCATTCCCACCCGGCAGTAAGGGTGACCTAGTTAACAACCGAGCGGTCAGCCTGATCTAGGACCCAGAGGGCAGGGCTCATCTGGAATTGAATTAAGAAATAATTAAAGGATGTAAGTTCTAATTAAAGTCAGTCGGTGTGTCTTGGTGGAAGAGGTCTTGTCAAAGGAGCCTGATGTCGCTCTGTAATGAACGCTCGCTGCCAGGAAAAGGCCCTTGCGCGTCCCGGCTGCGCAGGCAGAGCTCTCGGTGCTCCCTGACGTCCTGATTTCGGAAGGTGGGGCTGTGCAGCCCCAGTCCAGCACTTTAAATAGATTTAGAGCCGGCTGACAGGTCTCACACAGGAGGTGCCAATGGGAATCGTTAGCGAGGCTCCACGGGGAACACGCCAGTCGATACTTCCATTGATGATCACCATGAAAATACAAAATCCTCACTCAAAAAATTAGCGGATGACAGGAAGATTGATGGAATGGTAAATATTGATGAGGAGAGAGGGAAATGTGGGCTGCCTGGTAATGCTGAGCCCATTCAAACACTGTACACGATAATGCAGCCCAGCACGGGATGATGCAGCTCTGGAGAGGGATTTCAGGCCGTATTTTTGAACAGGGACTGGACCCCAGACAAGAGGGAGCCTCCAGGAAGGGTCAGGGGTCACCACGGGTGAGCAGCCCAGCACAAGGCTCTAATGTGATGCTGTGATGAAAAAAGCTGATGCAGTTCTTGGGGGAGAGCAGGAGAGCTGCACGTACTGCACTGCTGGGACTGCCGCTGCCACTCCCGCAATTAAGGTGTCCGCGTTTAAAAGGGACACTAAAACAGCAGAGCCTGGAGGGATGAGTCACAAAATTGATCTGAGGGCTGGAGAAAATATCGTGCTGCAAAAGATTTGAGCTATATTGAGTTTATTGATAAAAATCTGCCACCCACCAAAAACCAGAGTGGTGCCAACTGCTTTTATCAGTGAGACGTGCCCACTGATAAAAGGAGGCAGGGACTTGGAAGTGGAGCCCAGCAAATTCTAGCGAGTTTTGGGTCAGGATTAGATACATCTCAGGGATGCTTGGAGAATTAGATAACTCTCAGAAGGCAACCGAAACCTCTCCAGGAGCTTGTGGGCAATTTATATCCCTGCAGCACACGCGAGGCCAAAGGAGGGATCCAACAGACCTGAATCCCACCCGAACGAATCCCAGCAGACAACTGGAGCTCCAGGGCTGACTCCTGCCATGCACCAGGGTGAAGGCTCCGGAGGGGTTTAATGGCTTTAAACTGACAGAGAGCGGGTTTGGAGTAAATGCTGGGAAGGAATTGTTCCCTGGGAGGGTGGGGAGGCCCTGGCACAGGGTGCCCAGAGAAGCTGTGGCTGCCCCTGGATCCCTGGAAGTGTCCAAGGCCAGGCTGGATGGGGCTTGGAGCAGCTGGGGATAGTGGGAGGTGTCCCTGCCCATGGCAGGGGGTGGGACTGGATGAGTTTTCAGGTTCCTTCCAACCCAAACCATTCTGGGATTCCAGGAGATAGTCCCGGCCTTGGGAGCAATGAGGAGCTGGGGTGNATTGTTCCCTGGGAGGGTGGGGAGGCCCTGGCACAGGGTGCCCAGAGAAGCTGTGGCTTCCCCTGGATCCCTGGAAGTGTCCAAGGCCAGGCTGGATGGGGCTTGGAGCAGCTGGGGATAGTGGGAGGTGTCTCTGCCCATGGCAGGGGGTGGGACTGGATGAGTTTTCAGGTTCCTTCCAACCCAAACCATTCTGGGATTCCAGGAGATAGTCCCGGCCTTGGAGCAATGAGGAGCTGGGGTGGTACCGAGCTCCTCAAAGCAGAAGCTCTGAGCTACAAGTCCAGCTACCTCTGAGGAGTCCCCATCAAGTCTTGTGCCAGAAGCAAAGCGTGAGGGAAAGGATCCCTCTGTCTTGGAGAAAGCCCAGCAGGGAGTGCTGGCTGAGCAGCTCAGGAAACACCTCACCCCCTTGCCCCTTTTGTACCCGGTGTATTTGGGAGACGCCTGCTGTGGGTGGGAGCGGCGCCTCCCATGGCTAAAGCATCTCTGTGTTGACTCACTGCAGCAAACATTTTGCTCTCTTGCTTAGGGGAGAATGCAGGCTTGGTGATTTGTTAAAAAATGCCCATCTTCCTACGCTCGATTCCCTCTCCATGATTAATGCCAGGCGCTGCAATCGTGGCAGGGCTGCAGCTGGTGCTTAGGTGGCTCCTGTGCCAGCCCGGGTGCTGAGCTGGCAGCATCGTCCTCCCAGCACCAGAGGGGAAGGCAGCCCCGGGCTCAGACCAGCGGGGCAGGCAGATGCCACCCCGACGTCCCCACCAGTGGCCTGGGGAGCCCCAGTGCCCAGGCACGGAGGGGCCGTGCCCGCTCTGCTCCCTGCTTCCCGAAAAAGCAGCAAGGAGAAGGACCCCATGGGGAGCAAGGAGCCTTGTGCTGCCCAGAGGCACCGCAGGGGGACAAGGGCTCAGCCCCACTCCCTGCTGGCATCTCACGGGGACAGAATGCCCTCAGTGCTGCGGGGAAGTGCACAGGGCAGGGCAACACACGCCCCTCGGCTGGGACAACAGGAAGCACGACAGAAAGACTTCGAGTCCTTGTGTGGCAGTGCTGCAGACAGGGAATCAGGGCCAGGCAGGTTTTTAACTGGACTGGAATTGAAATTACAGGGGGGACAAAATCCAGCCCTGCTTCGGTATAAAGGAAGGGGCTGGGGGGATCAGGGAAAAAAGCCCTGCAAGTTTCTATGACAACTGGCACAGTCAGAGCCTACACTGCAACCTCGCTGAACACGTTACAAGCTGCAGAGAAACGATGAGACCCAAAACTTTGTTTTATCCCGGGTGCAGGAGGGCCATTCCCAGGGGAGAGTGGGCACAGAGCCTGGGGTTGGTCCAGTGGTCCTGTGGCCTGTGCATCCAGTGCAGGGTGAAGAGAGTTCAGCCAGCCCCAACAACTCCTCCTGCTGTCCCTTGGGCTCCAGGGACCACTAAAACCAAATCCTTGTCCAAACCTTTCTTGGGCCAAGCTATTTAATTCTGGTTATCAAGGGTCCTGATGCCATCCAGGGTATCTGTGTCCTGAAAAACCATGGATCCAGAACAGTTTGGGTTGGAAGGGACCTTAAATCTCATTCCTACCCCCTGTCACGGGTGGGGACACCTTCCACTATCCCAGGCTGCTCCAAGCCCTGTCCAGCCTGACCTTGGACACTTCCAGGGATCCAGGGGCAGCCACAGCTTCTCTGGGCACCCTGTGCCAGGGCCTTCCCAGCTCACAGGAAAGACTCTCTCCCCAATACCCAATCTAAATCTCTCCTCTTTTACTTTAAAACCATTCCCCTCCATCCTATCACTGTCTGTCCATGTAGAAAAGTCACTCTCCCTCTCTTTAACAAGCTCCTTTAAGTACTGGAAGGCTGAAATGAGCTCTCCCTGGAGCCTTCTCCAGGTTGAACACCCCCAGCTCTCCCAGCCTGTCTCCAGAGCAGAGGGCCCAGCCCTTGAAGCATCTTTGTGGCCTCCTCTAGACCCATTCCGTGTGCAGACCCTCCCACCACGATCCTCCAGGCCCAGTGGGCACAGGAGCCCAGGGTGAGCAGTCTCAGCCAAGGAGCAATAAGCAGAAGATGAGCAAGAGCCGTGTTCCTCCAGCCTTCACCAGCGCTCCCAGGCCCCCGGCGCGGCGCTGCGCTCCCGGGCTGGGGCTCCGGGGGCACGGGAGCAGCACAGCCCGGCCTCTGCAGGGCCCCGCTCTGCCCCGGCTGCAAACCGGTCCCGGTTTCCAGCCTCCCGAGCAACCAGCGGTGCCAGCCCGGGCAGGGAGCCCGGGGGCCGCAGTGCAAACCAGCGGGGTGACGGCTCCTCCGCGCCCGGGCTCCTGTCGGACCCTGCCGGCACCGCTCCTCCTCGGGGCCGCGTCCCATCCCTACAGCCCGGGCCTGGCTGTTCTGAGCTGGCAGGAGATCAGCTGAGCTCCTGCACCCACTGCGAAGGTCCAGAGCAACCCTCTGCCGTGCCATGAGACACCCCCCAGTTCATTCCCGCTTCTGCTGATCCCCAGCTCCCTGCTGCTTCCCACTGCTCATTCCTGCTTCTCCTAACTCCCCGCTCTCACGCTGCTCAGGGTCAGCTCTGCTCTCCATTCCCAGACTGGCATTTGTTGAATGACTACATTTCTCCAGAGTGCCTTTCCAGGATTCCCTTCCTTTCTCCGCACTCCAAGAGGATTAAAGCCCCTCCACCTGCCTGGAGCTCAGACTGCATCCACTGGCCAAACTCCAGGGGAAATATTTTATAAGTTTGCTGTACAGTTTCAGTGGCTCAGCCCCACTGCCAGGATACCACAACCAGCACCAGAATCTTGTTTAGTTATGCTGTGTGTAAAGGAGATCGCTCCTTGACTCTCCAGATATCTGCCTTAGCCAGGATTTGGGGTTGGAAGTGAGGAGCCCATTCATGATCCCTTCTGGAGGGCTACACTCCCCTTCAGCTTCCAACCTGCACCCGCCCAAGGAGCACCCACCCCACAGACCTCAACACTTCTCTTCCACCCTCCACGGCTCTGCCATCCCACTGCCACCAGAGATGCTGGTGATGGTGCTCCATCCTTTCCTACAACCAAAGCTGGGAGCATTCTCCAAACCTGTGCAGGTGGCTTTGGGACAGTTTCTTGCAGCATTGAGTATCCCAGTGAGTATCCTTCAGTATGGAGAGGTGGTCTTGGCATTGTTTCTCCTACCCCACAGCTCCCTGGTGTCACTCTGGTGTCCCCGGTGGCACCATCTCTTCCTCCCCACCTCCCACGTGTGTCCTCCTCCCTCTGCTCAGCACTTGGAACCCCAGCTCCCAGCTGAACAACTCTCAGCCACCACAGAAGTCAAACACGGCCTATATGTGTGTGATCATCATCATTACTACAGCAGTAATGTCTGAGGGAGGGAGGTACTGAAATGAAAACCTGGCTTAGGAACACATCGCGCTTATTATGATGGCCCTTAATGCTTCCAAAATGTAAATACTGATTTCTGGAGCCTTAAAACCACCAACGTTTTACGAGATAATGATTCAGCAAGGAAACACTTTCATCTAAGTGCTGGCATGGCAAGATTGGAGTCTGGGAGATGAAATGTTCTGCTGCAAGGGCCAGGTGACAAAGAATTAGCTGCGGAGACAGCTCCGTGTAATGACTGCGAGGCAAAACAAACAGGAGCTGCTGCTTTCCGGGAGGTGGTTTCAAAGGTTCCTCGCGTGTTTGCACATCTGAGGCTGCAGGACAGAGGGCGGGGGCAGCCTTTAATCCGAGATGGAGACAGAGCCACGAGGTGCCTGCCTGACAGGGCCGTGGGATCCTGCCGCTGCGGGAAGGGGCTCCGAGACAGCCGGTCCCTGCGCACACCGTCCCCAGGGACGGCAGGGGCGGATCAGTGGAGAGCGTCCCGTGTCACTACAGCTGCGTCTCTCCTGACACCCCCGAGTGCCCGGCAGACATTCCCTGCCCCGAGTGACGGCTCCCTGACAGCTGAGCATCGCCCTCGGCACCGGAGGCAGCGCGGGGGGGACGAGGGCAGCTCCCACAGCAGTGACACTTTATTAAGCCCAGGTATTTCAGTCTGCATCTGCTAGGGGGTTTATGAGTGTCATTGCTACCAACATTTCTTTCTGCTTTAAAGAAAATGAGTTCCTGACACTGAAGAGCAAATATGTGCCGGGGGCAATTCGCAAACACACCGGACAACCTCGGTTCCTGTCAAGACACTTCCACCCAGCCCTGCCAGGAGACTTATTACCTCCTGTCCCAGGAAAGCCTATTCCTGTCTCTGAGCACAGTGTCCTTGTCCCTGGGTCCTCAGCCAGTGGCTCCTTGCTCAGGAAACTGCCTTGACAGAGGCGTCAGGGCCCCGTGTTAGAAGTTTGGAAGGACCTCTGGCAGCCTGGATATTCTGACAGCATTACAGCTGTATCAGCACCTCCCAAAAGGGGGGTGACAAAGGAGTGAGCAGCTCCGGGGCTGGGCTGATAGCACCCCATGCTATTCCCCTATCCCCGATCCCTACAAACTCCAGACAGATCCCAGACGGAGCAGGGCTGCAGCCCGGCCTGCAGCGGGGGAGGCACGTGCCCAGCCTGCATCCGATGAGAGTTGTTAGGTCAGGATAAAGCACTCTGACATCTGAACACACAGATGTTTTGGAAACGCAGGAAGGCACCTGCACCTGTTCACGTGCGACGGCCGGAGCAGCCGGTGCAGGTGAGGATACCTGTGCAGATGTTGACTCACAGCTGGACTGGTGGCCATTCCCAACACGCCAGGTTCCTCTCTCAGGTATTTCAGCTACGGGAGCTCTTTAGGTGCCTGTGCTGGTTCTTCCTTGGCTGGTCTCTACCCCTGTCAGTTCTCCATTGATCTCACTTTTCTTAAGATTAATGCTTCAGTGTTCTCGACTCAGGCTGCAATCTTCCATTTACCGTGGGAAGAGGGAACATTACCTCCCAGACTAAAAACCAGGAGACCCAGCTCCTGACACAGGCCAGCTCTTGCAGGAATATCCATAAGCACCATCACTGAAGCCCTTGGAAGCAGAAGGGCTTCCCCCAGAGCAGGCAGCAGCAGCGTTTCAGCTCCAGTAGCTCCATTCTGGGCACCTCTGACTTCCTATAGCAGAGATCCACCCTCACTACACCTCCTTGTGCGCTTTCCACTGAATATTGGGGCAACCCAGTGGCAGATCTGCACCTCAAAACCTCATGGATGGACTGGCAGGAGGGGAAGGGCCATCAGAGGCTGATGGGCGAGAGTGGACACATCTCCATGCCCTTGATCAGCACTGGGATATCCCAGGAGCTCAGGAAACACCCGCCTGCTGGCTGAGACAGACTGACAGGAACTGTGCATTTCCATTTCTGAAGGGAAGAGGCAACAAAGGAAGGAAAGGAGTCACTCCAGGAGACACAGGGAAGTTCAGCAGACGGAGTATCTGATGTCCACTGAGGAGGAGGGCACCTGATCAGAGAAAGCTGAAGATGGCAGGAACGGAGCAGGAGTCACTCCCAGGACAAGCAGTGACAAAACTCACTGCCAAGATTTCTGGCATGTGTGTCTCCTTTTTCTGCTTTCGGGACCAACACCTGCTGGGGGAGAGCCCCAAAGCCTGACACAAGAGCAGGGTGGCTCTGACCCTGCTCCCACAGCTCAGGGCTTTGGTGGCAGGTGAGCCAACGCCTCAGAAGCCAGAAAAGGAAAAGCAGAAGCACAGTCCAGTTTGCTCTGGCACATGGGAGCTGCAGGACCGGCTACACACTGCCACTCAGCTACACACTTCTCTCAGCTCACCAGCCTCACTGCACAGATGTGTCCAGGAACCGCCACAGCTCGGCTCAGCTCTGGGAACCAGAGCTTCCCATGCTCTGGCTGCTCGCCACTTCCTTGCCCAGGGCTCAGCAAACTGTGAATCTGGGCTGTGGAACTGCTGCAGAAGAGCTGAGCTGTCTCAAGTCCTTGGCAGGGCCACCAGACCTCTGGCATTTTCCAGCAACCTTTCTCTGCTGAGGAAGACCAGCTCCAGCCCTGCCAGAAACTGAAGGGCTCCACAGAGAGCACCTGGTCCAGCCTTGCAGACGGGTTGCAACAGACACGGTGTGGCATCAGCTGGTGGATCAAAAAGCCAGATGGGATGGGGGCAGTGGTACCAGGCCACATCACGGCCACAAACTTACCCATCACAACCCCAAAACAACCACTGAGGAGTGTAAACGGGCTGGGCGTTAACCAAGGTCACAGTGTTCTGATCAGCCAAGTCACAGCTGCTGGGCCAAACCACAGAGGTCCCGTGGCCTCAGAGGAACAAACACCATAAAACACCCATAAAACACCTGTGTCTGCAGGAGCTCCTGCACCGGCACCCCCCGCTCTGACCCAGCAGCTCCACACCTTCAGTGAGATGGGAAGCCCATGTTCTCCCACTCAAGGTAGAGAAACATTCCTCATTTCTCAGAGGAGATGAGTTACAAATGCAGCACCACGAATTGTTACTCCCAGCCGCCAAAACCACAGGAAACGGCAGGAAATCTGAACAGTAAGAGCTCTTTACATGTTTCCTCCAAATCTCCTACTTCAAGCCTCCCCAAAGCTTCAGCTGGAACAGAGACGCGGGAGATGTTTCAATCTGTTCTAAACCTGCTTGTCGAAACACAGACTCCTCACAAACACAGCACTACAGTCAGGAGCACCGAAATCTTGGACAGCTCTTGGGAGAGGTCACAAAAACACGGCCATGAGTTCTTTGCCAAATGTGTGTTTGTGTTGTTGTGGCATCCACAATGACTCCATAACCCCCTGTGATATTCCTGATCTCCCAGAAAGCCATGCGGGATTAAGCAGCCTGGGAAATGGCTCTGGCTGTATTTCCAGAAGTCTTTCTCTGCCTGCGGTCTTGGGAAGCCGGTGAGCCACACTGCCTCGGGCTGAGCAGGCAGAGGAGCTCCCTCAGATCAGACTTTCAGTACGGACCTAGAAACCAGCACCGAGTTTTAAAAACTCTTGGTGGCATAAAGAGGACTCAGGAGATAACTGAGGAACACACAGCCCCCCCACACTTGCTCTCCCACCACGGACAGCGAGCAGGCAGTTCCGCACAGCATTCCCTGGCACCGCCTGGCACCCCTGGACATGCTCCCTCCGAGGCCAAGCCTCACTTGGACCAAGGATGCTGCCACGGTGCTTGCACTTCTGGGATGTCACGCTGCAGGAATGCTTGGGAAAGCAGCAAAGAGTGAGCAAGAGCAGAAGGACAGTGAGCTTTGGAGAAGAAATTTCCTCAACCCAATTCCTTCTGAATTTTCCAAACCAATGCTCCCCTGACAATCCTGCCCATCAGAGCACTGTCCCACAACTTGGAATCCACCTATTTTTTATTTTTTTTCAGAAGAAAGGTGATAACCTGAAGACCTTCACTTCCCCAAGTAAAGCAGGAGCAACACAAGGTCCCACTGGCGACGTGCTCAGCAGCACAACACATAATTCAGTGCCAGAGCAGAACCCAACCTCTCAGGAGGGCTTTTAACAGAGTTTTCCATTATCCAGATGATGATGGGAACAAACCTGTCCTTCCAGCAAGCACGACCTTCTTGCCTGGAAGGTGCCACGCTGCGGCGAGGTTCTGTTACCTGATCCACACACCAAGTAACCAACTGCTGGCGTTGGTGGAGTGGTTTGCAGCAACCTCCTCATGTCTGTGGCTCTAAGAAACCTCTTGGCCCTGCTCCCCCCTGCAGCTGACAGTGCTGCACCAGTCCCAGCGGGTGGAAGACACCAGGCACCTCCGTCAGTACGCGGCCGGGGGAGAGGCGCTCCGAGATCAGCCCGTGGCACGCACGGCCAAACCCTCCGCTCCTCCAAAGCAGCTCAGCTGTGCAAACCAGGAGCAGAGGGAGCAGAGGTGGGAAAGGTCACCCGTGCGCCCCCCGCTCCCGGCTCTGTCCCCCAGGCTCAGTCAAGCTGTCAGGCTGCTTCTGACCTGATGGAAGGATTTGCATATGCCCCGAAGCCAGAATGACTGACAGCCCTTCCACTGTTATCCTCACTTGTGTAATTGCAGCAGCTATTCTCGTACACTGAAATGTCTAATCTTAGCAAGCCATGGAGCTGCTGGGTAATATGGACCAGCCGGGAATTTCCATGCAATTACTCACCGCTGCTACTGGCACTTACTTTGGCTGGTAAAAGTCCTTCTTGTCCGCCGACCCCAGGCTCTGCAAGACACAAAAGACAGATTTCTCTTTTTAACCCTTTGCCAAGCAAGTATCACTGACGAGGATGCGTGGGGAAGCAGTGAAAGGCACATGTCTGTTATTTTCCTGCCCGATGGCTCTGGGTGGGCTGGCTGGACAGGACAGCTTGGACCTCCAGCCAAAGGCAGAGCCCACAGCAGCCAGGGATGTAAAAGCAGAGAGTTAAACTAGAGGTGAGAGGATGCATTAGATCTGAACTCAATGTAATCAGGCACATCTGTGTCTCCTGTCACCTGCGGAATTGTGGCACCTTGTGTCAGGAGGGGACTCAAGTCCTTTCAAGTCTGCCCAGCTGGAAAGAGGACAAAGTGCAAGGTTTGGTGGAGGGGCTGAACCACCACCACTGCAGAGACCCTCCGGCAGGTCAGGGGCTGTGCCCCAGGCCCACAGTTCCTGCCAGGAGCAGGACAAAAAATTCTTCTGCCAAGAAGACCACACCAGGCCCCAAGCACGAGAAAAACCGGGAAGCAGAGACAGCCCCGATGCTCGCTCAGGTTCCCAAGTGCCTCCAACTCCACCCGCAGCGTGATGGAGTAGAAGGCTGAGAGCGCCACAGCTGGGCTGTGCCAGGGTCCCCTGTGAGACCCCAGCCAGGCTGAGCCTCCCCGCGGGGACCCTGGGGGCAATGGGCACCGCACGGGGCCCACCCGGGCTGCGTGGCCACGTGTGCACGGCACCCACAGAGAGCGTGCGCAGCTCCTCGCGCCCAGGGGGGCCCTGTGCCCCACACACATCCCAGTCTCTCCCCCAGCACACCTTGTCCCAGAGGCGCCCACAGCAGGAACTGGCCCCCAGCCCTGCCCCGAGGCCCCAGTGCATGACACGAGCTCCCTGAGCACGGAGTGGTACCTGCACCAAGGGACGCGCAGGGCAGGCTGTGCCCAACACGGTGGGATGCTCGCGGCAGGCGGCACCGGGACAGACAGACACAGACCCACCAGACCTGGCTGTCACCAAAGCCGTTGCACCACCACAGCCCTCTCCTCCTTCTTCCTTCTCCTTCTCCTTCTCCTTCTCCTTCTCCTTCTCCTTCTCCTTCTCCTTCTCCTTCTCCTTCTCCTTCTCCTTCTCCTTCTCCTTCTCCTTCTCCTTCTCCTTCTCCTTCTCCTCCTCCTGGGGATGATCCTTGTCCTTGCCCCTTGTGGGGTGGGGGCCGGTGAGCAGCAGCGCGGGGTGGCCTGTCGCCGTCCCCGTGTGTCGGTGCGTGCCGGCTCGCGGGAGCCGCTCGGGCTCCGGGGCGGCTGTTGTAGTTTTGCTCTGTGGTTGCCAGGCAATGGCGAGCTCCAACTCGAAACAGCGGGAGCAGCGGGGCCGAATGCTAATCAGGGCCGCAAGAGCAATCCCAAAGCTTCCCCTCGCCAACCAAAGCCAAAGAGAGCTCCCACCAAAGCCAGCAGGGAGAGGAGGACCCCAGCTTTTAAGCCGGCAGGGATCCACTGTCACCAAAACATAACCAAAAGGGAGCCCTGCCCGAGCCAGCAAGATGGGGATGGGTTCAGTGGTGGGTGACCCTCTCCATGGCACAGAGACGTTGGCTCATCACCAGCACAGTGGGGAGGCTGCAGCCACCCCACGGCACAGGGCACGTGGGTCTGCATGTGTGACATCCTCGTGCTCAGCCCAGGGCACACAGAAGTCTTGGGGCACAGCTGGGAGCACACAAGGAGCAGCTTCCCTTTGGGATGGGGAGCTCATTGGGAATGGCTGGAGCTCTGCCAGGGGTGGTTTAGGTTGGGTATCAGGGAAAGGTTCTTCCCCCAGAGGGTGCTGGGCACTGCCCAGGCTCCCCAGGGAATGGGCACGGCCCCGAGGCTGCCAGAGCTCCAGGAGCGTTTGGACAGCGCTGCCAGGGATGCCCAGGGTGGGATTGCTGGGGTGTTTGGGCAGGGCCAGGGGATGGACTGGATGATCCCTGTGAGTCCCTTCCCCCTCAGGAGATTTTGTGATTCTGCAGTTCTAAGATGTCACCTGCCCTTGTGCTGACTGTCAACGCAAGAGCTCTGAGCAGCCCCACTGGACGGAGATGGGGACAGCCCCTGGCTGTCCCTGCTGCTCCTCTGACCCCAAGCTGCAGCAAAGCCCCACAAATCAACGGCCAGACACCAAACTGGGCTGATCCAACACTGGCACAACCTGCCCAGATAGGTGGTGGAGTCTCCATCCTTGGAGATATCCAAGACCCACTGGACATGGTCCTGGGTGTCCAGGACAATCCAGGGTAGGTGATGCTGCATGGAGCAGGGGGTTGGGCTGAGAGATCTCCAGATCTCCCAAAACACTCCACGCATTCCTGAGGAGCAGAAAAATGAGCACAGCAGTAACTGCTCAGGGTGAGTGATGGGAGCTGAGCGATGGGAGCTGCCCTGCAAGCCCACAGCACGTCCAGGAACAGCTCCACTCCTTCCAGCACAGCATTCCCCTACGATATTTCCTTACTTCTTTTAACTTGACACCCAAAACCCAAAGTGGTACCTCCCAAACTACAGATCGGTTGCAACACAGTCCATGAGCCACGACAAATTCAGTTCCTTCTGCTCTCTGTGCTAGTGGGGATCACAGAGAACTGCTGATATTTAAGGAGAAATCACCTGCAAACAGCGTTCTCAACACTACTGAAACAACATCTGGAAAACCTGCACTGCACACAGCCAGACCCTCCACCCAGCCACGGCTGAGCTCCATGGGAAAAGCTCCCATCAATGCCATAGCCAGCGGAAAACTAAGATTTTAGATATCTGGGATAAAACAATGAAGAACTAACTTCGCAGAGAGATGAAAAACCCCAACAATAAATTGGGCAGTGATTACAGCAATGATGAGCCAAATTACTGATTTTAAAGCTCATGAAGAAAATAGCAAATAAGGAGGAAAAGCAGAATTCCAGCAACATGCCCAAGGAATTGGGCCTGGAGCAAGACGAGGAGCTGTGAGTTGGCTCCCGGCTGTACCACCACCCCAAAGTCTGGCCTTGAGCCATTTCTTCCCACTTTGTGCCTCAGGTTCCCCATACTGCCCCTGCACAGCCCTTTGCCTCCTTACTCCCTTTGCAGGAGAGAACAGGACCGTGCCCAGCAGGCAGCTGGAGTCGCACACGTCAATCCCACCACGCCGCATTTCTCCCTCCTAAGCAAGCACAAAACCAAGGTGGCCATGGATCCAGAGGGCTCTGGGAGAGTGTCCAGGAAAGCAAAACCATCAGCAGTGAATGGAGCAGAGTTTGCTGGAGGCCTTTCCAAGGGCAGGGACATCCCAACACCCTGGCAGGAACTGGAGCACTGCGAGAGCTCGGAGCCCCACCGAGGGATCAGTGATGGCTTGAAGAGGTTCACGAGGGATCACGCCGGGAATGGGCGACGGGAGGCTGTGGGCAGGAGTGGCCGCGGGCACTGCCCGCTGGAGTGTCACACACAAAGGGACTTCCCAAGGGGCAGCAGCAGGACTGGGACGGTGCCACCAGTGCCACCTCAGTCCCACTGGCTATCACAGTCTCAGCCATATCCACAGGAGGAGAAGATGAGGGAAAGTGCCAAGGGAAGGGTGGGATGTAGGGAAGCAGGGTCAGGCAAAGGGAACACACATCCTGGATCTTAGGAAAAATGTCCTGGCACTGGGCTTGAACAGAGTTTCAACACCTCCAAGTGGGAGGACAGAGGAGGTTTTACAGCACTCACTGAACAAACCAGTGTAGAGGGGACAGGTCCTGACCTTACTGGGAGCTGGGACTGGCTTTTCTTTTCCTGCCTGTGCCTGAAGCCTGGGAACTGAAAGAGGAAGAGAAGCAAAAGGTGGCCTGGTGTTTTCCTGTGCCTTCTGTGAGGAAAGATCAATTCCTCCTGAACTGAGAGGGATCTGCAGGCTTCTATCAATGCAAATAAACAATAAAAGCTCAAATGCCGGCCTGTGTGCATGCTCTGCTCTTGGATGGTCTCCAGGCTTCCAGAGGAGCAACTGCTGGTGGCCCCTGTGCATCAGCACAGAGCTGGGGATGGCAGAGAGGGGCAACTACAGCGCGGCTCAGCTCCCAAACCAACCCCACAGGCTCCCAGATACCTGCTGCTGCTGCTCAGGGTGCTGGGAGCCGCTGGCCATGCCGAGACAGAGCGAGAGGAGCATCACCCCGCTCAGAGTCCCCGGGAGCCCCGAGCCGCAGCGTGAGTCACCCTCCGGCGGGACCCACCGCTGCTCCTCGCTTGCTCACTTCACCGATGACTCAGGGCTGAGGAAGCACAGTTTAAGTTCCTTAATGAAATAACTTTTATCAGCCTGTCTTTCTAAAACAAACGCCTCAAGCGAGGCTTGGACCCATCTCCACCCTTTCCTCCTGAGACACTGAGGCACCTGTGGGGGCAGGAGCAGCCCCTGCTGCCCTGGCTCGTGACACTGGGCAGGGCAGCCACCAGAAGTTCCCAGGATACCCCCTCCACCCCTCCAGTGCCCACGCTCCTGCTGCCAGCAGGGGCAGGAGAGGAAGGTGGGACACAAGGGTGCTGTCCCAGATTGTGAATGCCCTGTCCCTGGAAGTGCCCAAGGCCAGGCTGGACGGGGCTTGGAGAAACCAGGGATAGTGGAAGGTGTCCCTGCCCATGGCAGGGGGTGGGACAGGATGAGCTTTGAAGTCCTTTCCAACCCAAACCATTCCTTGATTCTATGAATCGGGGCCAACAGGAGTGCTTGAATTTGTTCATTTAATTTCACTTTTCGGGCACTAACTAAATAATTTTGTGAGTTACATAGTGCAGGTAAGCTAGCAGCCCAGATTCCCTAGGCCAGCTCATCTCCAGAGCCAGCCCTGCTGGTCCCTGGTCACAATTAGCACAACATGCTCCAGACAGAAATGATGAGTGATTTAAAGGAGTGTGCTGAATTCCAAAATTCAGCCAAGCTGGGGAGATAACAGACCTGGGGTTGGAAACAAGGTTGCTCATGGAGGGGCTAAGACAGAGGTATTGTTTTATTTATTTCTTCCCGCCAGCAGACATCAATCCTGCTGTACTTTTTCCTCTCCTAAATGTTGCCAAGCATAATCTCGGCTCATCTTTTTTCTAGGCAGTGTCCCTGGGAGAACAAAGTTATTAGCAAGGCTGAAGAAGCCTCATGCAATTATTTAGCAACCACAGCAAAATAATCCCGCAAGACCGGTGGCTGCTCACAGGTAGCAGCTTTCTAAGTCATGCCAATAAAATCTGGCTCAGTAACTCCCAGCGTAATCAATGCCCACACAAACAAACGAGAGGAAAACTGAGGGATGAGCGATTTTTCCATGCTAGAAGAGGGTTCTGCAAAAGGAACTCAGGAGCCATCGCCGGCTGCTGGCTGCGCTGCCACACCGCCACTGGCACCCGCTCACCTGCCGGGACCTCGGCGTCCCTGAGCTGCGCTCGGGCTGCGCTGGACAGATGCCAGGGGATTTGGGCTCGGGCAGGAGGTGCTTGGCCCCCAGGGCAGGGCAGGGCAGGGCTTGGGGACCACGGCTGCACAGCCTGTCCCCTGGATCCTGGCGGTTCTGCTCCCAGGCACAGCCATTCCTCAGACTCCGTGTATCTGCAACATGCTGCAGTTATGAGTAATCGGGAGGTGATGCCTGCCTGTTGGAAGGGGAATAAAATTCAGCGCCTGGGAGGTGAGTGGTTGTTTGGGAGGAGGAGGAAGGAGATGGCAGCCCCCACCCCAGCTCACAGCACCCCCCCAAGCAAGGGCTGGAGCAGCCCCAGGCCGGGCACTCCATGCACCCCATCTCCCCCTGGCAAGGGCTGGCTGAGGAGCCAGAGGGCTCTGGGAATGCTGCCTCCCTCTGTGGACTCCAGCACCCATCCCACCTGTCGTCACCTGCCCCAGCACTGCACCCCTCACGCAGCCCCAGCACTGCCAGGGCCCCGAGCTAATACGGCCCCAAGCAGCCCCAAAACATCAGCTGAGGCCCGATGAACCCTCAAATCCTAAAACCTGAATTTCAGGCTGGGTGAACCAGATTGCTGAGCTGAAAATCACAGTGATAACTCCTGCCTTCAATGTGGTCCCAGCCTGGAGGGAGCTCCAGGCCACCAGGCTGGGGGCAGCTTTGCACCCCAAAGGCCATCCTGGATGGGGAGCAGATCCTGCCTGTGTGCTGAAGTACAGAGAACAAGGAATGGAGAACAGGGGTGTCTAATAAAGGGTAGGTGGTGCAGCAAAACAAATCTGGTGGCAGGGGAAGGGTCAGGTGGGGCAGGCAGTGCTGCCCAGATGGGAAGGGCTGGCTCAAGGGAAGGAGGGAAGAGGACACAAGCCACTGGGAACCACAGAAGGGTCTTTGTTTTGGCAAGGCCAGAGCCCCAGTGGGACCACGGGGAGGGGTGTGAGCCACCAGTGCGTGCCAGCCCCAGCCTCTCACCATCGTGAGCCTGCCTCCTCCTGCCTCGACCTCAAAGGCTCTGAGGAGGGGCATGATCCCCCCCAGACCCGACCCAGCCAGGGGAGGATGCCAGTGGCTCCAGCACGTTCATTATTCCACAACTACCTCATCCCAGCCAGCTCAGAGCGGGGGCCTGACCCAGCTCGCACACTCGCCTGCAAACGGCCCTGACCCTGTGCACGCACACGGGGCAGTGATGCACATCCAAGCTGGGATCTGAGTCCAATGGAAGGTGAAAAACCAGCTGGAAACAGAGCAAAGGGGGTTCGGGCCACTGAGGGGAAGGAGAAGGGAAACATGGCTATGCACGCACGGTACACTGAAGTAATGCAGAGAACAGGACCAAGGCCCTGCAGCCACCCCCCAGCAGAGCAGCAAACCCCACACTTGGGAGCTGGGGAGCTCCTGGTGTCCTGCAGGCAGCTGTCCCTGCCCGAGACACCCCAGGCCCACCGGGAGGAGAGGCAGCATTTCAGTGTCTCCCTGATGATCTCCACAGCCTTGCTCGGACACCAGCCCGACCCCAGCACCCCGCAGTGCCAGGGCGTCCTGCTGTGAGCAGCCGGGCACTGCCCTGCCCCAGCTCAGCTCCGCAGGGGCTCAGGGCCCACTCTGGCTGCTCACCCACCCCACAGCTGGCACAGGAGGGGAGGCCTTGCTGCTTTGCTAGGGGCCTGAAACACAAACCTAAACCTGGTTCTTTGGAAAATGGGGTGACCACCCAGAGGGTGCTGGCACTGCCCAGGCTCCCCAGGGAATGGGCACGGCCCCGAGGCTGCCAGAGCTCCAGGAGCGCTGCCAGGGATGCCCAGGGTGGGGTTGTTGGGGTGTCTGTGCAGAGCCAGGGCTTGACTTGGGTCCAAATCTTGGGTCCAACTTGGGTCCCATCCCTGAGGGTCCATTCCAGGGTATTCCTTGATTCTGTCATCTCCACCCAGCCTCTCCCTGAGCCCCAGGACAGTGATGGGATGGGCTCTCTGGGACAGCAGCCCCATCACCGGCCCCTCACTCCAAAGCATGTCTCTGCAGCTCAGCCTGGCCCTGCCAGCAGGTTGTACACTCTTCAGGGCCAGCCCAAGCCAGAACAGGGTCAGATTTCCCAACACCCTTAATTCTGCTTCCTCTTCCTTCTCCTCCAGCTCGGAGCTCACCCCTACAGGTGCACTGCGCAGCGGAGCAGGGATCTGTGTCGGAGCAGGAGGAAGGAGCCAGGCCCTGGTCCCACAAGCCATGGCTCCAGTGACCCCCCACCTCCCAGCATCTCCTTCCCTCAGCAGTTACACGCACACAGGTGGGCTGGCTGCAGCACAGACCCCACAGTGACTCAGGGTTCCTCGTCAGCCGTGTACGGAGGACCAGCTCCATCCCAACCTGCCCTCCTGCGGGAGGAAAAGCGAGTCTGCTCATGAGCATCTGCCAGCACCCCCATCAAACAAGCCCGTTTGCACTCCATCCTTGCCTTCCCACCCCTTGCAGCATCTTCCCAGCCCTGCTTTCCCCAGCTGAGCCTCTTCCCAGCCACGCTCCCCGTGCCAAGGGGAGCTCACCCGCAAACCCCTTGCAGCTCACACCACGCTATGGCTGACCCAAGCTTCAAAGCATTTCTTTCCTGAGAGCTCATCCAGGAAACTTTATTTTCTCCACTCCTATTGTACTGCTGCATGCCTGTAGGAATTCATTCATGCACAGACGGCCACGCAGGCACGCACAGGCTCTGGGCTGGAGTCTCCCCGTGGAAGGAGCTCCCGCAGCCCTGCCGGGGCCGGCACAGCCCGACCCCGCACTTGCCGCTTCTCCGGACGGAAGAACTTGTCCAACTGCTGGCAAAACCACGGGAGCTTGTAAACCTGCCGGCTCCACAGCACCCAGGGTGACACGCACGCACAGGCCTGGGCACCTTGGCTCCGTGTTGCCGTTCGTCCAACCCTCTGGGGCGGCAGGGAGGGTGCGGGAGGTGCCGGGGGAGCCGCAGACCCGGGGCTGCACAGTCACCCATCGCCAGCACCACCGCCGGGCTGCACCTCCCTTCTCCACCTCATTTGTCCTTTTCCGTGATTACAGCCTGCAAACTATTACAGCAGCTTGGAGCACATCGGGAAGGAGCTGTGCTGGGCCTTAAGTGTTTGCAGGATCAGGGCTGAGCTGTGGAGCTGAACTCGCTGCTATTTATAGCGGGAAGCCCTGAGCACAGCACGCGCTGGAGGGGAGCGTGGCCGGGCCTGTGTTCCTGCTAAAACCTGGTGGGGTTTTTTTATTTTGCCTCATTTTGGGGATGTCAGCTGTCTGACCTCATAAATGCATTCATGTGCTGCCTGGTATTTACAAATGGTTTTGTTACTTGTTAATCTTTGGGCACGCCAGGTCACAGAATCACAGAGTGGTTTGGGTTGGACGAGACTTTAAAGCCCATCCCATCCCACCCCCTGCCATGGGCAGGGACACCTTCCACTATCCCAGGCTGCTCCAAGCCCCGTCCACCCTGACCTTGAACACTTCCATCCTCCTACACGTTTGTACTGGTTTATAGGTGAAGTTCTACCTTTCATCACTGGTTAAAAAAGTTAAAAAGGGCAGGAAAAGCAGCTGGATGTGAGTAGACGGCTCCCAGCTCCCAGAGCCTGCAGGTAATTAATGACGCCCTGTCCCGCAGCGTGCTCTCCGCACGCGGCCCCGTGCCCGCAGCCCGGCTGGGTGCCTGGCAGCAGCTCTGCCCGCCAGCCCGGCTAATTACGGCGTGGGGAGCCAGCGAGGGTGCCCTCCCTGCCCTGCCCTCTCCTGCCTTCCCCTCCGCTCCCCTCCCCTCCCAGCCCTGCTGGCTGCTCTGACAAGGGAGCCGGGGCTGCAGCTCGGGCTGGGAAAGGGGGACCCGTGAGCAGCACGAGGGTGAGGGTCTCCAGGACACTGTGTCAGCGGGTGTCCAGGGGCCCTGACCCCCAGGGGCAGCGGGGCAGGGAGCAGGCCCACCACCACACCCCCACCCTTCACCCTGCCCGCTGCAGAGCCGGGCTGCTGGTCCCACGCCATCCCTGCTGTCCTTCCAGCCGCCCCACCTCTCCTCAGACGGAGCTCTGCATCTCCCTTGTCTCTCCCGCTGCCTTCGTACGCCCCGGCACCGGGGCTGGGGCAGCCCCTCCAGCCTGCCTGGAAAACCAAGTCCGTGGGAATGTCCCTGTCCTCCGGCAGCCTCGGCCCTCGGCAGGGACAAGGCACCAGATGTAAGCGGGCACAGGGGGTGTCCCACCTCCGCTGCCTGGGGTTTGCTGCCCCACGGGGGAGCCTGGGCACCACAGACCCCCGAGCGGGCAGCAACGCCTTTGTCTCAGCGAGCAGCACCAGGACCAACAAAGCACAGCACCCTCAGGAAGTGTCCTCTGACATCAAACCCCTCCTGGGGTAGCGCACGTGGGAAACAGGGAGGATCTGAGCAGAGCGGGGATCCGGGGGCCTGGCTGGTCACCCACCCACAAGTTATTAACACCCGCGAGACCTGCAGGGACACCAGCGGGTCAGCAGGAACCCAACAGAACCCCGCCCTCGCACGAGACACAGAATCCCCCAGTGCTGGAATGGGTTGGAAGGGACCTGAAATCTCATCTCATCTCATTTCATCCCCTGCCAATGGGCAGGGACACCTTCCCCTATCCCAGGTTGCTCCAAGCCTGTCCTACCTGGCCCAGCACGATTCCAGGGATCCAGGGACAGCCACGGCTTCTCTGGACAACAACATCCACCCAGAGTTCAAATTACCACTGGAGAGCAGTTCTCTCATGCTTTTGGCCCTGAAAGTGGCTCCCCAAGGTCACACAACATCTGACTCAAACAGTGTAAATGTGAATCCCCACTCCTGGGAATGTGGCTGCCGCCACAAAATGATCTTAACTGCTCCTAGCCCTGGAGGAAGAGCAGGGCTGTCTGCAGAATGACATGCCTACCACAAAACAAGGATGCTCCTCACAGCTGGCCTCCTCATCACCCTCATCTTCCTCCTCACTACCCAGCACTGAGCCCAGTGCACGGGAAACCTGCTCCTCCTGCATTGCTCATCCCCGGGGATGGGGCTGGGCAAGCTGGGTGCCACAGAAGGCTACAACATGCTCCTGGGGTGCTGCCTCGGCTTTATCCCAAGCCAACAGGAGCTAAAATGTGGTTTGGTCGGGCCAGGGAGGGATGTGACTCAGAGGGAGCACCTGAGCTGCACCGATACAGAGCAAACCCACTGCTTAAACACAGCAGGAACCATTTCACTACCTGGGTAACACTGAAAGGTCTGTTCTGAGCACCCCTTTGCCACCATCGCTGGCCCAAGGTAACTCCTCTAGGCCTAAAAATTCACTTTTACTCTCAAGTTAAAGGTGCTTGTTTGTTTTTTAAACAGGGCTTGTAACGTATCAACCAACCCATTCTGGAGCAGCAAGCTCTCCGAAATTCATACGAAGCTGTGGCTCCCCTGGATCCCTGGAAGTGCCAGGCTGGACGGGGCTGGCAGCAACCTGGGATCGTGGAAGGTGTCCCTGCCCACGGCAGGGGGTGGAATGAGAGGGGCTTTAAGGTCCCTTCGAGATGGGTCCCTTCCACCCCAAACCATTCCATGATTCTAGGATAATGTGCCACAGGTTTTTGGGAGCATCACCAGTGTGAGCAGAGGAAAACTTACAAGAACTTTATCTATTTTGGTTACAGGTGAGGCTTTAAGAAGAAAGAGCCCCTGGAGCTTTGCACATTTCTCTTGGAACAGCCTTTCCTGAGGGATGGAGGCACTGGTTCAGTCCTGGCCACCCACTTCTCATCCAGACAGGAGAGGAGAAGGAGCCAGGGGATGAGGACACCTCTCCATCCCCACAAAGCACACAGCTTCCCACAAAGCCACCCCATCTGGGAGTAAGACTGAGGTCAGCAGTAAGGTGGGGACAGCAATGACCCTGCCGCGGCCCCAAGCCCACCTTCCCAAGCGGAAAGGGATGGGCACAGCCAGTCCCTCACTGCTCCCCCAGCTGCATCCGTACCCGGAGCACTTACACAGGCTCCAGACACCCAACCACCACCAAGTACTTAGGAATCAAACTCCATAAAGGAAGCACAAGACACACTACAGAATAAATTGAGTACATTAGAAAAAGCCCGGAGGGGAAAAATAGATTTTTGGAACGTGTTCTCAATCTCATTAATTGGGAAGACAGCCTTGGAGGGGGAAAAAAATGATTATATCCTCCCCAAACCATTATCCGCTCTTCAGAGTGTATCATATGAAAACAGTTATATAAAAGAATAAATTATATTTGGAATGGCAAGAACCCCAGAATAAAGCTAGGAACTCTGATGTTCCCATATAAAGATAGGAGACAGTTATCTGTTCCAAATTTTCCAGTTTTCTGCTGCGCCAATTCAAATTCACTACATACCAGCATGGCCATATAAAGGGGACTCCACCCATGTGAGCTTGGAAAGAGCAGTAATCCCCCAAACTATCAATTTAATGTATGGGGATAGAAAATGAGGGAAGAATGTACTCCCAGAAGGAGCGTTCTGTTAACGACATGGCACGGGGCTCCAGAACGTGCACACAGGAATATCATTTACAGGGACTTTTGCATTGTGAGACCCCAGCTGAAATCGAGATTTCTGCACGCAGACACCGTCGATGCTGCAAATTAAATGTCCGTTTCCAGATCCAATGTGAACTTTATTTTTGTTTTATTTTCTACTATTTGCTCAGCATCACGTTTCTTGGCTGGCACTAGGAAATCATCTCTTCCTTGGGGGTTTTTAAATTAATTTTCAGCCCATCTTGCTCAGGCTCTCCTGAGCAGCAGAGGAGTGAGGATGGCTCAGGGCAGGGCTAGCGCCAGGCAGGGTCCTCTCAGCCTGACCCCTGTGGAGATGTTCCAGTCCCAGCCTGGGATGTGGGTGCTGACCACAGCACCCAACCACGCAGGAACCCCCACACGGGCAGCCTCAAGCTCCCCCTTACCCTGCACTGGATCCGAGGTGGACAAAAATCCTCCTTTTTCCTGGATTTCTGCAGATGCAACACAGCATTGGGAATGCTGTTAGCGTGAGCACATGGCACTGGGGTGGGCTCAGGCACAGCAGCGAGGGGCAGGCGGCACCAACACGGGAGGCAGGACGTGACCCTGAGTCTGCCCACCCACTCCCGAGCCCCCAGGAATGTGCTGTCGTGTTTGGAACCGCACAGCGAGCTGGTTCCTCGCCTGAACTACAAACAATACACAAAGTGCAGGTGGTGTCTTTCCAAGTTTCCTTTCCTGTTTGGAATTCCTACGCAGAAGACCCAGGGAGTGCCCCAGCAGCTCCATATTCCTTCCACGAGTCCTGTGGAGCCACTGCTCACAGCAGGAGGTGAGAAGATGGGAAGGACAGCTAGGAGATGGAAATCTGGGCCATGGAAATGAGGGCTACAGCCCATCTTTCATCAGTTTTTAAACCAGTCACGGGCCAGGCACAGAGCCCCCTTGTCACCGGTCTGAAGCTTCCGGGTCCCCTTCCCTGGCAGTGCCCAAGGCCAGGTTGGATGGGGCTTGGAGCAGCCTGGGATAGTGGAAGGTGTCCCTGCCCATGGCAGGGGCTTGGTACAACATGAGCTTTGAGGTTCCTTCCAACCCAACCCACTCCATGATTCTACGAAGAAGCAGCCTGAAGAAGAAATTATTTTCTCCAGCTCTGCCAATCTAATAAAAATCATTACAAAATAAAATGAAAAAATAAAACCTAAAAAATAGGAACCTTCTAGAAAGCACCTCTGCTCATGCCCCGAGACCCTGACGAGGAGCGGCAGCACCGCGTCCGAGCTCCCCCCGCGCCATTGGCACCGCGCGGCACCGGCGCCGGGGCCGGCAGCGCCCTGGAAAGGAGCCGGCAGCCAGCTGCGAGCCCTGTCCAAGCCATCAGGATGGATATGCAGATAAACCAGGTCAGAGAAGTGTTTCCATCCCGGCCAGACAGTGACTAAGAGACGGCATTAATTTGTTACTCAGCCCAAGTTTAACTTTTCAGACCAAGAAGAGCCAAACGGTCGTTCCAAGTGAAAAAATACTGCAGGATGCATTCCTCTGCCCTGCCCCAGGAATACCCAGGGATTCATGATTTCAAGATGGAGCTGACAGCTCTTTCATATATCACTAAGAACAACAAACCAACCTTTCTGTTTTTCTTTTCATTCCCCAAATGCTATTTACTGGTCGCAAGAAGCCACACGTCATGTTCACACAGCGCTCCGGGGAGGTGGGGCTGGACGAGCTCCACATGCTCTCAGAGCAGCACATGAAACCACCACAGACAACAGAAAGTTGTTTTATTGGCAGTCCTGCTGTCAGCACGGAGAATGGAGCGTGTGTGAGGGAGCACCCACCTTCCACCCCTTTCTGGACTCAACACGAAGGCTCCCGGGAGCTTTACCAGGGATGTGAGACTGAGAACACAAATGACAAACCCTTTGGAGCTTGAAAGCCCTTCCAAATTTATTCAGAATTTGATAACCTGCTGCAGCACCTGTGCCTGTTGCGCTGCCTGGTTGGGACAGTCCCCACATCACAGCAGGTACAGGACAGCACCTCCGTGCCAGGGTGCATGCCCAGGTGAAGGGACAGCAGCCAATGCCTCACTGCGGGGCCCAGTGACCCCAGCACCACACAGTGGGTTGGGTATCACCAGAACCTATCACACAGCAGCCTCTTATTTATTTTTGCCTTCTGGGGCCTCCAGAAAATGGTGTTTTCAATGACTGGACTCAGAGGCTCATCCAACATCACGCCAAGATGGTGGCAGCTGTGCCCAGGGAGAGGCGTCCCCAGCCCCACTGGTGCCCTCCTGTCCCCGGGCTGAGGCTGCAAGGCCTGGGGCACGGCAGGGCCCCTGGGGTGCCCCACACCACTCCAAAGCGTTTGTTCCTGCAGGCAGAGGAGATTTGACGCCGTCAGCCCGGCCAAGTGGTGCACAGCAGAGCTCTAAGCAAACACTGCCCCAGTGCTCACGCCCAGCTGCGCCCGCAGATGGAGCAGAAGGGATGCCCGTGACACGGGACAGCCTCGGTAAATCCTGGCAGAGAGCTCACACCACGTCATACCCACATCTTCTTTTACAAAACCGTGTGCTGTCTCACAGTAGGTCAGCTCAGAGCTGTGCAGAGCTTTCAGCCCCAGCATCCCTCTCCTGAAAAGCTTCCAAACCAGCTCTGCCAAGGGGCCATGACCCAGAGCTCCAAATCCACCTCCCTAAGGCCACCCAGCACGAGAGCTGGTGCCACACACTGCTGCCTGGCCCCTCCGGAACCCAAACAGTCCCTTCTCCTCCACCACTCAGGACCTGGGAACCAGTTTCAACCCATAACCAAACAAGCCTAAGGAATGCCTGTGGGACAGTGGCGTGATGGGAGAGCCCAGAGAGGCCCAGCCCCACAAAGGACCTTGGTGGCAGCACGCTGTCACTTGAGGGACAGCACGGTGACAGTCCTCACGCCCGCTGGACCTGGCAACCAGGGAGACAGGGCCCACCAGGTCTCCAGGAAAACCCCAGCCAGGCCCGTAGGAGGGCAGCCCAGCCCAGCGTCCCCGGGCAAGGCAACGCGCACGGACGGAGGCTCTCACGCTGAGGCAGGGCATCCTCCCGCGGCAGCCCAGGCGACTCGGAAGGGCTGTGCCGAAATGCAGCGGCCGCTCGGGAGGCGGCTGACACATCCTGCGTGCAAAAGGCACATCTCCGACCTGCTGGGGCTCTCAGGGCTGGGCAGGGCTCCTGCTCCTCCCCGTGCCGCCCACAGCCCTTCCTTGTGGCACCTACTCCCGGTCCCACCCTGCGGCTCCTGCCGTGTCCTCATGCTCACCCCATCCCACCGGCTCCTGTCAGCTCCGGCTCGGAGGGCATGGGAACCCTCCAAAACCAGAGCAAGGATTGGGCTGAGCCCACCCCCCCCTTAGCCACGGCTCAGAGCCACGGCAGCTCAGGGCCGGCTGCCGCAACGCCACTGGAGAGGTCCCCTCTGGCGTGTCCCTCGTCAGGCACAGCCCCTCCTCTGGCACATCCTCCCACCACAGGGGTCTGGGCAGAGCTCACCTCTGCACTCCACAGGGCAGCAGTGCCCCGGGATGCTTGCTGAGCCCATCTGGCCTTTACCACGGCCAGAGCCACAAAGTCTTCATGAACCTCATGGAAAAAACAACCACCTTGAATTCATTTTTGCTTTTTCCCAGCAAATCTCTTTGGTACCCCCCTAGTCTGATGTGAAATCACTCACCATTGCTGTAGTACTCAGAGCTGCACAGAGGTCCCTGCTGCTTCCCTATCTTTCTCTTCTTCTTCTTCCTTCTTCTCTCCTCCTTGTCCTCCTCCTCTCCCTCCTGGGTGGCCGGGCTCTCCCTGCCGGGAGGGCAGCAGCCTATTCCAAGATTCCTATCCGGCCGCCCACAGCCTCTCCCAGCAATTACAGGCCTCTGTGGCTGTCCCAGGTAAGCAGCAATGACAGACCTCGAGGCGACTTCCATGGAAATGTCTGTTCAGAGGCAGGGTTACCTGTCCCTGCCAACTCCTGCCTGAAAAGGAGCATCCTGCACGCCCTGGCAGCGTGACGATCCCAAACAGCTGGATGGAGGGAAACGAAATTACACTAACCTGTCTCTAGAAAAAAAGGGTGTAAGTATTCCCTAGGGTCCCTGCATCATTCCAGTGGCCCCATCCCCAATCCCATGGCTTCTTCCCAGCACAGACAGGTCTGTGGGACTGGGGTGGCCATCCCAAAAGCTCGCACAAGCCCAGCATTTGCAAAGACAAAGTGATCCTTTAATGCCACATCCGCATCCAAAGGCTATTGGTGAAAACCCACAGGACAATCTTTGGCAGGCACACTCGAGATATGGGCGCTGGGGCACTGGGCAGTGCAGGGAAGCTGCAGGGGCACTGGGCAGCGGCTCCAGGAGACGCCTCAACCCCTGAGCTCAGGGCGCAGATGTTCCCTGAAGAGGCGCAGCCGGGGCGGCAGCGGGGCACAGGGGTGATGGGCTGTGGCGCTCGCCAAACACTCGATTCATCTCAGACTTCTTGGGTGCGAGCACAGAGAAAGCCCAGAACCCCCATCCAAAGGGCAAAGCTGGGAGTTCCCAGCTCCAGCAGACACCAAGCCCACACTGCTGACAGGAGCTGCTGGTGTAAGGCACAGCAAACTCAGAGCTCCTCTCCCCGCAAAGCCCTCCGTGCCCCACGAGCAGCGAATGACGCTGTTCCCGTCCCACAGGAGCCGGTGAGGCCATCGCCCCCTTGCCTTACCCAGGGTGACTCCCAGCCCTGCCAGCAGCACTGGCCCTGCCAGATCAACGCTCAGCACAGACTGCCCCCAGCTTCCCTGTGCTTTGAAAACAGCAGCCTCTGACCTCAGAGGGGTCTGTGCCCTCATGTTTCCCCCTGCCACAGTCTGCCCCGTGAAAGCCCTCACACCTCCCCGCTGACCAGGACAGGCAGAACCCCCAGTCCTGTCCATCCACTGCCCAGAGTTCACTGCAAGCATTTCCCCGTCACTTCCCGCTGGTCTGCCTGTGTATTTTAGGGACGTGTGGCAGATGGGCACGCCAGGGAGGATGCAGGAGCCTCTGGTCCAGCACAAGCTTGTGGCAAGTGAACAGCACCCAAATCTCGCTGACCACGGGTGGAGAGAGTGACTTAGAAATAAATGTGAGCATAGATCTTTGGGAAGGATGAGGAGGGAAAAGGCTGAGGAAGAACTGGCTGAAGTGGGGTAAAGACACTCTTGCATCCAGACCCCATTTCTCTCCAGAAAAAGCCGAAACCTCACCAGGAGTTTGTGTTAAAGCCTGTGATCCTCGCTGGGGTTTCAGCCCTGGGCACCGCGTGTTCACACAGCCAGGGACAGCCACTGCCCAAATTCGACTTTAATCCAAGTAACATTAAAAAGATACTCCAGGGATTGAGTGACCTGACAAGACACAGGCACACCCAAGGACAGAAAACTAATGGTGTGTGTCACAACAGGGCTGTGATCACATGGCCCTCCTGGCACGCACCCCATGTGCCTCAGTTTACCCAGTCATTATGGGCAGGTGCGGCACTGCCCAGCTCCTGCAGGGCAGGGGGAGGTCAGGTGCGTATTGTAGAATCATGGAATCATGGGATCATGGAATCATGGAATGGTTTGGGTTGGAAGGACCCTGGAAAGTTCATCTGGTCCCCCCCCCTGCCATGGGCAGGGACCCCTCCCACTGTCCCAGGCTGCTCCAAGCCCCGTCCAGCCTGGCCTTGGGCACTCCCAGGGATCCAGGGGCAGCCACAGCTGCTCTGGGCACCCTGTGCCAGGGCCTGCCCACCCTCCCAGGGAACAATTCCTTCCCAATATCCCATCTAACCCTGCTCTCTCTGTGTTCAAAGCCATTTCCCCTTGTCCTATCACTACATGCCCTTACAAATATATATATATATATAAACACACACACACACTCCCACCCACACGTATTCTACACGTATTTGTATTTTATGTTTAATAGTGCTGTTGCCAGGACTGCTCCCATGGGAAGCACAGCCCCGTGCTGCTTTGGCCGGGGGTCGTGATGAGCAAGCAGGAGGAGGGAGGGAAGCCGTGGCCCTGGGGGGTCTGCCTGCAATCAGGCAGCATTTCAGTAGTGGTGAGGGAAGAAATTAAAGAAATAAATCGTATTTAGTTCGTGCTTAGTGAACACTCACTAGAGAGTCATGATGAAACCACGCATATGCTTTTCCAGGCAGGAGCCAGCGGTGCTGGGAACCACGGGCTGGTCCCAGGGTGGCACAGGGATGTGGGTACTCACAGCAGGAACAGGATGGATGCTGACGGGGAAGGAGGTGTCAGAGCACGAGGAGCTCCGGCTGGGGGTGTGGGGCAAAGCAATGGGTTTGCTGTGCCTGAAAAGCTGGGCTGAGATGGGATGGTGGGAGAGGAGCTGAGGGAGGAGAGGGGATGTGTAGCCCTGCAGCTGGCACAAGAGGGGCAGCAGAAAACCCCCTTCACAGGACAGACCCTGCCCGATGCCACCATGGCATTGCTGGGGCTGGGGACCACCTGCTCCCCTGCCCGTCCCCTGCCCTCAGGAATGAGCTGGCCAGGAGCATCCCAACACCTCGGGATTCCCAGCAGTGGCAGAGTGGGCATGGCCGCCTGCTACAAAAAATGCATTGGGAAAGCCAGTTTTGGGGCAAAAGGGCCCTTTTTGGAGAGGAGTGGAGGAAAAAAATAATAATAAAAAAAAAGAAAAAAAAAGAAAAGGGAAAGACAAAACCGCTGTGTAAGAGATGAAGGAAAGGGGGGGAAAGAAGTTGAAACAAAATCCCTGGGGAATTGTGGAGAAGAAGAAAGAGTGTAGACACGCCAGGCGAGCTGGAGCGAGAGCCAGGGAGCAGGAAGCGCCTAACTAGGATGGAGACAGAGATACTACAGAGCCCTGGTGACGTCATGCCGGAGTCGCAGCGGTTTCCAAAACAACTCCAAACTCCAGCGCCCAGAGAGGGAGTGAGGAGCGCAGGAGAAGTGGAAACGAGATGGGGCTCGGCGCTCAGAGGGAGCTGGAACGGGAGCTGGAGGCGTCTGCGGAGCTGAGGCTGCTCCCAGCTCCCCGTCGGTTTGCTCTGGCGGGACGGGCTCTGGGGAGCCGGCAGCCACGGAGACAGAGGTTATTGTAGAGCCAGGCAGCATCAGAAAGGAAATTCCTGAGGGTGTTTTCCTAATTGACACGTACAATGAAGTTACAGTCCCCCACAGCCCCTTGCTGCAAGAAGGTAAATGCTGGATGCTCCCAGAAGCAGAGCCAAGGAGTGAGCAACAGCAGAGCCGGCGACCCAGAGGAAATAAATCTGCACTAAATGGGAACCACACACGGAGAGTTGTCCCGATGGCAGCGGGCGGCTCTGCCCCAGCCTGTTCGGATTAGAGGGTTTTATGGCTGTGCTGGCCCTGGGGAGCCCGGCCAAGGCGGCTGGGTCGGCTCAGGGCTCTGCGAGGAGGGTGGAGAACAAAGTGAGAAGGCAGAGTGAACCCCCAGAGTCAGGCTGTGGTGCCCCTCGTCCGGGGCTTGCAATGTGGGGCTGCCCCGTGTGCCCCCAGCCCACCCCACAGCTGCCGGGTGGGTACGGCAGCCCCGGCACCCACCCTGTGGATGAGGAAGGGTGGCACAACGGCCGCGGTGACTTCTCCTGTCTCCCAACCCCAGGTGTGTTTCTGCCGGAGGCTGCAGGAATTCCTGCAGGTTCTCCACTGCCAGAGCCAAGCCCAAGGCAGCACCTGGGTGCTCCCACACCTTTGCTCTCACAGCTTCACCTCCTGCCAGGCTGGAGCCTGCCTGCTCTCACCATCTCCAATTATCAGGCCTGGGCTGCTGATAATTGGCACAGCCGTGACTGGGCTGTCCTGGGGCCGGGGCTGGTCCTAGAGGTCTGGTATCCTGCAGCAATCCAGGCCTAGGTCCTGCCGGGACACCAGGATCCCCGCTCTGTGACACTGCTGCACGTGGGATGAACCTGCCTGGGCTCGGTGCTGTCCTGCAGCTCCCACGGCTTCTGCCAAGGGATGCAGCGTGCAGGGAACACTGCCCAACACACTGGCCAAGGGGGATGGGTGTCAGGGCACACCTGCAGGCTGGTGGAGGCGTCCAGAGTGGGAACAGGACCCAAGAGGGGTGAGCAGGGCACAACCACCTCTCTGCCTCCAAACCTGTGACGAGCAGCAGGAGGGCACAGGCTGCACGAAGCAGGTTTGGCCATGAGCCCGCCTCGCAAACCACCCAGGGAAATCCTTGGGAAGGCAGCAAGACCCCCGAGCTGGCAAGACAGGCAATTGTTAGGATGGAACTGTCAAGAGATGCCCTCGGTGCCGGCACAGCCACGTCCCCTCTGCACACGCCGGATGGCTCGGAGCCGGCAGCACCGGGAGCAGGCTGGCCGCAGCAGCAGCCCCTGCCTGTCACCCTCCCCTGGGCCCCTTCCCGGCTCCCTGGTTAAATCCCACCACGGCTGCTTTCCTGCCCGGGGGCGAGGAGAGCCTGACTCACGCGCTAGCAGAGATTAATAAGCGAGCAGAGGAGCCGGGCTCATCCTCTGAGCCGGCAGCTGAATCACCGGGCTCCGGCTGCCTCGCGCATTGTTCCAGCGCTGAGTCAGTGCTGCTGCGCAGGGGAACAACGGCAGCGAGCAAAACTTGTGGCCTGTGAAATGCAGCAGCACGGAGAAATCAAAAAAGAAGTGTTGCTGTAAGCAAGCTAATAGGGCTACCCACGGAATCCCAGAAAAGCAGTGCTCTGGGCTCCAGCTTCCCCCCACCAGAAATCCAAACCCCCAGCCTCTCGCAGGGGCGCTGCGCTCGGCAGCAGCAGTTTTCTTTCTGCCTAAAAGCTCCCACCTCTGTATTTATCATTTTTTATGCTCAGCCTTAATCAGATGACGTGGTCTGGTTGTTCCTCCCACCCCGGCTGGGCTGCACGTGCGCTGCACACAGATATCCCAAGCCTTCCCCATCCCTGGAAGTGTCCAAGGCCAGGCTGGATGGGGCTTGGAGCAGCCTGGGATAGTGGAAGGTGTCCCTGCCCATGGCAGGGGGGTGGAACAGGATGGGCTTTAAGGTCTTTCCAATCCAAACCTATGCTATTCCCACAGCTCCCAAACTCACAGTCCAGGTCTATCACTTCCCCCAAAAGTACAAGACGGGATTTTGAACGATGAGGGGAACAGTAATTCCTGCAGAAAGTTCTGTCTCAGGGCAAGTGACAACCACCCTTCTCAAACCCTCCAGATCATCTCTAGCTGCCAGGCTGCCAGGGTTCTCCATCTCTCCCAGGTAAGGAGAAAGTCCCACTCTAGCCAGGTGCGCCAGCCCCCTTTTGCCACCCCAGGACAGCTCCTGCCATGCAGCAGTGTGAACAGCCACCACTGGCTGGGCCTTGCAAAATAAATCGTGTATCACCTCAAAATGAAGCAAAAGCCTCCTGCACTCAACATCCTGCTTCCTGAGGTTGGGAGGGAGTGTCTCAAGTCCTCTTAGGGTCCTTGTCCATCCACAAGCCACACACTTGGCAACCTGGACAGTACTTAGCTGATACACAGGACACAAAAACTTGGAGAAACAAGGGACTAGAACTCGGATTCCTGGAGCAGAGAGATGGGAAACAGCTTGAGAAACAGGGCCAGCTGCTGGTCTGTCCTTAAACACAGCCCTGAATTACAAACATCACTGTGCCCTAAGTGCCTCTTTCTGATCCTATCACCCCCAGACGAGTCTCAGCCTCCCCTGACACCAGCTAATGACTGGGCTTTGAAGGTGCTGCATGGCAGCAAGTTCTGCAGGTTAATGGGAACATGTGGCAGCGCTGATCTCCTTCCTGGTGTAATGTCCTTCTGCCCTAGAGAAAGACCCACTGCCCAAAGGCCACACCAGGAGTCACGGCGTCACCCCACAACCACCAACCCCCCAGTGCAGCTCTGGGAGCCTCTGCATCCCAGATGGGTGGTCCCAGCCCTGAGTGCTGCCAGCAGCCCCTCCGCCCGCCGTGCCCCGCTCCGGGCTGACCGCGGTGGGGTGGTGCTGGGCAGGTCCCACACGAACACACCGTGAAACCTCCTTGTCCATCATCCAGCCCGGTGTCATCCAATCTCCAACCACCCCAATCTCAATGAACCATCAACCTGAAATAAAACAAAATCCGCTCAAAATCCCAGCGAGCACCAGCTTGCCTCTGTTTGCTCTTACAAGGATCTAATTCAGGTCTAATAGGACAGTTATTATGATATATTAAATGAGTGGCAATTGATTATTAAGAGCTTATTCATTGGACCTGGGCAGATGGGTAATCAGATACGTGCCTATTTCATAGCTGTGAAACCACTCTGAATATGCTTCTAATGACCAAGTGATATTTACTTAACATTCAATATCCATCACCAGGAAAGGTCTCTCTAGATTTAATAAGCCTCTGTTATTTTATGTTTAATTAAATACCATCCACTATTAAAAACATATTTAACTGAGGTCGAAACCAGTAAAAACTGTATCTTATAACATAGCTGTTAAACCTCAAATATCTTCTTAATGATTAATTGGGATTTAGCACACGATCGCTGTCCTACTGAGAGCGGATGGAAAGCGGAAGCTCAACGATTCAGGGACCAAAGTGCTTTGCTTCTGCAAACAATTCTGCTGGTTAAATGGTTTGGCTAATAAAAATAAAACAGAGCAGTGGGAGCCTCGGTTCCTACATCACCCAACTTTGGAAAATTCAGAATACAGCACGGTCACTTGCACAGTGCCGAGCAACTCGCACGGCCACACGGGGAGCCGGGACCACCATCCTCCTCCCAGAGATGTGGGTACCACATCAGCAGGACCTTTCCAGAGCTGCTCCGCCCCAGCTTCGAGGCAGAAGTTCTGGAGCAGTGGGCTGAGGGACTCCTGATGGGACAGTTCCAGTTGGGATCGTGAATGGCATCCTTTCTGCTTGGGCTGGCCAGCTGGGGCAGTTCAGTGGTCCATCACACCCACCAGTTCCCCCAGCAGAAACAACAGTGCCTGGAAGAAGCTGGAGACAGATTTCATAGAATCGTGTAATGATTTGGGTTGGAAGGACCTTAAAAGTCATCCCATCCCAACCCCCTCCCACAGGCCAGGACACCTTCCATAGACCAGGTTCAAGCCCCGTCCAACCTGACCCGGGCCACTTGCAGAGACGGGGCAGCCACAGCTTCTCTGGGCACCCTGTTTGCCACAATGGTCCAAAACTTCCATGTTAAAAACCAAGAGATGTTTTCAGGCCAAGGGAGCAGTGAGCTCCCAGAACCAAGGGCCCTGGAAGCACAAGTCCTGCAGGAGCAGCAGACTAAGGACAGATGTTTCTGTCACTGCCCTGCACAGGTGTCCTCCGTGCCCTCCACCGCAGGCAGCCCTGGACACACACAGCACACACATCACGTGCTTCCTTCACCTCTGGGCACAGGGACAGCTGATGGGGGAAAAGAGCCTCTAGGCAAGGGGGAATAAGCTTGGACAGGGAGCAGGGAAAATCCAAAGCATGTCAGCGCTTGGGAAAAAGCCATTCCACCTCAGTGACCTCCTGCAAGAGGATTTATTTTTATTGGTTTTGTTTTGAAAGACCTTGAAAGCAAAATCTGATACTAGCAAAGTATTAAATATAGCAGTACAGACCCACATGGATTGCACAAGAAAACAATTTCAGAATAGAAACAGCAAGAATGTCTACAAACACTGAGAAAAATACCAAGAGAGGGAAGCCAAGAGGGTCCTTTCTTTCTGTTGTTCCCCTCGCAGCCTCAGGCACGCTGGGGAAATCGGGGTTAGACCGTGGGCTGCATGCTTCAGTCCTGGGAAATGAGTCAAGAGCCTGGAACGTGGGCTCAGCACCAGGCACAGCCAGGGCAGCCCTGGGCTATGAGCTCATGGGCTTCCTTGGAGGGACCCTGGTGGGTCAGACCTGGGCTTGTGGTGCTCCAGGGAGAGGCACAGAGGGAGCATCCCAAGGGAACTGCTGGATGGCCTTGGAGACAACCAAAGCTCTTCCCCAAAGTCATGTCCCAAGAGTGAATCATCATCCTGCCATGAATGACATACCAAAGGGATAAGAAAACATTCCCAGTGTCTGACAAGACACTGTGTTATGCATGAGGGGGGTTCTAAATATCCACATGGAAAAGATGTTTCTGGAGGAAAACCTCGATGCTATTCAGTGTGTCTAAAAAGAAGAGTCTCTGGGAGTCACAGAATCCCAGGGTGATTTGGGTTGGAAGGGACCTTAAAGCCCATCCTGTTCCACCCCTGCCATGGGCAGGGACACCTTCCACTGTCCCAGGCTGCTCCAAGCCCTGTCCAGCCTGGCCTTGGACACTGCCAGGGATGGGGCAGCCACAGCTGCTCTGGGGAAGAAGAACAAGTCTTTGTTTTATTTTTCTTCACCAGAGAAGTCCAAGAGAGTCCAAGCAGCAGAGATCCAAGAACCTCAGCCAGAGGGAAGCAGTTCAGAGCAGACCTGGGCGGTTGACTCTGCAGGCCAGGTAGAGGCTGCCTCCACAGAGGCTCCACGAAGAGGACATGAATCTCTCGGGAGGATGCTCGTGGAGTAACCTTGTCATCAAAAATACTCTATCACCCCCCAAATTTGAGGACCAGGAGGAAAGTCCAGCTGGATTTCATTTTCTTCCCCAAGCACTGCCGTGCCTGTATTTGCATATATACAAATACACAAACTGCCTCCCCACCCTCACCACCTCCCTCCTGTGCAGGAGCCCAAGCAGCAGGGCAGGCAGGCCCAGGAGATACCATCTGGGCTGCTTCAAAGCCACGCAGCTGATTAAGGAAGCAGCAGAGGTGCCTGTCTGGGGGATATGGTGATGAAGGATGTCTCCATCTCCAATCAGCCTTGGAGACTTTGCTGCAGTATTGACTAGTGCCCCACGACACCGTGGGAGGAGCTCCACACCTGCTGTGCCCCGTCCCATTCTGGAGAAGTCAGAGGATGTGAAGGGTGAGGAGGAAGCCTCTAGAGATGGCTCCCTTGTCCAGCGGAGGAGAGCAAGACATCTGCTCCCAACACGTCCCTCTCCACCGGACAGGGCTGGACTTTTCTCTTTCCCCTTATTCAGTCAGAAACCACTGCTCATTTAGAGTGAGTTAATCTCACTTCTGATCAACAAGAGCCTCACAACCTACAGCTGCATTTTGGGATCTGCAAATGACTCCCACGGGGTATGGGAGGCCTCGGGAGCTGCTCCAGCACAAACACAAGGGTTTGACTGCTTCAAATGTTCTCTCTGCATCCTTGCAACCCCAAGGTTCCCAAGAAGGAAAGGAGCACCTTTTCCACCAATCCAGCCCTCCACCTGAGGCTCCAGGCCACATCCTGCCGAGTTTGAGTGTTTCCAGGAAAAACTTCAGAGCTGAACAGAGAAGGGCCCAGGCGGGCACCACGGATGTGTGGGACAAGGAGACAGAGCTGGGCTATAGGAGCCTCCACAGAGGTCCCGTTGCAAGTTTCCCTCCATAACAACCAGGACACTCCTCACTCAAAGCTGAGCTGGGGCAGGAAGCACAACCCAACACACACAGGGCTCACGACAGCCAAATCCCGCTTTGCTTCTGCTGGATGTTTGTCACGGCTCTTGGGAAGCAGCACCAGGCCCACCCTCCTTTCCATGCCTGCAGCAGAGGCACCTTCTGCAGCCCACGGCAACACGGGGGTATCCAACACGGGGGTGCTCCTCTCCCGCCTCACACCCCCGCCCACACCGGCCATCATCTCCCTCCATCCCCAGACAGTCCCCAGACACCCAGCCCGGACACCACCGCATCTCTCTTTGGACAGGCAAATCCCGTCCCTCCTCATCTCGTGCCTCAGTTTCCCCCGTGGCAGAAGCAAAGCAGCCTGTGGGTGCCATCCCACCCCAACCCCAGCAACACAGCGAGGCTTAATTCATCCCAGCCTGCAAACTCCCCGAGATCCCCCTCCACCGCCGCCGAAATCCCGAGCTGGTGTTTGTTTAACCCCGGTGTGCAGGCAGAGGCAGGCACCCAAACCCACAGCCACAGTGCCCTCATACAGCCCCACTGCCTCCCCACAGCCCCACAGCCCTCACACAGCCCCACTGCCTCCCCACAGCCCCACAGCCCTCACACAGCCCCACTGCCTCCCCACAGCCCCAGCGGCGCCCCAAGGGGCACCACATGGACCGGCTGCCCCGCA
>VXAZ01008606.1:142825-212560 GCA_013399875.1 Gymnorhina tibicen
CCCCACAGCCCTCACACAGCCCCACTGCCTTCACACAGCCCCACAGCCCTCACACAGCCCCACAGCCCTTACACAGCCCTCACACAGCCCCACAGCCCTCACACAGCCCCACTGCCTCCCCACAGCCCTCACACAGCCCCACTGCCTCCCCACAGCCCCAGCGGCCCCCCAAGGGGCAGCACATGGATCGGCTGCTGCGAAACAACAACTTCCTTCTTTCTTTCTGCCGGCGTTAACCGGGTTTAGATTGGGATTTCAGTTACATTTGTGGGCAGCCTTTCTGGAGACATGCACCCGCCTGATGCTGGGGAGAACTGTCTGAAACCACGGGCACTTCGTGTGTGTTTGGATTCCGATCTTCCCGTGGTTCAAAATCCTGGGAAAATGAATCGATGTTGCTGAGGTGAAGTTTTTGGGTTGGAAGCGTTAGACTGGAGGTAGCCGGCCGTCCAGCCAAGCTGCTGCGAGGCTGGGCTCCCTCCTTTGGCTCTCCCACACCTCCCCGAGCAGGAGCTCGCAGGGACCGAGGCACTGTGCACGGCCTCCGGGACATCTGGGGGCCTGCAGGCCAGGGGAGCGCAGGCACACGGAGCCTGCCCTCCGCCCAAACCCGACACCGCTCTGGAATGTAGGAGCCGCAAACCATCCTGGAACTCCACAGCCGCTCAGCAGTAGCGCCGGCCTTGGGAAACACTGGGACAGGCACATGCTGGGGAGCACTTACACGGAGCGCATCCAGCCCCAGCCTCATCCAGGGGCTGCAAACCACGCTGTCTTTATCCAACCTCCCACCCCGGCCAGCGCCCCCGCCCGCCTGCCCTCGGCTCAGCGACCAACGCCGGGAGGCATCGGCCGGGCCCGGCGCCGCAGCTCAGCTCACCTCAGCTCCCTGCCACCCTCGGCGAGGGGCACTGCCCGCGGTGCCATCCACGGCGAGGGGCACTGCCCGTGGTGCCACCCACGGCGAGGGGCACTGCCCGCGCTCCCACCCACGGCGAGGGGCACTGCCCGTGCTCCCACCCTCGGCGAGGGGCACTGCCCGTGNGCGCTCCCATCCACAGCGAGGGGCACTGCCCGTGCTCCCACCCTCGGCGAGGGGCACTGCCCGTGCTCCCACCCTCGGCGAGGGGCACTGCCCGTGCTCCCACCCTCGGCGAGGGGCACTGCCCGTGCTCCCACCCTCGGCGAGGGGCACTGCCCGTGCTCCCACCCTCGGCGAGGGGCACTGCCCGTGCTCCCACCCTCGGCGAGGGGCACTGCCCGTGCTCCCACCCTCGGCGAGGGGCACTGCCCGTGCTCCCACCCTCGGCGAGGGGCACTGCCCGTGCTCCCACCCTCGGCGAGGGGCACTGCCCGTGCTCCCACCCTCGGCGAGGGGCACTGCCCGTGCTCCCACCCTCGGCGAGGGGCACTGCCCGTGCTCCCACCCTCGGCGAGGGGCACTGCCCGTGCTCCCACCCTCGGCGAGGGGCACTGCCCGTGCTCCCACCCTCGGCGAGGGGCACTGCCCGTGCTCCCACCCTCGGCGAGGGGCACTGCCCGTGCTCCCACCCTCGGCGAGGGGCACTGCCCGTGCTCCCACCCTCGGCGAGGGGCACTGCCCGTGCTCCCACCCTCGGCGAGGGGCACTGCCCGTGCTCCCACCCTCGGCGAGGGGCACTGCCCGTGCTCCCACCCTCGGCGAGGGGCACTGCCCGTGCTCCCACCCTCGGCGAGGGGCACTGCCCGTGCTCCCACCCTCGGCGAGGGGCACTGCCCGTGCTCCCACCCACGGCGAGGGGCACTGCCTGTGGTGCTATCCTGCCGCCCACACCTCCATGGCAGCACTGCCGTCCTGCCACCTCAATGGCCACGGTGCCATCCTGCCACCCACACCTCCATGGCAGCACTGCCACCCTGCCACCCTGCACCTTGGTGGCCAAAGGGCCCTCTCATCCAGCCTGGGCACTGCAAATGTCACCACTGTCCTCCCCACCCAGGACACTTGCGTGCTGAATGGTTTTGTCCAGATCCCCCCTCTCCCCACAGGGCACATCCCAGAGCACATCCCAAGCCCCCAGGCGCAGGGTCCCTGCACTGAGTCCTGTTGGTCCCTGGCTCCCACCCCGTGGCTGGTGCTGACGGGTCAGCGCTGCAGGAGGCTGCGTCCCCTGGCCCACAGCGGGGACGTGCTCAGACACAGCACCTAAGGAGCCCGCAGGACTCGGCCCCCAGGTGCTCTGCTCCCCCCAGGAGCTCACAGCTTCTGCGTTTTCACCCTGCTCTGCACCCTCAGCCTGCCCTGCAGGGGCATGTGGCATCACCAGCAGGTCCGTGGGCACCACGCGGTGCTGAAGAGTCGGGACAGGCCCACAAAAACAAAGGTCAGAGGATGTGGTAAACTCAGAAGAGCCACATAAGGAACTCGGCAACGGCCACGGCTGGATCTATTAGCAGGAAGGAGGATGTGAACTTCAGGAGAGTTTGCAGTTCAGATTTAGCACCTCTTGGTGCTCGGGCGATGACGCTGGAGAGGAGAGCTCAGCACATGGGGATAAAAGCTGCTCTCGCCTTTCAGGAACTTCCTGCTCTGGTTTCAGCTCTTTCTTCCTTCCTTCCTCTCAAGCTGTCCCCTCTGAAGTGGATGCTTTTGGAGACCAACAGATAAAACAATTTGCTTCTCCATTTCTGAAAAGGGGCTCTCAGGTCCCTGCTGTCATGCTCCAAAAGCTCTCAGTGGCACAAGGGGCTGGGCTGGGCATTCCCAGGGCAGGTGCCACATCCCACGGTTCAGGAGACTTTCCTGGACCCCTGCCTATGCTTCCACCTCCCCCCCACCTGCTCACCCACCACGGGCAGCAGCAGATGGGGTCCTGTTCCCGTCTGCAAACTCCCATTGCCCTCCAGCAACGCCCTGGCAGTGAGAGCTGTCCCACGGCACGTCCCTGCTGCCACCTGACATGTCCCACCATGTCCTGCGTGTGACACAGCCCAGACCTGCAGCACGAGGTCCCTCTGCACATCACAGCCTACCTGGATGGAGACACACTGCCTGCACGTCAGCACAAGAATTCAGTGCTTCTCCTGCCCTGGGTCACACAGCTACTGTGACCTCAAAACCTCACCCGCCCCACAGATGTGCCACAGGTGACCTGCACTGGATTGAGGTTATCATGATGGAAAAAACCTACGGGATTTAGTGTAAAACCCTCCTTTAACCTCTGGCACTGAACCAGCCCCTCAACTCAAGGCTCTGCATTGTGAACACGCAGGGCTCTGGACCAGGGACAGCTATTGCTGCCCCTGCCCTGCTCCCCTGTGTTCAGACACACTCCAGAAAAACAGGTTTCTTGTTATGTCCTGTGTCAAATACTGGTTCTTCAAAGAAAAGACTCAGTGGGATATCTGAGGCTCTGCATGAGCTCTCATTGTTCCTGCATGTAGCTGATCTCTGAGCATTCCATAAAATCATGGAATCACAGAATGTCCAGAGTGGAAAGGGACCCCCGGGGATCATCCAGTCGAACTCCCGCACACGCACCCCAACAACCCCACCCTGGGCACCCCTGGCAGCGGTGCCCAAACGCTCCTGGAGCTCTGGCAGCCTCGGGGCCGTGCCCATTCCCTGGGGAGCCTGGGCAGTGCCCCGCACCCTCTGGGGGAAGAACCTTTCCCTGATCTCCAGCCTGAGCCTGCCCTGGCCCAGCTCCAGCTGTTCCCTGGGTCCTGTCCCTGGCACAGGGAGCAGAGATCGGAGCTTTCCCTCGGGATGAAGTCCCGACCTCAGTCTGAAGTCTGACCTCAGTGCCCTCCAGTTGAACAGACCAAGTGCCCTCAACCCTTTGTTTGGTCAGGTGAGGTCCCTGCACCAGGGGGGACAACACCCAAAGCTGAAGGTTCCCATGTCCTGTGGTCCCAGTGTCCACCTATACCATCTCCAAGGGTCCTGATTAGCACAGGCTCTGGCTCTGGTCAGGGAGCCCAGCGCAGGGTGTCCAGAAGCACAGCCATCACTCCAGGAAGCACTGACTCCAGGGTGGTTCTCTGGGAGGCTCAGATCCCACACACATCCACTGGAGAGTATCTCCTGCCTGAGTTCTCCTCCATGTAGCTCTGGTTTCCTTGGGAGGCTTGACCCACGGCCAAATCCCTCAAAACCACGAGTCAAAAGAGAGCCCTGGCTATTTTAGGGTGTGTGTCGCATCAGACAGTGGGGAGAGCGCTGCTCTCCCAGTGCCACCTGCACGGGTTTCTTCTCCCAGAGAGCCCCATTTGCCACTTGGGGCAAGCAACCCCCCCCGCCTGTCCACTGCCACTTCCCCGCAGCGATCCCTCTTCCCAAGAGCTCCTGCAGGCCAGGACTGGGCTTTGTGCTCTGCCTCAGCAGGGCGGGGAGGGAGAAGCCCCTTGTGCCGCCTCGCCAGAGCACCATGCCGTGCGCTGGAACAGGGTAACCCGAGCTGTGGCTTCCCGACATTCCTTGTGGCTCCAGCTCCCCAGCCAAAACAAAACCAACATTTTCCTTTTTTTTTTTTAATTCCCTCTTCTCCTTGAGGCCAAACAGGAGGAGGGGGTGTCCCAGAGCACTTAGCCAAAGTTGCATTGGCTGGAAAGCAGCTATTCCCGGACGATTCCCTACTTCCAGCCCTGTTCCCGCAGCCCCCTCGCACAGCAGCCCTTGGGCGAGCAGGACACGTGGGGTGACACCGTGGGGCGACACCGTGGGGCGATGCTGTGGCACCGGGCACGCAGTGATCACGCAGGGACACCGTCTGCTCCCGGCTCACGGAAATCCCTGCTGCTGCTGGAGGAGCTGGGCTCCATCGACAGGGAGCCGGGGTGTCCCTCTGCAGAAACTTCCCCCAGAACAGCAAGCGAGCGGAAGGACAATGCAGCTCCAGGGATAACACCAGCCACGTTCTTGTGACCCCACGGCCACACCAGGAGCTGCGGGGCTTTCCAAGGAATGTGAAAAATGATCTGGAGGCTGTCCCCTGCACGGTGTGAGCACAGCAAGCGTGGCCCGGGCAGAAAGGAGGGAATTGCACCTCGAGGCTGCAGAGTGGACACAGATTCACCCAATATTCTGAGCTGGAAGGCACCCACAGGGATTACTGAGTCCAGCTCTTAGGTAAATGGCCCACATGGGGATTGAAGTGAGCCCTGTCTGTGCCACCCCAGTGAGCAGGTGGCATCCCCGTCTGTCTCCCTCACAGAGGCTCCTGCTATCCACACCACCCCACAGCAGGGCTGGTAGCCATGGGATGGTGTCAGGAGGGGGGCACAGCTCCTCTGCTATCACCAAGTATCCAAATCCACCATCCCAGGCCGTCCCACTCTGCTACAGGGCACAGTGAAATGCAGCTGCAAGGCAGGCTCACTCTCCAAAACGCTGGGACATGGGGACATGCTGAGCCTGTCCCCAAGCAGGAAAAGTGGCAGGGAGCAGTGAGGAACCCCAGCTGCCAGGGGTGGCTGGGGTTTACCTTGGCTGGCTGCCCAACACCCCCCAAACTGGTCTTGCTCCCCCTCCTCAACAGCAGCCCCAGAGCTGCAAATCCCAAACAGCTCCGAGCTGGCTCGGGAAGCTGAGGTTTGCTAAAACAAAGCTCCAAGTCCACAAGCCCATGGTGTTAAGGCACCATGCAAAGCACCAGCCTGGACAAGGCAAAGGGGACAGGGCTGGGCTGTCCCATACGGAGCAACGGGGGCACATCAGTCCCTTGTGCCAAGGGACTCTGGAGACGGCAGGAGAGGAGTGTGAGCGCAGTGCCCTCACCATAACAAGTCTTTTTCAGACCCACACACAGTGAGCAGAGCTGTGAAACTCAACTTTGATCACTCCAGGGCAAACCCTGGCACTGCTGCTCCGCAGCTGAGTGCGAGCGGAGCGAGAATGGTGAGAGCAGGGTGAGCAGGGGAGGGGCTGCCAGCCTGGGTACCCTCCTGCCTGGGTGTCTGCTGCCAACACCAAAGCTGAAATTCTCTGCTTGCATTAGAGGAGCACAGATTCAATAATTTTAACAGCTGGACCACTGGGTCAAGCCCCATTGTATGAGGTTCAGCAAGGCTCAGTGCCAGGTCCTGCACTTGGGTCACCGCAACCCCCTGCAGCTCCAGGCTCAGGGCAGGGTGGCTGGAAAGTGCCCGGCAGGAAAGGCCCTGGGGGTGCTGGTGACAGCATCTGAACCTGAGCCCAGGTGTGCCCAGGTGGGCAAGAAGGCCAGTGACACCTGGCTTGGGTCAGCCATGGTGTGGCCACAGGGCCAGCACAGAGACCATCCCCTGTGCTGGGCACTGCTGAGGCACCTCCAGTCCTGGGGGCAGTCCCGGGCCCCTCATGCCAGGAAAGACACTGGGGGGCTGGAGCAGGTCCAGGGAAGGGAACGGAGCTGGGGAAGGGGCTGGAGCACCAGGAGCGGCTGAGGGAGCTGGGAAAGGGGCTCAGCCTGGAGAAAAGGAGGCTCAGGGGGGCCCTTGTGGCTCTGCACAAGTCCCTGACAGGAGGGGGCAGCTGGGGGGGGTCGGGCTCTGCTCCCAGGGAACAGGGACAGGGCAAGGGGAAACGGCCTCAGCTTACACCCAGAGAGGTTTAGGTTGGATATTGGGGAAATTCTTTCACTGAAAGGGTGGTCAGGCACTGGCACAGCTGCCCAGGGCAGTGCTGGGGTCACCATCCCTTGAGGGATTTAAAGGCTGTGGCCCTTGGGGCTTGGCAGTGCTGCAGTAATGGTTGGACTTGATTATCTTAAAGGTCTTTTCCAAACTTAGTGATTCTCTGACTCTTATGATTCTGTGCTTAATGGCTTCCACAGCAACTGCTGCCTGCTGGCCACAGCAGGGGAGTCTCCATGATAGGAAAAAAATGACATTCACCAAGGAATGGGAAAAAGGAAATGCTGTCCCGGTGAGCAGGAAATCTCACTGAGGACAGGGCAGGAGTACGTGCCAGTCTGAGGTGGGAAGTGGTCCCAGCTGCGCTGGTACAGCCGAGAGGCAGAGGCACTTCCCACGTGGGGAACATCCACTCTGGAAATGCTAAAAGCTGCTCCTCAGTCACCAGGACGGGGAAAGAAACCAGAGATGAGCCAAATTTAACAGCAAGCAATGCCTTGTCAGTTAACGTGACTTAATTGATAAATTCCTCACTAATTCAAAAGTTCTGTGGTAAAATGTGCCATGCTCTGCACCCCTCAGCCAGGCTATCATCAGATGGGGAGGGACCAGGTTCCCATCGTTCTTGTCCCTGTGCCTGGGGCACAGGGAACAATCTTGGGACGAGAGATCCCCCAGGGCTGGGTTTGAATATCGCCAGCCCTGCCCGCGGGACCGCAGCTCTTCTGCAGAGGCTCCCACAGCGAGCTGCAGCCTAGGGAAAGAGTTAACGCTTCCCCCGTTTCTGACAGTGTTATTCAATACATTATTGACGTTTAAAAGTCGTCACGTTACAAGCCAGCAGTCCACGAGTATTAGGGGGAAAATAGAGGCACGCAGAGACACACAGAGCGTGGAGCCGTGGGCCCCTCCGAGCTACGGTTACGTTACCGCACACAAACTCCTTTCCCAGACTCGTTTTCCTCCCCCATTTGGGGCGAAACCGACTCGTCTGTTATTTGCATTTAATGCCACAGTGAATCCCTAAATCCAGCTCAGGGAATGGATTACTGAGGGGGGAGGGATGGCTGCACTGGGTTTTTTTTCTCAGGCTTCAGCAGTTCTGATGCTCTATGGCTGAAATGAGGAGCGGGACAGCGGTGCTGGGGACTGGAGTCCCTTCCTGGCTGCTTGGCCAGACCCGTGTCCCCAGACTGGCCGGAGCTCCCCAGCTGTGCTGGCTGCAGAGCCTCCCGCAGCAGAGCCCACTGCTCTGCCCAGCACATCCCAGCCCTGCTGCCCAGCACATCCCAGCCCTGCTGCCCAGCACATCCCAGCCGGCTCCGAGTGCTGAGGTTCCCACGGAGCCGGGGCTGGCAGCTGTCTGTGCCAATTTCACAGAATCCCAGGATGCCCGGGGTTGGAAGGGACCTTCAAGATCACCTCCTTCCCCCCCTGCCATGGGCAGGGACACCTCCCACTATCCCAGGCTGCTCCAAGCCCTGTCCAACCTGGCCTTGGACACTGCCAGGGATCCAGGGGCAGCCACAGCTTCTCTGGGCACCCTGTGCCAGGGCCTGCCCACCCTCCCAGGGAACAATTCCTTCCTAATATCCCATCTCTCCCTGCCCTCTGGCAGTGGGAACCCCTTGTCCTATCATTCCATCCCTTGTCCCCAGTCCCTCTCCAGCTCTCCTGGAGCCCCTTTAGGCACTGCAAGGGGCTCTGAGGTCTCCTGGAGCCTTCTCTTCTGCAGGTGAACACCCCCAGCTCTCCCAGCCTGGCTCCAGAGCAGAGGGGCTCCAGCCCTTGGAGCGTCTTCATGGCCCTTGGAACCATTAATTGCAGAGCATGAGCATCACAACAGTTCACAGGAACAGCTGTATTTTATTCCCTGTCTCTTCCTCCAGCCCACACCTCATCCTCCACTCCAGACCCCACAATGGTGATGGTGTTTCTCTGGGGAGGTCAAGTCCAGCAGCAGGAAAAGAAAATTCTAAAATAATTTAAGGAGTGTCATCCCTACGGCCAGCACCGGGGAGAGGAATCCCACCACGGCGCAGACCTCGGTCTGCCACGAGGCCGGAGCGTCCGGAGGGCTTCAGGTTCCACCAGCTGCTCCAGCCATGGGCATCTCCACCCTGCCAAGCCTATGGGAGCCCCAAACTGCACCTCGTCCCCTGCCCACCCCAGGTGAGCTGGGAAGGTCGTGAGGCCCCTCGTGACGGCAGGCAGGGCCCGGCAGCACCTGCACCCCACGGGGCCGGCCGCGCGGGGCAGAGGAGGCCGGACGGGCACGGGGAGCTCGCCAGGCACGCTCCCTCCCTGCTCGTATTTTATTTCATCTCCTGATGGGTGAAATGTGTCCTTAATTTGTTCAGAAAGAAAAAGCGAGTGAGCCGCATTCTCACACCCCTAACGAAGACAACACGCAAAGACCTTTCAAAGCCGGCGCCACACATACGACGCACTGCCTTGTTCTAATTAACGACGTCTTTTCTCATTAGCCACAGCCGCACGTGCTCCGGGCCACGCTGCCTCTTGGGCGGGGGCCCCACGGTGCCCACCACTGCCCGGCGCACCGGCCGGGCACTCCCTGGCCTGGGGCTGAGCGGTGCCTCTGGGCTGCAGGGCCGGGCAGGGGCAGAGCAGCACGTCCAAGCCCTTCCCAGACTATCCGTCCCCAGAGGGCTGTTTCTGGCTTCGCTGGCGTTTGAGAGAGAGGGGTGCATCTGGTTTTAATCTCACCCCTCGCGGTAGCTGTCACCATGGGTTTGCTGTCAGGGTAAAAGATGCCTTCACGCAGCCCCGTGCCAAAGCAGCAGACATGGAAACCCCAGGCCACAGCAAAGCCCCGATGTCCTGGGCTACCCTGGGCTCTTCTCCTGGCCCAGCGGGCGAGGCAGGGGCTATCGGCCCATGCCATTGCTCCCAGGGTGGGCACAGTGAGCACAGGAGCCCAGGGACGTGGCACCGGGGAGCACACAGCTCCCTTTCCGCCGGCAGCGCCGGGGACGTGGGTGCAGTCCCTGGGGACGCGGAGCAGCACCCTGGGCCGTGGGCACCGTGCCAGGCCGGGCACTGCAAAGCCCCAGGGCCGCCCGCCCGACCCGGAGCGCGCTCGGGCCGAGAGTCTGCGCTCCAGTCGCCCCCTCCCTTCTCCCCAAAAACACAGGGAACCACAGGAACCACAAGAATGCCTCTTGTCCGCAGCACAGAGCCTGTTTCTCTGAAGGGCAGGGCACGCTGCCGGCGGACCGGCCACACCACTCGCCCCGCCCGGGCTCCTGGAGAGCCGCCAGCCTTGGGAAGCAGCTGTCACATAAAAGCAAACACTGAAAGCCATCGCACTGACAGCGGAGCGGCTCTGACGCCGCTCGGCTTTGACGTTGCTCCATCCCGGTTCAGTTCAATGGGTCCCCCCCAGCCCCTCCCGCCGTTCGCGCCTGCCAGGAGCCTCCTCCTCCTCCTCCTCCTCGGCATCGCGGCGCTGTGACATCACCCTGCCGTGCCACGGTGACAGCAGTGATGTCACAGCCCATGGAGCCTGGCAAATCTACCCCCTTCCCAAGCATGGGGAAAAGGGGAGGAAGCAGGGAAAAGGCAGAGGATGGTGTGGAGATCACAGAATCGTGGAATCACTGCGGTTGGAAAAGCCCTCTAAGATCATCGAGTCCTACCACTAACCAAGGACTGCCAGGCACCCCACCGAACCTTGTCCCCACGTGCCATATCCAATGTTTTTTGAACAATTCCAGGGATGCTGTCTCCACCAGTGGTGTCAGCAGAGGCCGGAGCTGAGCAGCACCCAGGTTGTCCAAGCAGGAACTGACCTCACCCCATCCCCAGGCCATGCAGTCACCCCATCAAAGGAACCTGCAAGGAAGGGGGTTGGAAGCAATCTTGGAATTCAGATGAGCATTCCCCAGCTGCATCTGGGAATGCCAGCCAACAGCAGTGTAGGAAAATCAACTCTCCTCGCCATGCCCTGGGATGTCCTGGCAGGCACAACTCCTCCTGCACCATGCCCAGCTCCAAAATATCCCCAGCCCCACGGGCTATGTCCTGCTCCACACCCGAGACTGGTCAGGGTTTCACCCTCCAAACAGGGCAACAACCCAAGAAAGCCCAACAGCATCCCTGGAATTCCTCAAATGGGCTGAATGAGGAGCAGGACAAACAAGGCCAGTAAATGCCAACTGGCAAATACAGGGGCTGGGTCTCATGACAGGCCCTTATGGATGTGCATCCCAGTGATCATGATAGAAAGTGCATCATGACAGGATTTAGTGCATTTCATGGACTGATGTCTCCTCTCCCTCTTGCAGTCACTGAGGAATGAGCCCTTCCCCCAGGCTGCCACCTCCACAGCAAGCCCAGGCTGGCAATGGCTGATCGGCTGGGAAGCAGCTCCCAGCTGGCTGCAGTGTCCTGGCAAAGCTGGTAGCAAAGGGCTCCGAGGCACAAAACCCTGAGCCAGCCGGTTCCTTCGCCCGGGCTGAGCAGCTGCAGTGGGGGCAGGGGGGATGGACATCCCAGGTGCCCGATGTCTCTGCAGCGACATCCCTGCGCCTGAGGCCGCAGGAGAGCGGGCAGGTGCCGGCACACCTCGCTCCCGAGGATGGGGCAGGTGCCGGCACACCGCGCTCCCGAGGCCGCAGGAGCACATCCCAGGTGCCGGCACACCGCGCTCCCGAGGATGCAGGAGCGCATCCCAGGTGCCGGCACACCGCGCTCCCGAGGATGCAGGAGCACATCCCAGGTGCCGGCACACCGCGCTCCCGAGGCCGCAGGAGCGCATCCCAGGTGCCGGCACACCGCGCTCCCGAGGCCGCAGGAGCACATCCCAGGTGCCGGCACACCGCGCTCCCGAGGATGCAGGAGCACATCCCAGGTGCCGGCACACCGCGCTCCCGAGGATGCAGGAGCGCATCCCAGGTGCCGGCACACCGCGCTCCGTCACCGGCTGGGCTCACGCGGGGCAAGGAGAGGTCACGCTGCCAGGTCCCCCATCCAACCCCCAGGATCCCTGAGCCCCAGAGTTCAGCGGGCACAGGATCTGGGAATGGTGCTGGCAATCCGGATGGGAAACCCGAGCCGAGGCAGCGCCTGCCCTGAGCTGCCACGGCAGAGCTGGCCAGAGGGAGGGTGCGAGCGCCGCGACTCCGGAGCCGGACTGGCTCCTCTGACTCCCAAAGACTTCCATTTTACCCTTGGGTTTGCCGAGGATTTGCTGCCTCGTCCGTAAGCCAGAAGAGTTTTATGGATCTCAGAAACGACCGGCACAGCCCCGTGGTCGGGAACAAGTCTCTCCGTGCTGTGTCCCTGCCGCGCTGGTTCCCTGCCGAGCCTGCAGACTCGCAGCCTTGGAGGTGCCAACTGCCCCCAGTCCCGCTTAATAAGGTGTTAACTCCCGGCCTAATTGCCACCACTTAATGTGTCAACAGCCTTCACCTCACTGCTGCTGAACAAGGAGAAGGTTTGAGCCAGCACAGCTCGGTGCACGCTCACGTGTTTGATCCTCGGCTGTGTTTTCTTTCCATCTCGCTCCCCTCCATCGCTCCAGTGTGGGAGCCCAGCGTTCCCCCATCTCCCCCAGTCCCTCTCCCCAAGCAGGGGAGCATCTCCCCTCCAGCCGTTCACGTTCGGCCCTCCCTTTCTCCAAACCCCGACAAAGTTCACAAAGGGAACTTTACTTACAGCATCCTAATGTTGCATAGGGAACAAAAAGGCAGGAAATTAAAGGGTTCTTGTAACAACAGTAACAGAGCTGCAATGCACAGCCAGGATGTATATAAAGTATCTTCTAAAATAACGCGTCAGCCCAGCCCCTCAGCAGGAGGGCAGCACCACGCCAGGGCCCGCATCGGCACAGCGCTGTGGGATCAGCGCAGGAGAAGGCAGCACACGCGTTTGCCGTGATCACAGCCGTGTCCTTCCAGTTTTTTCTAAGACTTTTCCAAATTGGGCCATTACCATGTTTTATATCTATTCACGTCACTCCATCTTTTGCTTTTTAAGGCACAGAAGATGGAAAAGCAATAAAATCAGTCTCTGAGTTTAGTCCTCTGCCCCATTCACACAGACAGTTTCAGCAATTTATTTGAGGCTGCTGTTATAAATGCCTCTTGCTCACATCCTAACTGGCAGCACAGAACTCTCCAGAAAAGGGCGATTCATGCGGTATTTTTCTTTTAAAAAGCTACTTCCTAGAGCATCCAAAGCAGCTCTTCCCTGCCGTACTGGGATACAGTTCCCATCCTTGCAGCAGTGAGCAGGAGAGAGGGGATGGGCTCAGGACTCTGAGAGCCAGCACCAACACTTACACCTGCAGAGTACCTGCCCGACCCCCTGAGGCTCAGCCGAACCTTCAACTTTCAGCAGAGCACAAAGTTCACCCGGTCTCCAGCTGGTCCAGCCCTCCCGCAGCTCTCTTTCCAAGCACTCCTGTGCAGAGCCCCAAGGGATGAGCCAATTCCACCCTGGTATTGCAGGCCCTTGGATTCAGGGTGTGTGGGAGTCCAGAGTGTGGGGAATATTTCCCTGTACTCTGGACTCCCACAAGGGTGGAAACCCATTTTGGGTGATCAGGCCCCTTCCTCACCCACCTCACTCCCTGACTTAGAACCAGGGAAATCTGAGCAGCGGTATGTTCCCATCATCACCTCCGTGGTCTCCCTGCCTGGCCCTGGCTTTGAAGGTCACTCCAAGGCTTGCAGAGTCATCTGTGCTATGGACTGGCAGCAAATTCACCCCCTGAAGTTACAGGGCAGATGCCAGCACAGCCATGAGCTGCCATGCAGATGTTGCCTCTCAAAGCTGGGATGACCTTGGGAAGCAGAGGAACAGGCTCCAGCCGCTTTTGTAATGCTGCTAACGAGATGGACATTGATCCACGTGCGTTGGCGTCACCCTTTGGAGACACACCTGGGCTCTCCCGGAATTCTCCCTTGGATGGGTGTAGGTGAGGGGCCACCACCCTGGCTGTCACGGCGAGCTGTGGGCTGGGACACAGCCCAGCCTGGTGCCAGCCCTGAGCCTCTTACAGCTCACGGACACCCACCAAACCTAGAAGAGCTCATTTTCTGCAGCTATGGCCCTGCTGGCTGCCCCGCCCCTTCCTCACCAGGAAAAGAGCCAAGAGCTGAGCAAGTCAAAGAGCGTCCTTTGCCACGGGTGGCCCAACAGCCACGTGCAGACACCTCAGAGCCTGGCAGACCATCTCATGGCCTGGGTGGAGTGGTTGAGATGACCTGACCCTCCACTGTAGTCACAAACACCCTTCCAGGGCTGGTGCCATCACTGACCCACTGGAGACTGAATGATAAACAAGAGAGCCAAGTCTCTTGGTTGAACACAGCCAGGCCTCCTTCCTCAGCTGTCCACCTTCCCTGAGGTCCTCCCTTGAGTGAGGAAACAGAGATGAAGGGACAGGGGGGAATTACCCTCCTCCAAACTCCACTTTTCTGCCAGGACACTCCACCGGAGCAGAGCAAAGGTTCTGACGGGTGTGGTGGCTCATCACCAGCCTGACCCACACGCCAGCGAGGGGATGGGAGCTCTGCAAGCATCCCACACAGCCGTGGCCCCAACCAGCTCCTAGCAGCATCACAAACTAAAGCTCAACTTGAAATGAGGAAGGGGATGGAGAACCTGCAATGTGGTCAGTGCCGTGGGAGAGAGGAGGAAGGGCCTGGAGCAGGTCAAGGAAGAGGAAGGGGGAAGGCCAGGTTTGGGAAAGCAGAAGCCAGACAGCCGAGGGATTTCGCTCCATCACCAGCGTCGGAGCCACGGCCCCGAGCGCTCAACGGGGATGTGAACGGCGAAACCCGATCGGCTGTTAACCCAGGAATGCGTGGAAATGGCAACTGCACATAACTCCAGGGAATCCGCCAGCGGTGCCCCAGCACCCGGAATCGCACGGATAACCCGCGCGCTTCGCGCATGAGCTCATCCTGGGGATAATGCTCTCACATGAGCCCAGCCAGCAGGAATTCACCGCACGCTCGGTGGGACGGGGGGGCTCAGGGGGACACCCTTCTCCTCCTGCTCCTTTCCCCTTGCCCTCCTGCCACCATCCCACATTTCCCACGGATCGCGTGCCGCACCCTGGGAGCGCGCGGGTCCCAAAGCCCTGCGAGCCGTGCCTGGCGCTGCAGCCTCCCCATGCAGGGCTGCAGAGGGGCTGGGCACAAACCCATAAAACACTATAAAGTCAGGAGGAAAGAGGAGGAGGGGAGAGGCATCTGTGCTCCCACCTTCCTAGCGCTGAACCTGCTTCTTTCTGTTCCTCCAGCCTGCTGGGAAAGGGAATGAGAATGTCTTCCCTGTTTCACCCACATCCTGGCTGCTGGTGGTGCTTCATGCACCCACAGCACTGGGAGGGATCGTGCTCCAGCCCTGGGAGCCACGTTGGTCACCGTGAGGCACTGCACCCACGCAACTCCTCTCCTTGCCTCTGCCTTCCCCTTCCACCGTAGTCGGCCTTGTGGAAAGAAGCTGAAATCCATGGAGGTCCCCTCTCCCTGGGAACCATCCAGCAACCCAACACAGCTTCCTTCTCCCAAGCAGCAAATGACCCACAGAAGAACCATATACTCTGTTCCTCCCCCTCCCAAATGCATCAGCCCAGAACTTGCTGTCTGCTGAAACGGATGGTCAAAGTCCCACGGAGCAGGAGCAGGACTTGACCTTTGGTGGAGGATTAGCCGTGCTCCACAGACATCCAGGGGGTCCGGGAAGCCAGCCCGGCTCACAGAGGACGCGTTTGTCACCGCTCAGGCACCGACACCTCCTGCCCACGGCGGCTTTTCTGGGGACCACCTACAAGTGAAAGTCAAATGCCTGCCCCTTCCACACCTCAAGGTGTCTCCTCCAGAAAGCAGCTTCCCTGCATCCATCTCCTGGTGGGAACCAAGGAGAGACAAAGGCACCATAGGTGGAGGAAGAGCTCAGACCTGCAAGGCAGGAATTCAAGCTGCATTGCACCTGGAACAGGGACTGCTGCAAACCAGGGAGCTCCAAGGGCCATCAGGTCAGGAGGACCAGATTCAGCTCCTCAAACGGCACCCCAGCATGTCCTGAGGGCTGGGCTGCATCCTGCTGGGATGAGATCCCTCCCAGAGCCTGGCAGAGGTGCCTTGCAGGGGGCACAGCATTCATGCCCAAGGTCAGGTAATTGGAGTTCTGGAAGCAATTCCAGGCTTTTTTGAACTGCCCCGAGAGAAGCAGGATCTTCTGCCTTTGAACTGAATGATCCAATCTTTCCACAAGTGCTCCACAACCAAATCCCTCCCTCTTCAGTGGCTCGGCTCTGGAGCCTCTGATGTCACTCACCCTGGAAATGCCAGGGCAGGAACAAAATGAGCCAGCCCAAAAACAGCTTAGCCAAGACAAAATGCAGGCTGGGCACAAGAGTTTGGGTCCATAACCTGTCCTCCTCTGGTTGGACAGGCCCCCAGAGAGAACTGGAAATGCAATTTAATGTGCCAGCAGAAGGATACTTTGCACCTGGACAGCTCTGTTCAAAGAGGTGCCGCACTGGGCTGTGGCTCTCTTGGAGATCCCCCCCTATTCCCCTGGAGCTTCCATCTTCTCCTCCAGGCAGGGCTCTCCCCTCTCCTGGGGCAGCATGACCCAGGAGCCGGCTCAGGACCCAGGGGTGGGCAGAGAGCTGGCAGTGGGAGGAGAAGGGACCAAGGCTCAGACTGCAAAAGGAACAAGAAAATGAAGAATTAGGACAAGAAAATGGAAAGCTGAGAGGTAACACCACAGTGGGCCAAAAATCCCAGGGGGGTAGGGACACGGCAGAGATCACAGCCAGCCTGCCCTGGGGGAGAGGGGTAGGAGTAGATGCAGAGTGGGGGCAGCTCCTCGTTTTGTCCCCTTCCAATCCTGCATCCGACCCCAGAGCTGGATTTCTGCTTCATCACCAGTGCACGGGACATGGAGCAACAGGAGACACGTTCCTGTCCCAGGAGTTCCCAACGCTCCCCAAAACGCTGCCCACACCGTGTCACCGCCAGTGAACTGAGATTTTCCCCAAAGCCGGCCAAGAGCCCTGAGCAAAGCGTCGGCATGTGAGACAGCCCCGGCCCTGCGAGGAGGATGCCTCGGAGCCCGGGGTAACCGGACACCCCCCGGCTCCCGCGGGGACGGGGATTTATACCTTTCCCGGGAGAGCGGGGAGCAGCGGGAGCCCCCCACGGGCGGGGGAAGCGGCACCAGGCGGCACCCTGGGAGACCCCATGAGATCTCAGAGATCCCAAGAGATCTCCAAGCTATTTCCAGGCCACAGACCAGAGCCGTGCCAGCCCTTTCCGTACGTGCCGGGCGATGTGGCAGTCACGGCTCCGCGTGACTCGTCCGGAGCCAGGCGCCAGCAGACAGAGTTACCGGAGTGTCCCGCGGCCAGGCTGGAGGCGAGCAGGAGCAGGAGCAGGAGGCCGAGGGCTCACAGGGGACTCGCTGCTCCAGCGCGACATCTAAAGGCCTCCACACGCGGGTGCACGAGAAGGATTTGGCTGCTGCATCCCCGCTCCCCCGCATCCCTCCGGCGGCAGGCTCCGGTGCCGGAGACGCGCGGGCGGCCGGAGCACCGGGCTCCCGAGCGGGCTCGGAGGAGAGCGGCGCGGTGCTGGGCTTGAAATCCCGGAGTGACTGCACGGCCTCGCCGATAACAGCGCGGATTTGCAGCCCCAGAGGGGACGAGGGTGCGGGGGCCGCAGGGATGCGCCTACACCTCCTCATCAGCTCTTTGCCCTCCTCGGGGGCTGCAGGAACAGCAGCTCTGCCCCTTGCAGACACATCCAAACCTGGCCAAAGCATCCCAGAGCTTAGGGATGAAGGTGCAGGATGCTTTGGAAGGTGAGGAGCAGGGCTCAGGCTGCAGGAGCAGAGCGGGGGCTGCATTTTATCCTCTACAGAGCCGTGGGCTGGTGCCACACTCTCAGTTCAGGCAAGGAACAAAACTACTGCTGAAAAGGAAAATAGGCAAGATGGAAAGGTGCAGAACACAGCAGGTGTGGGCACAGAGCCAAGAGCAGCCCCCACACCCAAAACTTCTGATTCTCCCTGCCCTGCCCTCCCCTGCTTCCCATCACTCTCTGACGCCTGATAAATGCCTGGTGGCAAAGTCCCGCAAGGAACTTCACAGGTATCAAACCATTAGGCTGCTCAAGGCATTCTTTTGAAACCTACGGAGTTTATTATTCTCAAGAGTCTTTGCTGTGCTTCTTCTATACCAGCCTGAAATATTCCTCAGCAGGTGCAAACTTCTTTCCTGAATTCCAAGCAAAGGTCTGTTCCTAACAAATTACAGTCATTGCTGTGAACCAGTGCAGTGCAAGGGCCTCACCCCAGCTAAATCACTGGGACCCCCATTTGCCCCACTCAGAGCAGGACATTTTTTCTATTAATGGGAACAGGATTTTTGGGGCAGCCACAGATGCAGGGAGCAGAGGTGGATTTGCCTCGGTACTTCCACTCCCAAATCCCTGCAGGTGATGAGCCGGCTGCAGACAGAGCTCTGACACCAGACCTCAGCCAGAAAACACCCGTGGGTGCTGCCAGGGCTCAGCGTGTCCTGAAACAGCCAAGGGATGGAACAGCTCTCCTGTGGGGAAAAGTTGATGGGGCTTGGAGCAACCTGGGATAGTGGAAGGTGTCCCTGCCCACGGCAGGAGGGTGACATGGGATGGTCCGGAAGGTCCCTTTCAATCCAAACCATTCTGGGATTCTGGGAACACCCCTCCCTCGGCTTCACATCCAGCCCCTCTCTGACCCACCTCGGCACAGATCTGCTCTTGGAGGGGGGAACCAAGATGTCCCAAGTGCCTCAGAAACTGATCCTGTCACTCCCAGTACCTTTTCCTTGTCCAAAGCTCCTCACCAGTTCCCTTGTAGCCCCTCTAGGAACTGGAAGAGGCTCTAAGGTCTCCCCAGAGATTTCTCTTCTCCAGGCTGAATAACTCATTAGAGGGGGAGAGAGACCCAAGAGCAAATGGAGCCCACTAATTACCCCGGCTAATTCCCTCGCTGAAGCCCCAGGTGGGCCCGGGGGGTGGGAGCGGGGGTGGCAGGGACCCCCTCAGCAGCTTTCCCAGCCGGCGTGGGGGAGTGGGGCAGCTCTGCCTTCCCTGCCAGCAGTCTCCTGTTTCCAAACACCTCGCTCTCGTCAGCCAGGGTTGCATCAGCTCCCGCACTCGTATTTATAACCAGGGTTTAAAACCTGATATTCCATTTCCAGTAGCTCGGTGGGGGTGAGCTGAAGCCACAGGGCCCCCAGCCAAGCAGCTGCTGCCAGCGTGATCCCTCTTCCCTTCACATCCTGCTCAGAAAAGCTCCCCACCGTCAACCTGGTGCCACGGCTTACTGGCATGGGCTCTTTAATTAGCTGAGCAAGGCACGAGGCAGGCTCTCATTAAAGGGAGAGCTAATTGAGCCCGGGCAGGGGCACGGGGAGCTCGGTGTTGTTGGACACGGCGCTGGTTAATTGAACCGAGCGCACGCTCAGGCACATCGCTCCCTCCCCTTCCCAACTCGTCTCACCCCCAGCCCGAGGCTTTGGGATTAAAAATACCCCCACCGGCTATTTTTAAACTGATGGATGGGTGGGTGGGAAGGGGCTGGGTGAGAGAGGGAGGGGAGGCCCTCTCCATCCCGAGCACTGTCTGTCCCAGCACAGCCTCTCCTCGCAAGAGAGGCCGTGGGCTGAGAGGAGCTGCGGGTCCTTCTCCGGAGCTGCTTCTCTGCTCCTTCCCCGTGCCAGAGGGAGGGAGAGCCCAGCTCCAGCCACCACGGCTCCAGGACTCACCCTGGGGCCAGCTCACAGCCGCTGGTGACAGCACAAGGACCGACCCTGCCGTGTCCCCGCCAGTGCGGCCCCGGGACCTCCGCTCCCTCCAGGAGGAAATTTCCAGCTGCTTTAGGTTATAAATAAAGAATGACCTGATGGGAATGGCCAAACTCCTGGCACCGGGATCAATCACACACCTATTTAAGCGTACAAAGCTACCTCTCAGATTAACAGCAATCCATAAACCCTGGCATCAGGAGCAGATTTGGAGCTTGGCTGGGACCCATCACCCAGTCTGCTTCCATGTACCATCTAATTGCACATTTATTTCGCCTTGGCTACCTTTTGTGGAGAATCGTAGACCCAGATCTGGCAGAAACAGCACAAAAAGGAGAACTCAAGCCTGGGACTCTTAAATGAATCCTCTCCCAGCCTCGGCTGCACTGTGCGTGTCTGCAGAGGCCAAGCAGCTTCCATGTGCCCAAGACTGCTTCTGTGGAAAAGGAAAATAGCATTTAGCAGCCTGAAAGGGGCAGTAAAAGGGAAAATTGCCTATTATTTGAAACGTGCTTTGGGAACCTCTGCTGAACAGTATCTGGGAAACACAAAACAAGCCTGAAATTATCCAGGCTCCTGGCTGGGTGCTGCAGCACTGCCCTGCCCCCACCTTGAGCGCTGAGGACCCGCTCATTTTTGGGGTATTTGGGGCAGGAGGGGTGGGTGCCCAGCGGGCAGCAGCACATTTCCCTGCCTTTACTTCCAAAGCAGCCATCTGGCCCTGGCCCACTCCTGGGCACCCGATGTCACCTCCCTGGCTCCAGGCCCCGCTCCTGTCAGCCCCTCGCAGCACAGCACAGGGCACGGGCTGGGGAAACCTCCTCACGGGGAAAGCACTGCACAGCTCCAGTCCCAGGGCTGGGGGGACGTTCCAGCCACCCAGGACTCACGGCTGCTGCGGGGACAACCCCGACCCTGCTGGCTGCAGGTGTTCCCTGTGGAGCAAAACCATCCCCTGCTTTCATAAAGGCCCACACTAAGGGAGGAGGAATTTCCTGGTAGCCAGCATGGGTTTCAAAGCACTCATTTACAGGAGGAGAGTTCCCCTCCAGAACCAGGCCTCTGCCATCCTGTCCCCCTTCATTTTGGGACTCTCAGCAGCTGCTGTTCAGGGTGGAAGGGGCTGGAACCACCAGACATTCCGTGGCGTTCAGCACAGGGATGTGACCCCATTTTGGAGAAGGTAGCAGTTCCTGTCTGATAACCTCAGAGAAGAATCTGAGCAGATGTTCAGTGAAGATGAAAAATAAATGCAAAACTCAGTCCTGCTGCAGCCTGGTGCTTGAGGCCATGCCGAAACCCATCCTGCCCTGATGGGAAGCTGTTTCAGACAAAGCTTTTTCTGGCACCCCCAGAGCAGGAGAAAGAGCAGGCACCCACAGAGCAGGAGGGCATGGGGGTGTCCTAACAGTCAGGACAAACTGTTTGGAGCTGAAAATCCATTTGCCTGCAACAGGGAGGCCAGGCAGGGCTTACTCTGATCCACCTCCACCTCATTACCCCCCGCAGCATCCCCAGCAGGGAGGCAGCCTGTGTAAAGGAGGGAACAACGAGTGCCTGCAGACCCCACCCTGGGCAGTGACAGCCCCTGAGCCTCAGCCCTGTCACTGGGGAGACAGCAGAGCATCCTCAGGAGCCTTCTCCTGACCAGCTTCACCTCTGGGAAGCAAGGATAAACCTACACCCAGAGCATAACATTAATCATAGAACGGGGTGAGTTGAAAGGAATCTTCAAGATTGTCTGGTTCCAACCCCATTGCAGGGACACCTTCCACTATCCCAGGCTGTTCAAGGCCTTGGGCACTGCCAGGGATCCAGGGGCAGCCACAGCTGCTCTGGGCACCCTGTGCCAGGGCCTCCCCACCCTCACAGGGAACAATTCCTTCCCAATATCCCATCCATCCCTGCCCTCTGGCAGTGGGAAGCCACTCCCTGTGTCCTGTCCCTCCAGGCTCTTGTCCAAAGTCCTTCTCCAGCTCTCCTGGAGCCCCTTTAGGTACCAGAAGGCTGAACTCATAATTTCTGCTTCAGTCTGGAATTATTTCATCTGCTCTATCCAATGACTCCACTCCTGCTCTGCTACAAGTGGGGAATACTTGAGCCCTACATGGCAAGAGGGGAGGGATCCCATCCCCAGCCCCGTGTGGGTTTGCTGAGCACGTCCCACCCCTGCTCCAGAGCTGCCTCCTCTCCCAGGGAGGACAAGGACCCTCTGCCTCCCTCCTTGCTGACAGCTTGGAGCTGGCTCAGCTGAAAGGCAGCACTACAAACTGTGAGCGTTTCTGAGGTTGGAAGGACTTAAGAAACACTCATCATTATCAATTTTAATATTGAGATAAGCCTTGTAACTTCCAAGCTGAGCTGAAGAGATCCCGGTGCCAGAGGCGGGGAGGTGCTGTCTCAGATCCTTATCTACGACAGCAAGATGCTTCCACATGATACCACCACCAAATTCTGGTCATTATCGTGCAGCTACCCAGCAGTCAAGTTTTGTTTGTGCAGAACTGGTAACAAGCCCTTATTTCCATTGCCATTTTCCCCCCACATCGGAGGCACCATCAGAGGTGCAGAGGCAGGCTGACAGCCAGGGGCAGCAAGCAGAGCATAGCTGAGTGCACACTGCTTTCACACGCCACACTTGGGGTGTCGGGGTCAATTTGGCTCTCCACTTTCACAGCAAGATGGTTTTGGGTATCCCCACACACTGTGATTAGCACTGAGCAATCCAGCAGCTGAGACTGGGATGGGAACTCCAGGCTGAATTAAACCCATCAATCACTCTAACCCCAAATCTCAGGAAGCTGCAGGACATGGCAGCAGGACGTGCAGCATCTGCAATGAGACATCTGCATGCTCCTTTTAACAGGGAAATGGGATTTTCTTCTCACCCAGGGGTTGTGTAGGCCCTTGTAAAGGCACTAGGTGGGAGCACCCTGGGAAAGGTGTGTGCCTGGTTTCCAGCTGGTCCCAACGACCCAGATCCAGGAGAGCCTGGAGGACGAGGGATCTTCCTGCACTTTTCAGTGACCAGCAAAGGAAAGCAGAAACAGAATCACAGAATCGCAGACTGCTTTGGGTTAGAAGGGACCTTAAAGCTCATCTCATTCCACCCCCTGCCATGGGCAGGGACACCTTCCACGTTGCCCCAAATCCCGTCCAGCCTAGCCCTGAACACTTCCAGGGATGGGATATGGAAGCTGCCTTGCTGCCATTGCTGCTTGTCACAGGCAAGAACAGCAACAAGGCTTGTGACACTTCTGCTTTGATTACAGGTTCCCTGTAATTACGAGCAAGAGCTACTGCAACAAAACAAATTGCAGAGCAAATCTTCTGCATGAGCAATGAGGGCACAGGCAGAGCCATCACCACACGTAGGGAGGGGTGAGGTGACAGCCCTGCAGGGTTCAGCAGGTTGAGGGTGGCCACGTGATGTGCCTAAATTAAAATCTGGGTCTCATTGGGCTGAATGCTGAAGAAATGAAGGGAGTGGCAATCCCAGCTTGCCTGAGCTGCTGTATCTCAGCCACAGGAGCCAAGGCATCTTCAGGGTGGCCACTCAATCCTGCCCACAGGCCACTCCTGCCCAAATGCAGGTAATGGTCAACAGCCAGGGTGCCCCAAGGGCCTTGACAAGTCCAAAACCGCACCAAAAGTCCCAGGGATGCAGAATGGATGCTATGAAACAGCTACATCAGAGCAGACCTTGTGGCCCACCAGGAAAGAGGTGACTCAAGCACAGAGCCTGCGGCTCATGCTGGCATTCCCAAAGATCTGCTCTCCGCTTGTCCCACGGGTGAGCCAGCTGGGTGAAGCAGAGCCTGTTTGCAGAGACAGGCACCAGAGAAAGGAATAAGGGCATGAAAACCCCCAGGGGTTGAGAGGGAGGCATTTCCCATGGGATGAAGGTGTCTGGTACTGCCCAGCTCTTGGCCAGGCAGGAGGGGGCAGGAAGTGCTTGGGCTGTGTTGAGAAGAGCCCACAGGAGCTTCCTCCAGCAGAGCAGCTAAAGGCCACGAAACTCAGCCTGGGATGTCAGGAACCCCCATAAATACAGAAGTGACCCCTGCAGCCGGGACTGGACAGAGCACAGCTGGGAGCCGTGCCCGTGCCAGCCGGTGGCTCTCCCTCCCTCCCAGACAAGGAGCACCACGAGCCACCCGGAGTGCACGTCCCAGGACGGACAGAGGAGCCCTCAGGCGGATTCTGGCAGTCGGCCCAACAGGCGGGTGAGAGACATCTCTCCTGCTCTGACCGAGGGGGATACCTCGACCTGCTGCTCCCAGAAACCTTTGGATGAGCACAGGTGGTTTAAAATACCACCTCTCCTCAGGTAAAGCTTCCTGGTCCTGAGGATACCCAACAAACCGAGAGCCAGTGCACACCTTGCTCAGCTGGCTGAGGACAGAGTGACCCCAAGGGTCCAGCTCCAGGTCGGTGCCAGGTCGGAGCACACCAGGAGCGCTGGGACCACAGGGTCGCTGTGTCCTGCAGCAATGGAGCCACTGAAGGGAGGAACCTTTCTCCTGTGCCTTTGGAAACCAGAACCCACCACTTTCCAGGTCTTGGTGAAAGTCCTGGACTAGGAAACACACCTGAGTGTGGGAGTCACTGCCTGGCTGAACCTCCCCACACGTGAGATGTCTTTCAGCTGCCTGTCTTCTCTCCTGGCTCAATCCTGGGCAATGCAGCCCTCAAAAACCACAAAGATTCCTAAGAACCAACAGATGCAACATCCCAACTGGAATGAGACACTGATTAGGAGGGAAAACCTGATCCTTTGGATCTTTCTTAAAGACCTAAAGAACCTAGCTTTAGGAATAGAGAGACTTTTAAAAATTAAGACTTTTCATTCTTTAAACCTAGAAGCAAAACCAAAAAAAAAATCTTCTGGGTCTTTCTCAGTTATTGAAGAGAAAAAAAAAAACAAAGGGGAAAAAAAGATGCAAAAATCCTTGTTTCTAGTGTAAAAGCAACACACAGATAGTTCCACCCTCTGACCAGACCTGTGACCTGCACGTATGTGCAAGTGCAGCCCCACCACAGCGCGTGTGGCAGAGCACAAAGGCGTCTCTGGAGGTTTGGGGTTTCTGTTGTCACGTCAGGCACAAATTCATTGATTTCTTCCTGCAGAGGCAGAACTCCAGTGACTGATTCCTTCCCTGCTCCCTGATCAGCGCTTGTGCCATCGCGAAGATCTGCTCCCGAGGGAACCAAACCTTCCTGCTTGTCATTGCCACGTTCATATAAATGATGGGGAGTAAAGGAACCACTCAGCTCATTTCACAGGCACATCAGGAGCCAATTCCTCTCCCAAGGAGACTGTGGGAACAGAGCTCCACAAGGGTTATTTTTAAAGCAGAGCAGACACCAGCCTGCCCTGGGTGTGCACACCCAGGACTTGCTGTTCCCAGAGTGCTGGAGTGGCCATGGAGGACAGAGCAGCTCCCTCCACCCCAGGCAGGTGGGAAGGGAGTGGGATGGTCTGGTCCTTCGTCACAGTGGGGAACAAAGTCTTCCTCTCCACACACCCCAGACACCCGAGAGTGAGCTCTGTCCTGCCACAGCAGCACCTCCTGCAGGGTGACCATGCGGGGCCCTGGGGACCCTGCCTGTCCCTGTGCTCCCCAGCAAGGACAGGCTCCTTCCCATAAAGCCACGATGAGTTCAGCAGTGTTTGCTTTCCTTTGGACCCCCAGCTCTTTGCTTCGTGCTCCCAAGCTCTTGGCTGAAGGGGAGCGGCCCTGAGAGCTCGGGTGGGATCTGCAGATCCCAAACCCCGTCCATTGGCTGTGCTCCCTGGGATGTTCTGTCAGCTGCAAAGCTTTGAGCAGCCAGAATACTCCAGATCTGCATCCAGCAGGATCAGCCCATGCCTCTCCAGCAGCATTCCTGCTCCCTTCCAAGGCGAGAGGCAAGAGCAGGTCCTGTCTGAGGAGGCCAGCAGGATGCAGCAGGCAGCAGGTACCGTGGAGCCATCCATGGAGCTCCACGCAGCCTGTCGGTGCCCGTGTGTTTCCGTGGGTGGCCTGGCTCTCTTGCACCTCGAGGAGGTGGGACCATGTCTGGTGTGGAGAACACCCTGGTCCAGCTGCCCCTCAGCGCTGCTCTCTGCTCAGCCGTGTCCAAGCTCGGCGTCCAGCACAGCTGCGGGTGGGGCTAAGAGCAGAGCAAACCCGCGATGTCCTTCCCAGGTGGGCAGACCTTGCCACAGCCCGGCGGGAGAACCTTCTCTCCCACGGCACTGGAGATTCTGGAAGTGTTTTGAAGGTGATCCCTGCAAAGCTCTGTGGTTTCACAGCTTCCTGTTGAAGCAGATGCTGGCGAGGCTGCTGCCAGCCCCAGGCAACACTTCCAACTTGCTCCCAAGCCTCAGTGGGAAGTGCTGGGGTGCAGCAAGGGCCGGGAATTGGGGGGACCTCATGGCAGGACCATCACTCCCCTACGAGAAGCAGGGAAGACCTGCAGGTCACGGCCAGGTTCAAGCAGGAGCCCAGATAACGAGTGAATCGGTGGGACGGGGCATCTCTGGGTCATGCAGGGACACCAAGCCACAGTCAGGGGCAGGATCAGGCCTGGAGCTACCGCGCAGGTCCACAGAGATGAGGGCAGGGTCACTCTGGGAATCAGCCCACGGTTTGGGGATGGAGCCAGAGGCTCCAGAGCTGAGCAGGGCACGGCTGAAGGTCGGCTCTCCTACAGCGGCAGGACCCACTCAGCACAACCCACGCAGACCCCGCGCCATCCCTGCCCCCAGCCAAGCAGGCAGCGTGTGGGTTGGCAGCAGGGACAGCTCAGGGACTGCTGGATCTTGGAATAACGCTCTCTGCCACAGCAGGGGCTGCTTTTCCTACCAGATGAAGATCTTTTGCCTGGGGCTGCCCTTTGTGCACAGCCACATTTCTCCAGCACAACACTCCTCCGTGGCTGGGCTGCCCGGCCTCCTGCCCCTTGGCATTAGCTCTGCCCACTCCAGAGGTGACGGACCCACTCAGTGCAGTGTTCAGCGACCCTAAGCAGCTGCACTGCCGGATTTCGGGGCTTCCAAAGCCAGCCAGCCTCACCGCTGGCAGGCCGGGACTGTGCTGGTGTGATGATACCTGACTGCAGCGCTCAGGAGCAGCCCTGCAGCAAACAGGACGCGGGGATGTTCTGCTGCTCCACGGCATTCCCAGTCCGAGGCAGGCAGGCTCAGGCTCGGGAGCAGAGAGCTGAGGCTTACAGTGCTGAGCAGCAATTACAGTTCTTATCTGAAATGCACCGATGCCAAGAGAAACCTTGACCTTGGCTTCCACAGGCTGCTGGGGAAAAGCCTCTGCCCACCCTGTCAAGGCCTCGGAGCAAAGACGGATGATCCGTGTAAGCAGCAGGGCAGGGCCAGCCCACGGCATGATCCAGGCTGAGCTGCCGAGAGGAGGAGATGCCGGAGAACCCATCACTGGTGTGGACAGCCAGGCCCAAGGGAAGCAAGGACCGGCCACGTTCAAAGGTGCCTCCATGGGGCTCTTGGCGGCTTTGGAGGCCACGGCCACCTCCTCATCCACTGGGCTCCTGAGGCAACCTCTGCCTCGACCTCAGAGCAAGATGTTCCCACAAGCAAATCCTCCGTAGGGTGCTTTTGCTGTCCCCGAGCTGGTCCCGGGGGAGGGGGCCTGTCTGACAGCCGCCCACGAGCAAAGGACTGCCCTGCACTGCCCAGGTGAACGTGCCCTCTCCATCTCCACTCTCTGCTCTGGTGGACCCTCAGGAGGTCATAGAATCCCACGAGGGTTTGGGTTGGAAGGGACCTTAAATCTCATCCCATTCCACCCCCTGCCATGGGCAGGGACACCTTCCACTAGCCCAGGTGGCTCCAGGCCCCGTCCAACCTGGCCTTGGGCACTGCCAGGGATCCAGGGGCAGCCACAGCTTCTCTGGGCACCCTGTGCCAGGGCCTCCCCACCCTCACAGGGAAGAATTCACTTCAACATCTGCTCTAAATTGTTCCTGCTTCAGCCAGCTGAATGGGGATCACAGCCTGCTGTGCCATGGGGTCACAGCCCCTCGTGTGCCACGGGGGTCACAGCCAGGAGTGCCAGGACACGCAACCACCCGGAGATTCCTTCATCAGAAACACATTACTTGACATTGACACCTTGAGCCAAAAGGTTGGGTACTGAAGTGCCAGACCAAGAGCTGGTAATAAGGGCTTTAGCCAAGAAGAAACAGGGCAGGGAACTGGTGTGAGCACTGGGACTCGTCCCATGCATGGCAGAGAAACTAAGGAACAATTCTGTCTGTATCCAAATGGGAGAAAAAGCACACCAGATGTTAATAATAGAGAAAACCTTGTCACCACTTGGAAGGGTTCAATCCCTGCAGCCCGAGCACTACCACAGACGAGCTCTCCCCTAGGAGAGGCCAGAGCCTTTCCACCACCAGTGGAGGTGCTGCCCACAGGAATGGCCATGTCCTGCCTCTTCTCCCAGACTTCCTCATCCGTGTATCCCAAAGCAACAGAAGATTTAGGGCACACAGGTTTCTGCATTTCAAGGGGGTTCTATCACCTCCCACCACGCCCAGTTCTACTGCAGAAAAAAATATACTGCCAGATCCTTGAAAAAAGTGCCAGGTTGGCACACTGGGAACAGGGACTTTGCTCAGGAGAGCGTAAGAGGAGTGAAGGCATCTCTCCCCTTGTCCACTTACACGGCACCTGCCTGCCTGCCCAACGATGCTGCAAACCAGACAGCATCCTTCAGCAGGAGATGGGTCCTGGAACCCCCTGTGGCACAGGCAGCTGGCCCAGGGACAAGGACACGGGTAGGGCTGTTTTTCAGCTGAACAGCAGGTACTGCCACGAGCTGCCACGGAACATAGGCTGGAGACAGCGCGTGCAGGGAAGGGCAGCGGAAAGAACGACCCTGCAGCTCACACATTTCTGTTTCTTCAGAAATCTTAGGAGCTGCAAGGTGGTCGCTGAGGTTGGAGTGCTTAAAATTCCATCTGGGAGGAGGCTGGGGAGGCAGCACGGGAGAAGGGACATCACTCCTGAGCGTAAATGAGAGCCTGTGTTTGGGCTCGGGGGGGGAGCAGCACACAGGGGCATCCCTGGGCCTCCCCCCTTCCCCTCAGCAAAACCTTCTGGGTGGGCTCTGCCGATTCCCTGTGTTCCAAGGAGAGTTCAGATCCACGCTGAGCGAGGGCACGGAGAGCTCCAGGATTTACGGAGCTGCTGACAGCAGCTGGAGGGGTGACCCGGGCTCTGCAGCCCGGCGTGACCGAGCCTCGGGGGGTGCAGCAGCACCGGCGTGGGGGCAGCGCTGGGAGGGGCAGGGCCGGCCCCAATAAACACATCGGGTTCTCCCGGGGGCTCGTGCACAGTAACCGCTAAACACACACCCGATGGAAAGTGCGGAGTGATTTATTTTTGTTATTGTTGGTCCGACGTCCCGCCGGCGCTGCCGAGTCCTAGGGGCTGGCTGAGCACACACCGAGCACTATCAGAGATGCGTCATAAAGCAAATATTAGCAGGGCCCGCGCTGGAGGTGACGCGGGGCCACCGCGGCCGAGCGCAGCCACCGCGCAGCGGGAGCCGCCGCAGAGGGTGACATAATCCTGCAGGTCCTCCAGCGGCCCGGCCACCATCCGTCAGGGTGGAGGAGGAGGAGGACCACGGCGCGACCCTGCCTCGGGAAGATGCCGAGGTGGAACAGGCTCGGCTGCATCGGACTCCCGGCCACCACGCGTGAGGCAGGAGAAAAATCCCCCCTGGAGAAGGGCTCTGAGCTGCCCGGCTTTTCCCTGGAGCCCATCTCTGGTAGGAAGATGGAATTGCCTGGAGAGCTCCCATCCGGGAGTTATTAGCCTTTCATCATCCAGCGTGCAGATGAATGTTATAAAAATCCCAAAGCCACTCTAGACACCCAAACCACCCAAACTCAGGGCTGCGTTTCTCTGGGACGCGTTTCCAGAATTTATTTGGTGCTGGAGGGGAGGGCACTGACACCAGCAGGAACCTCCCTGTTTTCTCACGGAGGTGTTCCCTGCTGCCTTTCCCTGCGGTGGCCGTGACATTGTCCTTCTGTGCCCCCATCACCCTGCACGTGCCCGACGGCGACCGCAGAGCACAATGACCCCTTGCCACCGGGGTGGGCTTTGATGGGCAGCAGTGACCCGAGAGCCCTCTCTGCTCCTCACCCGGGTGTCTGCTCGCCCAGTAGAAATGCCCATCCATGGAGAGACTGAGAAAGGGGACAGGCAGGTCCCACCAGGACAGGCTCAGGGCAGAGCTGAAGAGTTGCATTGGCTGCACAGGTGAGCGGTGGTGCAGGGCCACGGGTGCCCGGGGGGACCCTGGGCAGGAGGGTCAGGGCTCCCACGTCCCTGGGCAGCGGAGCAGGACCCACAGGGCCCCATGGCTCCCCCAGCCCCATACAGGGAGCACAGGGCAGCAGGTTCCTCACCAAAACAGCAGTGGCAAGATTTCAAGCCAGTATCAAGCTCTGGGAAGCTTTGCCCGCTGAAACAATAATCCCCCCTGTCCAGGCTGCTGCAGGCGTGGAGCAGGATACAGTGGGATCCAAGCTCAACCTCAGTGAAGTTTGGGTAAACCATGGGCGGGCTGGTCTTTAGGCAGCATCGTGCCGTGCAGGCTCGAGCCCTGCAGACATACAGGTCACAGATCCTGAGCTCCAGCTCATGAAATGTGCTGGTCCTGAAATGGTCCCTGCAGCCTGAATCCCTGGCACTGTGCAGGTCCAGCGCCCGTGGCAAAGGTCAGGGCAATCCCAGGCACAAGAACAGGCTGGGCAGAGAATGGATCAAGAGGAGCCCTGAGCAGGAGGACGTGGGGTGCTGATGGATGAGAAACTGGCCATGCCCCACCCAGAAACCCCCTGTGCCGGGCTGATTCCACAGCGTGGGCAGCAGGAGGGGGGGATTCTGCCCCTCTGCCCCACTCAGGTGAGACCCCACCTGCAGAGCTGCCCCCAGCTCTGGGCCCCCAGGAAAGTGAGTCCAGAGGAGCCCATGGAGATGCTCCGAGGGCTGGAGCCCCTCTGCTCTGGAGCCAGGCTGGGAGAGCTGGGGGTGTTCACCTGGAGAGGAGAAGGATCCAGAGAGAGCTCAGAGCCCCTTCCAGGGCCTGAAGGGGCTCCAGGAGAGCTGGAGAGGGACTGGGAACGAGGGTTGGAGGGACAGGACACAGGGAATGGCTTCCCACTGCCGGAGGGCAGGGATAGATGNCAGTCCTGTGTTTATGGCTGGACTTGATCTTAAAGGGCTTTTCCAACCTAAATGTTTGTAGGGTGCTACAACCTTCAATGCCATCCCTTCAAATGCCATCACAAAGCTCCCCCGCCTGACCCCTGCCCCGTTCCAGCCCAGCTCAGGAGGCAGCTGCCTGCAGACCCCGACAGAACGCTGCAAACGACTTGCTCAGTGCTGCTGACTGCTGTCATCTCCTCTCTCCTGGGGCACAGGGTGCAGAGCTCAATGCTTCCCCCTCCCATGGTCCTATCTCACCCCCACCCATCCCAAAGCACAGACTGTCCTATCAAACTCGCCCTCCCGCTTTTCCCTCCCTCGCAGCTCCTGCACACCCGCGCTCGCTCCGTGCAAGAGACGGGGGAGCTGAACAAGCTCCATCCACAGAAGGGAAAATTAAGACAACAAACTCTCCCTACAGATCATCTTTAAAGTTTTTTTTTTTTAAATTGTCCTTCTTTATTAGTCCCAGACAGAAATCTGAAACCCCCTTTAAAAAAAACCAGAGATACACAACGATTTTCAAAGCTGTGTCACATAATTAATATCACATTTATCTCTTCAGTTGTAGAGATAAAAAGAAACCATCTATCCATGTCCTCATTATTTTTTATTCTCCTTTTAAAGCCAGTGTTTAAATCCATGGGATGGGGTACTCTAAAGGCGGGGGAAAGTCTGGCTTTCCCTTTACCCCCCACAACTGCAGTGATAGAAAAATTCTCCCTCCCCTCTCCCTGCTCCCTTTTCTCCATCATTGCTGATCTGAGGGTAGAGTATCCTTTAAGCAAACCCTGTGTAACTGCTCCTCTCCCTCCCTCCTCTGCCCCACCACCCTAAGTTCAACAGAGGCATTCCAGCAGCCGGGAGCTTTTCTCCCATGTTCTTGGGCCAAGCCAAGGGCCAGCCCTTCGGGGTCTCCCGTGACGCACAGCCTGAGTCCCGCACCAATGTTAGTTTTTAAAGGAATGGACATTTTCCGCCATTAACGCAGCTTTGATTCATCTCATGTTGCGTTTTGCCGCATTTAGGGGGCTGCTGTCCCCATTAAAATGACATTTAACACCGCGCTGCTCCCCCGGGCCGCCGGGAACACCTCGGAGCGGGACCACCAGCGCTTCTCCCCACGGCTCTCATTCCCACCCCTTGCTCCCCTCGGCTCAGCATTTCCTCCTCCTGGACCAGACGGGGATGTGGCGGTCACGGCCTCATAACAAAGTCCCAAGAAGTGAGAAGGACCCTTTAAGATCTCTGATGGATGCAGATAATCTGGTTTTGATCAGCTTGTGACAGCTCTGAACAGCGCGGTCGGAGCTCTCGGGGCTCGCAGCGTGTTTTGTGTCCCACGCATCCACGCTCAGCTTTCACCCAGCCCCACCGAGTCCCTCTGCCCCCAGCCCCTGCCGAGGACCCCGTCACTGCGTGTTCCCCAAAAGGCTGAAGAACAGGGGCTTCAAACGCAGCAATCAGTGAATGTGGCGGGAAGAGAAAGGGCTGCCGGAGCTCGGGAAGCACAGGAGAGCCAAGGCCTTGCCACGGAGACCTCTCCCGAGGAGCCCCCTCCTCTGCCACCCCCTCTGCAAGCACCCGAGCTGGCTGTGCTGATGCTGGGGAAGTTTCCCATATCCCAGAACAGCCCTGAAAGCCAAACGGTATTTGGAAAACTCCAGGAACAGAGAACAACGCATCTCCAGACCCCCGTACCCCACTCAGGGCAGCACAAACCACATGGCTCCTCCCCACCCTGCTGGCACCAGCAGCTGGGCACGGAGGTGGCCCTTCTGCCACCCATGCCACTGGCAAAGGGAAGAACACCCCGTCCCCTTCTCCCCACTGTCCAGGACTCTGCAAGTCCACATCCCTGGCATGTGCTTAGAAGAAACACATCAAAAAGAGCAACCTGCCCCCCTCCTGGTGCTCCAAGGAAACATTTTTGGTGGCAGACACCCACAGGCTCAGATGGCAGCTCTGGCACGCCAGGCTGGGCTTTCATCCCAGCTCACTCCCAGCAGGGTGGAGCCCTCTAATCCCGTGCCTTTGGCTGAACCAGGTGCCGCACACCCACGCAGGCACACAGGAGGACAGGTCGCTGTCCCCTGGGCCACAGCAGTGCCCAGCTCGAGGAACGCTGCTGAGCCAAACCAATCAGCACAACCCATGGAAAGCTGTAACTCAGCATTCCTCCCTTCACTGTGGCAGAAAAGCAGAGCCATGAAAGGGAAACAAGCCCGGAGCACCCTCTGGGCTGGGAGCAGCCTGGGCAATGCAGCCCAGCACCCACCTTCTGCCACTTGAGGCAGGGGGGTCATTGCCGGCCGAAACCCAGCTCATGCTCACACCTGCTGGGGGACGAAGGTGGTCACCTCTGAAACAGGGAAGGGGCAGTGTGAGAACCAGGGACAGCTTTGCTGTGTCGAGGCACCTGAGCACTGCCAGGCTCTGCAGCTCCAGCCAAGAACATGAATCTGTGTCAGCTCTTCCAAAGGGCTGCTTTTGCCCCACAGCCACCTGCGCACACTTGTGCTCATCTAATCCTCTCTTCCTTCCAGTGTCTCTTGAGAAAGGGGAAAGAAAAAGCAGGACAGTCAAAGTGCCTCTTCACTTGTTCCCACTGAGCACCGGGAGTCTTGAAATCAAGCAGTTGCTCTGAGTAAGGGATCTTCAACCCCGCTGTGAGCACACAGGCGCACAGCTCCCAGCCCACCTGAGCAACAGCTCTTCCCTCTGCCCTGAAACACACACAGCCAGGGAAAAGCTTTAATGGAGGAATTCCAGCCCACAGAGCCACTGACAAACAAATTACAAACTGGAATTGTGGCTTGTCCACAAAACTGCTTCTAACCACGTCGGTGAAGGGCAGGAGAAAAGCAGCACCACTGATGGGAAAGCATCCCCGTGCCTCCGGAGTGAGCTGCACATGCTCTGAGCATCCCGTGCAGGGAGAGGCAAGAGTGCTCCCCAGCGTACAGACGAGTGGCAAACGGGGATAAAGGACTCTGCAGGGAGCTCGGAGCTGAGAGAGGGCCCAGCTGTGTCCCTGTGCCAGCAGAGGGGCTGGGCTGCTGTGGCAGCTCCGCTCATGGAGCAGGGACTGAACCAGCTGGGAGGGGATGGGGCACTTTCGAGTTGCCAGCTCCCAACACCTGAGACAGAATCATGGAATGGTTTGGATGGGAAAAGACCTTAAAGCCCATCTCATTCCACCCCCTGCCATGGGCAGGGACACCTCCCACTATCCCAGGTTGCTCCAAGCCCCGTCCAACCTGGCCTTGGACACTGCCAGGGATCCAGGGGCAGCCACAGCTTCTCTGGGCATCCTGTGCCAGGGCCTGCCCACCCTCCCAGGGAACAATTCCTTCCCGATATCCCATCCATCCCTGCCCTCTGGGGGGGGATTAAAACCATTCTCCTTTGTCCTGTCGCTATCTGCCCATACAAAAATTCCTCTCCCTCAAGGTTCTGAAAGATGCAGTGACAAGTGGCACTGGAGAAGCAATGGGAGCCCCTCCATGGGGGTCCCAAATGTGGGGTGCTCCTCCTACTCATCTCCAGCCCCTCTGCCCCTGTCCTCCTCCTGCCCCAGGGACTCTTGCTCTCTCAACCTCCTTTCTCCTTTCCCTGTTGTCTTCCCACCTTTCCTCCTCCAAACCCCTCTCCAGCTCCCCGAGCCAAGCCCAGAGCCATCCATAGGAGGCCCTGCCCTTCTCAGCCTGGTTTAGCCAAACAGCTGCTGGGCTTCACCCGGCAATTTTGGGAGGAACCACCAGGACATCCCGGCTCTCTGGGCTCCGGGTTGGGAAACAGCTCTCCTGCACCAGTGCCCAGGCACTGCCCTCGGGTACCAGGCAGGGCCAGCATTTTCATTTGGCAGTGGCACAAACACCTGCACTGAGCAGGGGAAGCACGGGAGCAGACAGAATCTGCATTTCACCTTTTGGAAGCAGCCCCTCGCTGCATCCCCCCAGCATGGGCAGCAGGGCCAGGGGGGGATTCTGTCCCTCTGCTCCATCTGAAGGGCCCCACCTGCAGAGCTGCCCCCAGCTCTGGGGATCCCAGCACCAAAAGGACCTGAAGCTGCTGGAGCAAGTCCAGGGGAGGCCACGGGAATGCTCCCAGGGCTGGAGCCCCTCTGCTCTGGAGCCAGGCTGGGACAGCTGGGGGTGCTCACCTGGAGAGGAGAAGGCTCCAGGGACACCTCAGAGCCCCTTCCAGGGCCTAAAGGGACTCCAGGAGAGCTGCAGAGGGACTGGGGATAAGGCATGGAGGGACAGCACAAGGGGGAATGGCTTCCCATGAGGGCAGGGAGAGATGGGATATTGGGGAGGAATTGTTCCCTGTGAGGGTGGGCAGGCCCTGGCACCGGGTGCCCAGAGAAGCTGTGGCTGCCCCTGGATCCCTGGCAGTGCCCAAGGCCAGGCTGGATGGGGCTTGGAGCAGCCTGGGATAGTGGGAGGTGTCCCTGCCCAAGGCAGGGGGTGGAATGAGATGAGCTTTAAGGTCCTTTCCAAACCAAACCATTCCATGATTCCATGATCTCTTCAAGTCCAGCTGTGCTTCTCAAGCCAAAGCAGGTTTCCCTTTGGGCACCGTGCGCTGCGTCCCTCCTGATCCCACAGCTGTGCTCACAGCTGGGAGCGGAGCTCCCTGGCCCCCCAGGATCAAGAGGGGCTCCCTCTGGGCTCCCCCAGAGCCGACCCTGCTCTGAGTCACGGCCACCTCCCTTGCGAGGGCGCAGTGGGAGCAGGAGCAGCAACCCAGCAAAGCAGCTCCTTACCAGCAAAGCAGGATACCAGAAGTCCTTTCTCCCTTCTTGGTTCTGTCTGAGCCATGGTGTCACCATGGGCCACCTCTGGAGCACACCCCCCCATGGATAAACCCTCCACCCACCCCAGGGAGGGGAGGGAGGCTCAATACCTGACTGCAGGCTCAGGAGGAATCCACCTGCTCCACCATCCCATCCCCCCTTCAAAGACCCCTCCCCAGACAGGCCCCTTTGCCCTGTTCTTGTCAGTGAGGTGATTTGCACCCGATGGTTTGCAGACACACCAGAGCCTGTGTGCAGGGACATCCCGCAGCAGCAACCCCTTTCTCTGCTTGTTTGTTTATAGGAAACTATTTCTGTGGGGCAACACGGCCCTGGAGAGCCAGGCACCCCGCACAGCCACTCCTGGCTCACAGGAGCAGCCCCAGACACAGCTCCTGCGGGAGGGTGTTTAACTAAACCCACTCTGGACTCACACAGGGAACTCCCCCCAGGCACAGGCTGCTGAGTAAACTTGGATCTCGAGCACCTGGAGACTCTGAGTCTGGGCTCTCTGTGCATGTGGTCCCGGGCACGATGCTGAGCTCATGCTCCCCCACAAGGAATGACAACATCTGGGCAGCTCAGAGTGGGGACAGAGGCTCCGGGCTGCTCTTTGCCACAGGCGTCCCTTGAAGAAATCCTTTCTCTATCCTGCCCCAGCCGGTGCCACTGTAACAAGGCACCCACTACCCACCACGCAGGATTACTTGCTTTGGGAAAACCCCAAAAACCAGGTCAGACCACAGCACCTCTACCTTTCCTTGCTGTGGCTGCACCTACAGGGCCGTTTTCTCCACACAGAGCAGGGAGGAGCGGATGATGGCAGGAGATGCAGCCAGGTTAAAACATGAGAAGCAGCAGCACTGGGGAACAGAGACCCAGGAAGAAATTTCCCAGACACCACCTTGTGCAGGGACAGATTTTGTGGTTCTGCCCGTGGAAAATGACATCCCTTCTGCTTTTTTAAGAGGAAACACAGGCTCCTGATCCCAGCAAGAGATTTGGAAGGGCTCTGGAGTAGGGCACTTTGTTTCTCAGAGAAAAAAGCTAAAATTTGGTGGGACAGCAGCCTGTGTGCCCGGGCAGCCCGGGTGCTTCTCCAAGAAACACGTACTGAAGCCACCAAGATCTGTGCTGCTGTATTCTCCTCAAAGGAGAATCCAGCTTCCAAAAATCACTTCCAAGTCCCTGACCTGCTTACATGGAGAGGGGCAGGATGCCAGCCTGTGAGCCCAGGGGGCACACGAGCCCCACAGCTGTGCTGCTGAGCCCTCTGGGCCACACAGGGGAGGGTCTTCTGCCCTCAGCAAGCCCAACCCTTTCAGCGGGTTTTCCACCACTGCGGAAGCCTTGTCAGTGTCAGGCTTTGGAGCAGCCTGGGACAGTGGAAGGTGTCCCTGCCCACGGCAGGGGTGGAACAGGATGGGCTTTAAGGTCCCTTCAACCCAAATCACTCTGCGACCGTGCCCCTAACACAGGCATCTTCCTCCCAGCGCGGGGATCAGCCCAGCGCTCCGAAAGGGGCTGGCAGAGGGGAGGTGCTCGTTGGAGGCCTGAAGGACGTGAAAAGAGAGAACAAGAAGAAAGAAGAACCATCTGTTGCACGGACTGGGTCAGGGGGTTAAAGCCTTCCCTTTCTGCCAGTGCAGGAAAGGGTGAAAGGCCACAGGAAAGCTGGGCGCTGGGAACACGGCCAGGAGGCTCTGCCGGCAGGGAGAAGGTTGGTCTCAGCGCGAGTGGAGTGAAGACAGCAAGGGAAGAAACAGGCACAGCATGTCCACAGCCAAGGAACAGGGCTTCCCCTAGCCAGCTGCGGCTTCCAGAACCTTCTCCCCCCCCTGCAGCACGGGTCATTGGGAAACCCTCCCCCACCAACGCTGCTCCCAGAGCTGAGGCACCCTCAGCCCCTGCTGGGCACCCTCGCCGAGCCCCACACGCCCGTGCACTTGTTCTCCTTCTCCGGTCCCACCGCTACAAAGCTCCTCTGCTCCACTCCAGAGGAAGGCAAAGCACATTCTCCATCCCTGGGCTCTGCTCTCCATCTGCACCCACTCAGGGCAGTATCCCAGTCTCCATTCTTCCTCCCACTTCCACCCAATACACTTCGGCACAGCCACTGCACGGACAGGAAAAACATAACCACAAATTCTGATTCTTATCATTCTGGCGCTAGACATCCTAAAATCCTAAAAGCAAAAGGAAGGGCGCAGCACCTTGTGCTGCCACCAGGAAAGGCCCTGGCGCGGCTCCGGGACAGCTCGAGCCACCACCAGGAGCACGTGGGGCCACCCAAGCCCAACAGCCGGGTCAGTGCTGACACCTGCACCGGGTCACACCTTGCTGCACTGGGAGGTGTGGAGGGTTTAGACCGAGGTACATACTGCAAGGTGTACTGTGAGTCAAATTCATCCATTTGGAATAAAGAAACCTGCTGAGGTGTGCAGATCAGCACCTTCCTGCACACTGCAGGAGAATATCGAAAAGCAGTTTGTCAGGAACGCTGCACCCTGAATTAAATTAGTTCACTCTAACAAACGCACTCAGGGCTGAAGCAGGGACCCTTTGCAGCCCCGTGCAGAGCCAGCGTCCCAGCGCTCAGGCGCCGCGGCCGCCCCGGGGCAGGCAGCTCCCGAGCAGCAGCGGCTCTGTCCAGAGCCAGGAAAACACATCCCGCCCACCCAGCTGAACACACGGCACCCGAGATTCCTGCACAGCTCCCGGTGCTCGGGTCGGACCATTCACAGCAGCCATGCAGGACTGCAAGATGAGATCCAGAGGGTGGCCTTCTCCCACAGCCCATCGCAGCGATGCTGGCACAGATCCCGGCCCATCCCGCTCCGGCTGCTCATCCCCAGGGGCTCAGAGCTCTGACAGGCCGGTCTCTCTCTCCAGAGATTCCTCCTCTGTGGAGGAAGACCAAGGCCTGAACTGAGTCTCACCACAGGGATGGGCTGTTCTGCCTGGTGCTGCTCAGCATCTCCTTCACCCCCAGAGCAAAGGGCAAAGCCAAAACTCACAGAACCCCCGACTGGTTTGGGTTGGAAGGGACCTTAAAGCTCATCTCATTCCAAAGCCCTGCCTTGGGCAGAGACACCTTCCAGAGACCACGCTGCTCCAAGCCCTGTCCAACCCGATTCCCACTGGCACGGGATGGGAAGGGACTGGGATACTCGGCTCTTTGCGCCCCTCCGTGATGTTTGCACACCTCGGGGGTGGTTTGTGCTTTGCCTCTCCTGAAGCCACCCCCAGGCGCTCTCCCATCGCTGCTCTCTTCCGCAGGCTTTCCCCAACTGTGACCAAATTCCACCTTTCCCAGTACCACCAAAATAAAGACGAAAGAACTGATGGTAGAGCTCACGAGTGTGGCCACCACCGTTCTTCACATTACTTGGAACAGAGGAATTTTCTTTCATTTCACCAACTATGGGTTCCCCGCCTATTCTTCCATCTGAACAATGGGGCAGAGTTGACATGTCTCTGGTAAACTGTCCCAAAGCAGCCAGAGAAGATGCCCTGAGCTGCTGCTGCCCAAACCCGCTGGTGACTCACCTTCTCACATGCAATAACACTCCCTGCTGGAGCCACCAGCCGGCTCCGCTCCGTGAGACCAGTCTGGTGGAACTGGTGAGACAGCTCGCTGTGTTTTTCTTGGAGGGAGAGCAGTGGGATATGTGGACGTTGCTGAATAAAAAATCATTGCTCCGCATGAACAACGAGCCAGTCATCCAAAGGCAAAATATTTCCCCAAAAAAAGCAGATAGCTCTTTAGACACTTTTTGCTGTGTGGCTCTTCGAAGCCCATGGAAATGGGCTGGGCCTCGGCCTCCCCTGCACATCAGGCCAACACAGGATCCTTGTGCAGCACAGCTCGGATGACAAAATCCTTCCAAGCACCAGGAGATATCATCAACACTGCAAAGTAATGAACGCCTTCAAAATCCCACTGGAAAAGGCAGGCGCTTTGGCTGCCAAGCCCACCAAGAAGGGATGAAAGGGGAGCCCTGATGGCTGTAATTTGCACCAGGCAGGATAAATGGAGGGCTGGGTGTTACCAGTTCTCATCCCAGATACTCTGCATGCATGGGGCCGACCTTGGAGCCACACCTGCTGATCACATGCAAATCACAGAATCCCAGAATGGCTGGGTTGGGAAAGACCCCAAAACTTGTTTCACTCTAACCCTCTGCCATGGGCAGGGACACCTTCCACTGTCCCAGGCTGCTCCAAGCCCCGTCCAACCTGGCCTTGGACACTGCCAGGGATCCAGGGGCAGCCACAGCTTCTCTGGGCACCCTGTGCCAGGGCCTCACCACCCTCACAACCAAGAATTTCTTCCCAGTATCTCACCTAAATCTCTCCTCTTTTAGTTTAAAACTGTTCCCTGCCACTTAGGGAGGTGACAACAGAGAATTCCTGGTGGTGGATGAGCCAGACCCAGGCAGTGCCAAGCTCCGTGGTCCCCAGCCATGCAGGTCCTTGCTGTGCCAAGCAGAGCAGGAACACCCTGTGCTGTCCCCGTGCCCACCAGGCCAGCAAAGCTCTGCTCCCACCGCAGGACCCTGAGGGGGCTCTGAACCACGTGGAGGGACCACACCAAGAAACTCTCCCATCCAGGCACCTGGAGCCAAGCACTGACACCATTAAGAAGAAAAAATAAATAAAAATAAAACACAGTGTTCTCTGACCGCCCGCTGGGTCACTGCTGCCATCCCTGGGCCCGGGCTGCGCAATCCGTCTCCCAGCCTGGCGCCCGGGCTTCCCTCAGAAATGCAAGGCTTTACCCAGGAATTCATGGCAGGAGAAATCAAGAAGAGAAAGGGGAGGGGGGAAAAATAAAAAACATTTTTTGTATTTTATCCAAAGTGTTTTGCAGGTCTACTTCCCCTTGGCTCACTCACTCTGCTGGGTCTACCAGCATATTTTGGGTAATGAAATGCACATTTGCTGGTCAGCCCTAATAGACCCAGAGGGACTGGGTTTCACGTGTGTTTGTTTTAAACTTAAGGGTGTTGTACAGTTTTTCCAAGAGCCCAGGGCTGGGATGATAAGCCATGGCAGGCAGTGCCTAGTTAGTGGGTGGTTGTGGTGTTAATATTTATCCCGTAACTGAAGGAAGACGTGACAACATGAGCGAAGCAAACCACCACCACCACACTTCCTCACAGGGCACACACCGAACCTCTGCGGGGACCACCACACAGGAGGCCTTTCATCCAGTCCTTGTGATTTGGGAGAGAAAATCCTCTGAAAGAACAAGTTTATAAAAAAAAGTAAAGAAAAGAAAAGAAAGCAGAGCTTAGAGTGAGAATCAGGCCTTCTAGTCCCAGAGCCTTTCCTGCCAGATCCTTCAGTGCCCGTGTGTGGGACTTGTTAGAGAGAGTCCAGAGGAGCCCGTGGAGATGCTCTGAGGGCTGGAGCCCCTCTGCTCTGGAGCCAGGCTGGGAGAGCTGGGGGTGCTCACCCAGAGAAGAGAAGGCTCCAGGGAGAGCTCAGAGCCCCTTCCAGGGCCTAAAGGGGCGTTATAAAAAGGAGGGAAAGAGACTTTCCATGTGAGCTGATAGTGACAGGACAAGGGGGAATGGCTTTCCACTGCCAGAGGGCAGGGAGAGATGGGATATTGGGAAGGAATTGTTCCCTGGGAGGGTGGGGAGGCCCTGGCACAGGGTGCCCAGAGAAGCTGTGGCTGCCCCTGGATCCCTGGCAGTGTCCAAGGCCAGGCTGGACAGGGTTTGGAGCAGCCTGGGACAGTGGGAGGTGTTCCTGCCCACGGCAGGGGGTGGGATGAGATGGGCTTTAAGGTCCATTCCCACCCAAACCATTCCATAATTCTATCTCCCTTGGCCAGTGCCCAAGTCCCAGCTGCACACTGGACCATCCCTGTGGAGCCCATCCTGCCTCAGCCCTGCCAGCCTCAGAGGATGTCTCCATCCCAGTGCCCCGTACTGCCAAACCTACGGGCGAGCTCTGCCTCCACCTCCAGGCAGTCTGCAGATCACGAACGGAGCTCACCTCCCAAAGCTACAGGGGAAAACCCCTCATGTAAATCGATTTTGTGCTTAGAAAACTAAAGACACCTTGTTCTCCTTGAGAATCAGGAACAGGCACCCTGCCTGGAGCAGGCACCAAGATTCTGCAGAACTACAGATCAGCAAGCACCAGGAGCACAGTGTGAGGGCAGGGAAGCTCCAGCTGATGGGAAGGCAGCACTAACCAGGCCATCACTGCCCGTGGGGACCCGTGCCCTGGGTGAGCAGTGGGTGCAAGAGGGACAGGCCCATCTGTGCCAAACCCCCCTGCAGAAATGACGATGTGATCTAAAATCAGTGCCCCAGTTTGGGGACATCAGGGCCAGCTTTCCCTTGATTGAAGAATCCAGAAGAGGAAGAAAAAGGTTTCCTAAGGCACCAAGCGTAAGGAAAAGTGAGCTGAAACAGTGCAGGGGAGACCTGGAGGGCACATGCCTGCATTTGGGGATGGGGAACACAACTGGAGACCGAGCCCGTGCCCATGACCTGCCCACCCCTCTGCACTGGGGTAACTGCTCAGGTGCTCATCAGCGACAGCGGAAGCCGTGTCCCTCCCATGGCAGCCTCTTCCCTTCCCAGTTCCCTCCTGCTCCACACAGACAGCACGAGATGGAAAGGAACACAATTCCCCCCACGACCCCCCGGCTGTGGGCAAGAATCAAAGCAATTAATGACACTTAACACTTGCTGGATATGGAACATGGATGAGGACGGCGAGAGCTGATGTGGCCAGGCTGCTGCAGGGCCCGGGGGTCCCACTGGGATTTTGCTGGTGGGCAACAAGGAGTCAGCTGGGACAAACTCAGGACGCAGACCCCTTCCAAAGCCACCTCTCATCTCCTGTGGTCACTAAACATAACTGTAAAGCAGCTTCTTCTACCCTCAACCTGCCTAAAACCCAACACAGGCCGCCTTTACTTCGGCATTTCAGAGAACGTTTAGCAGACCAAGTCTGTGTAAAGCCGTAGTATCCAGGGGCTTCTCTGCTAAAAGTAAAAGGGGAGTTGGGATTTCTCCCACAGCCGTGCACATTTGTCATCTCAGATTTGCCAGAGTCGGCGGTTTCACTCTCAGATCTCCTGTGCAACGCAGGTGCAGGTTCCTACAGGGAGAATCCCAGATTGTTCTCACATCTGAGCTCCCCGGGCATAGCAGGAGGTGCTCCCACAGCAGTGCTGCCTGCACTCTGACAGCCTCCACGTTTTCCACTCCTGCCCTTTTTTTCCAGGACAGGCAGGACTTACGGTATAATTTGGTTACTTGCAGGGAGACACATGCTCAACCAGGCAATCAGAAACCCTGAATGAATGGCTTAGGGACAGAAATTCAGTTTATCCCAGTTAGAAGCACTAGAAGCCGACACAACCTTGTCCTGCACAAGGTCCTCGGTGATGTGTTCCTGCAGCTGATCTCCCTCAGCTTCATCTCTTGTTTGGATGAAAATTTGGAGGTGACTGACCACCAGTCCTCCCCCTGCACACAGTTTCTGCCAGGCTCATTTATGGAGAGGCTCTGGGAAGAGGCAAATAAATGATTTAAATCAAAATATTTTATGCCAACAGCACAATTCCAACAATTCCAACACCACACAAGGCTTGTCCACGGCAGACAACATCCCTGCCCAATAAACCCTTTAAAGGTTTACTGATCACAGCTAGACGTGTCATAAACTTCCCTACACAGTTTATTATCCCCATAAATCTCTATAAAACTATTTTATCTCATCTGGGTTGGCAACGAAGCAAACTTTGCTCTGTTTATGGCTTCCCAAGCCAGCCTCTCACAACAGCACATGTGCTGCCTAAAAAGGGGGATGAAGATCTCGGCCCTGCCCAGCCCTCCCCACCACACATCCTTCCAACTCTACACCACAGGCACAGCAAACACCCCACGTGCCCCACATGCTTCCCCCCAGGAACAGACCTACTATCAAATAACGTTTCTTCTACTTTCTTATCTTCCAAATGTGCTCTTTAAAGGGGGAAAAAACCAGCTTGGAGGCTTACTCAACCCACTCTTCCCAAATGTGTGCCCTGCATTTCATTCAAAGAGTATTTTTGTTCCTAGGAGCTTTGCAGCTACTTTGCCAACAGTTTTTTATTGGGAAATGGTGATGTTTTATGGATTCATTTAAATCAGGTGGATGACTGTAAAACTATAATCTGTTTGGCTTTCAATTAGAAAACACAGAAATAAAAGCACTTTCCACATCGTCCTACCTACTACATGACTTCCAGCTTTTCCATGCAGCCCTATCCATTTTTACTTTAGAATCCCAGGATGGTTTGGGTTGGAAGGGACCTTCAAGCCCATCCCATTCCACCCCTGCCATGGGCAGGGACACCTCCCACTGTCCCAGGGTGCTCCGAGCCCCGTCCAACCTGGCCTTGGACACCAGCAACACCATGATCCAGCAGATCTCCTTCCACCCAGCCCTGGTGCCCAAGACAGGGCTGCACCACGTATCTGTCACCCACCAGTGCCACACCGGCCTGTGCCAGCTATGGCAGAGCTGCCCTTGCCCAGGCCTTCGGGCATGACCACCAACCTCCTGCAAGACGTGCCCACGAGCCCCCTGCCACCACCGTGAGCACAGAGATCACCCTGACGAGCTCGCAGACACCGCCCTCCCTACAGAGGGACCCACAGAAACCTCTCTGTCCCCCACTGAGCCCTCCTCTCGCGCTGGGGTTCTTGGAGCTTCAACGCTCCTCGGTGGAGCTTGGGAAGAACGTTCAATACCATCACATCCGCACTCCTCTGCTTCCCTCTGCTTCCCCAGGCAGGCAGGGCCCACAGCCTTGGGAATGTGGCTCCTAAACCACCCCCACAGCCCTGGGCCAGGCTCATCCCAAGTTCCACCTGCCCTCTGCCACCACTCCCACACAAACCCTTCATGCCATGCCAGGAAAATGGAGCAGCTGCCCCCATCACCACCTCGGGAAGGGACCAGGAACCTGTCCAGCACCCAAGGGAGAGGCTCCAGGCATCTCTGGGGAGTTTTTAATGAGCAAATACCTCACACTCTCAGACTCCAGGAGGGTGAGGACCAGAAGCTGCAGACACTTCAGGAAACTTTAGGATGGATGATTTACTGGAAGAACCTCACCCTAAGGCAATGGCAGCGTGGATGCAGGGTACAACTCCTGGGAGCAGGAGGAGGCTGAATGGCTTGGTCATGGAAACGGGGGGCCAGGGAGTGACTGACCACCCCCACTGGCACCAGCAGCACAGGCCACCACTTCTCCTGACTGTTAAACTTCAGACACCAGCAAGAACTCAAAGCCACAACTACAACGTGCCAGATGGGAACACGGCTGATGCCACCCGTGCCCCAGTCCCCCGCTGCTGCAGGGCACGAGCTGACCTCCAGCCACCACAGTACCAAGCACAGGTCCGGCAGGAACCGTGCCACCCCCCCACCGGGCCAGCCCCGGCTCCCACTCTGCAGCAGGCAGAGGTGAAGCGCCCGACCCGCCAGATGGCAATTTCCATGGCAACACAGGGATGCCATCGGCAGAGGATTAAGCTCCAGCGGGAGGGGAAGCGGGACCATGGGGAGGGGGGATTGATCAACAAGCACCCGACAGGGACGCTGAGGAGGAACGGAGGCCCACGGCAGCGATTTTCACGCCCATCTTCCCCTTTCAATTCTTCTCTAGCATGAAAGTCCCAATTTAAATGGCAGAATTTGACACCATTAGAAACTATCAGAGCATTTAACACACTGCCCCTTCCTCCCACGTCACTGCACCCACGGCTGCCACGGGAATAAAGAGCACTGCAAGATCCAGACATCTCCCAGCAGTCCCGGCATCAAAGTGCAGCAAATCTGCGTCACACAGAGACCCATTGAAAGAGGATGAATGTGAAGTGCAGGGAAAAATGATTACTTTATTTGTGAAGACCATGTCTCTTGTCATTCTAATTCATCCCAAATCCTCCCGGCACTGGACAGCTGCAGGTTTAATCATGAATATACAAATCAGCAACACACGAACAACAAAGAGTCTCCGAACGCAACAGCCGAGACCCAGAATTCGGTCTGGTTCGGCTCCTGCTCTCCCTCCTGTGCACTGAAAAAAGGAGGGGATGGGTAAAGCCAGGACCTGCCACCTCCTCCTGCCACCACAGTGCCTCTCCCATTGAATCCCAGACATGGGAATGCTGCCTGCACCTCTCCCTGCTCTGACAAAGCCTGCCCAGCACTGAGCGGGAAGCAGCGGCTGCCAGAGGGGAGCAAAGGGGAGAGGAGAGGGAGAAGCGAGGGATGGCGGGCAGAGGCGAGGGCCGCAGGGAAGGAGAGGCCGGGTGACAGAGAGGGGCTGGAGCTGCACGGGCACTCGAGCTGGGAAGGAAGAACATGGGGTTTAATCCATGCAGAAGGTGGGAATTGCTCACTTTGTGCAGCCCTGGCCGGGCAGAGCGCAGGGGTGACACCGCAGGGCAGGGGATCCCAGAGGGGGTGCACCCAAGGGAAGGGGGTGCCACTCCCCAGGCAGGCACTGCGGCTGCTACACTCAACATCAAACACCAACCCTGCTAAAGAGGGGTCCTGCAGGGGCTGCTGCCGCCAAGCAGGCTCAGGACCCTTCCCAAGCAGCCAACACCTGCCTCTGCTGCCTCTCCGGCGTTTTCTGCATGCTCAGATGCTCCAAAGCTGGTGAGCAACTGGGCACGGGGCAGGCAGCAATGCCCATCAGTGCAAAGCACTGCGTGCCACATGGGAAAGAGAACTGGGGAGCAGGAGCTATCCAGAGCTTCCAGAGGGTCGCTTCGCAGAAGGAATCTCATCAGGTCTACAGCTTCCTCAAGGGGCAGCGGACGGGCAGCAGAGGGGCAGCTTCAATTTCTGCTCCTTGTGACAGGGACAGCACCCAGGGAACGGCTGGAGCTGTGCCAGGGCAGGCTCAGGCTGGAGATCAGGGAAAGGCTCTTCCCCCCGAGGGTGCTGGGCACTGCCCAGGTTCCCCAGGGAATGGGCACGGCTCCGAGGCTGCCAGAGCTCCAGGAGCGTTTGGGCAGCGCTGCCAGGGATGCCCAGGGTGGGGTTGTTGGGGTGTCTGTGCAGGGCCAGGAGCTGGACTCAGTGATCCTTTCGGGTCCTTTCCGACTCAGAATATTCTGTGATTCTGTGAAAAGGGCCGGGACTGAGCACAAGACAGGGCTGACAGCAGCCCAGCACAAACCACGTCTCTCCTGCTGCTGGGAGCTGTGCACTGCTCACCACCTCCCAGGCCTGCTTGCCAAAACTCAGCACACACCACAAGGAATTTGCTTTCCAAGGGCCTGAGATCCTGCGGGGCATCGTGTCAGAGATCTGGGCTGAGGTCTCAGTTTTCAATCCAATGCTATTTCTGCAGAATTACCTGCTTTAACCACTCTGTGGAATTATTCATTTGGCCTGGAGTATCGCTTGCCTAGAAGTGATGGGGTGAGGGTGATGTGCTTCCAAAGTGCAAGCTCCAGAAATAAAAATACCCAAAGCAGTCAGGGAAGAAAGTGTTTTCTGAGCTCCCAGAGCACACCCAGCCTCTCCTTTGGGCTGCCAGGCTGCACTGGGGCTGTGGGTGAGACGTCAGGGTGGACACATGGACAGTCCTGGCAGCCTGGGAGACCAAAACCTGTGCAAGGCATGGCTCCAGCAGTCAGTCCCAGCACGACCGTCCTGTGCCACAGCAACTGCTCCACATCAGGCTTCAAAGCCACACTGTGCTCATATTCTCATGCACTGGGAGAATCAAATCCATTTTGCTGCCCACTGCAGTGCCCAGCAGGGCATCTACATCCATCAGGCTCCAGAAGGGAGGGTCCCAGCTGCCCCTCGCCAGGAAGGGATCCATCCTCTTCTCTTGCACAGGGACCTTCTGGCTCTGCACAGCTCCCTGACAGGAGGGTGCAGCCAGGGGGATCTCGGGCTCTGCTCCCAGGGAACAGGAACAGGATGAGAGGAAACGGCCTCAAATTGAGCCAGGGGAAGCTTAGATTGGATACTGAGGATAATTTCTTCATGGAAGAGAGGTCAGGCCCTGGCTCAGGCCGTCCGGGGCAGTGGTGGAGTCCCCATCCCTGGGGGAATTTAAAAAATCTGTGGACATGGCACTTGGGGACATGGGTTAGTGGTGAACACAGTGGTGCCAGGTTAACAGTTGGACTCAATGATCTCAGAGGGCTTTCCCAATCTATCATTCCATGACCCCCAAACAGGTTTGCACATGCAGGGAGAGAGGTGTTCCAGGGGGTCCACCTCAACCCTCAAACCTGCAAACTTTCTGTATCCCCTTCTACAGACTCCACCACAATATTGGGACATTTGATTTTTCTCTGGGGATATCTGAGCTTTGAGCTTCCCAAGACCCCCAGGGCACAGTTCCTGGTGCTCTCCCTCTCCCCAGCCCGGCTCCGGGGAGCACCTCCAGGGCCAGCCCACTCCTGACACCCCCTTGCCTCCCCTCCATCTCCACCACAGCACCACGAGACAAAGCTCCCTCCAAACATTACATCAGGTTCCCAGGTCAGTCCCGGGGCCACCAAACAACACCAAATGCAGAATGCTGACACAATAAAAATCACAGCACATAAGAAAAAAGGCCAGTTCCCTATTACGGAAGGACTCAGACAGGAATAACCTCTCCCCTCCACTACCACCTGTGCCAGTCGGGAGCCTCCAGGATTCTACAGCTCATCAGCCTTGGTCCTCCGGGCAGAAGCACCTCATGGCAATGCCAGGACCCCCTCTCTGCCATAACCCTCCCAGCAAGCCTCACACCTGCAGGGTACCACAGGAGCCTGCTGTGGGACTGGAATCACCGTGCAAACATCCTGCATGACAAATTCAGGGTCCAAATAAACAGCACCAGAGATACTCCACCAGCCAATCCACGTGCAACTAAAATTTCAGGGTTTCATCTCAGCAAAGCACTTGCTCCACTGGTGAGGGGTCGCGAGCCCAAGCCCAGCTGGGCTGTGACATCTGGGACAGCTGGGACATAACCAGCAGGAGCGGGGGATCCAAGGGCATCCGCATCCCTACAGTCACCACCAAAAGGAGACCTCAGAGCCCCTTCCAGTAACTTAAAGGGGCCTGCAGGAAGGCCGGAGAAGGGCTTTGGATGAGGGCCTGGAGGGACAGGACACAGGGAATGGCTTCCCGCTGGCAGAGAACAGGGATGGATGGGATATTGGGATGAAATCCTTCCCTGTGAGAGTGGGGAGGCCCTGGCACAGGGTGCCCAGAGAAGCTGTGGCTGCCCCTGGACCCCTGGAAATGTCCAAGGCCAGGTTGGACGGGGCTTGGAGCAGCCTGGGATAGTGGAAGGTGTCCCTGCCCATGGCAGGGGTGGAATGGGATGGGCTTTAAGGTCCCTTCCAACCCAAACAGTCTGGGATTCTGTGATTCTGAAACCCCTCCAATGGTTCAACTGGTGAATCCAAAGCTCAGGGAGCAGGAAAACAAAAATAAAGATGCTTTCATGGATAAACACATCTCCAAGCCTGCAGGCAAACTTCAGCTGCAGCCTTCCCACCACGGGGTGTCTGAGCTCTGACACGGGGGCTGCCCCACAGCTGGGGCTCCCCACGAAGCCGGGCACACCTCGGGAACTGTCAGCTCTGCCACAAAGCACAGCCCCAGCTGGGACGGGCTGGCACGGCCGCACTCGGCGGAGCATTCGCCCCTGAGAAACACAGACACGAACCCACAGTCCCCCTGGGATGGCTTAGTGGCTTTCCAGGGATGGCCTCAAACCTCATCCTCGCTTTTCAACCTGGGAAAAGCTCTCCCCACAGGCCCAGGCTGGGTGCCAGCCCTCCAGTGCCACGCTGACTGGGCTGGCAGGAGGCAGGATGGGGTCCCAGGCCCCACGGCTGGCAGGGAGCAGCGCCCTGAGCACCCACACAGGATCGATTTGCTTCCCACTGAGACGCGGGCTGGATTTCACATTCCCTGTCTCCTCCACGGCCTCAGCAAGGAGACACAGAGAAACACTCACATTCCCTCCCATGCACGAAGCCTGAGTGACCCTGGGAACAGCACCAATGACAAACCCACTCCCGTGCCCACCTCTGCCCACCGTAACTCATCTCTCCTCGCAGCAAGAGAGAAAGGGGTGTTGTACCCCCCCCTTAAAAATTGCCTTTCTTTGAGAAAACATTCCTTGAACAAATGGCAGCAAATCCCAAGGCAGAGCTGCACAATGGACACTTCAGTCTGCCCAGGGGAGGAGAGACAGGACCTTCAATGCCTAAATAAATGCAATTTGCTCGTTAAGAGGGGGCTAGGGAAGGTTAGGCAGAGGGGAGCCCTGGTTATTCACTTCTCCCAATTAACATTCCAGCAGAGCTGCTCTGTTTTCTAGGAACAATAACTTTTGGGAAGGGGGAGTGATGCCCGTGGGGGCGTTGGATGGTCCTGGAGAAAGGAGACACGTCCAAGGGTGTGAGGGTGCAAGTCTGTGTGTGATGGGAACTGCTGAACAAAACCAAGACTAAATAAAGGTCTACCCTATGCAAAAAGAACCTGCAAAGTAAAACCCTTCATGTCCCCGGGCCAAGATTTGCCTTTGCTGCTCACCTAAATGCCTTTCTGTGGCCAAGGAGGCCTGCACAGAAAAGAGGTGGCTTGTCACTGTTTGGAAGAGGTCTCCAAACGCAGGGTATTTTCCACCACCACTCTGTGACAGTAACTTTGTCATCTATTTCCTTCCCGGGATGAAAACCCTGCCTTTCCTCAGCAAGGGCATTGATTTCTCCAATAAAGACTCTGCAGCACACTTGGAGCTCCTGTGGCTCTCGTGGCTTCCCCAGTGCTCTCCTAAGGGAGGCAGCTGGGCTTTTGAGAGACCCTCACACAGCAAACAAGGAGAACGGACCGAACCCAGCTGCGGCTGGCACGGAAAGCACCAGAGGGACTCTGCACGCCCAGCGCTGCCCGTCCCGCCCGGCAGAGCCCCGGGCTGCTCCCACGGCGCAGGACAAAGCCTGACCCCCGAGGAAGCCGTGCCCGTCGCCGTCTCACGGGCCGCTGGCCTGGCAGGAGCAGGCTCACCCTGGCAAAGCTGAAAGAATGAACAGGTCCATCCGTAGCCCCGGGCAGGTGCTGGGGCGGATCTATTTCACCACAGCACAGCTCCCGAGGATCCCCATGGAAATCTAGTCCAAACAGACGGCTGGCTGCAGCTCAGCGATCCCAGCCACCGCGGCAAGTGAGAACAGGGCACCCAGAAGCAGACCTCGGCTGGACAGACAGCCCCCAGAGAGAGGACAGACAGCCCCCAGAGAGAGGACAGACAGCCCCAGAGGGAGGACAGACAGCCCCAGAGGGAGCTCAGGCACCACAACCGCAGAGTCAGTNAGAGGACAGACAGCCCCCAGAGAGAGGACAGACAGCCCCAGAGGGAGGACAGACAGCCCCAGAGGGAGCTCAGGCACCACAACCGCAGAGTCAGTGACATCACCTGCGGATGCCCGTGGCCAGGGCAGGTAAGGAAAACACTGACCAGCTGAATGTGTCGGGAATCAACCCCGGTTTATTTGCTGGGTTGGCTGAAGGCCTGCAGGAGAAGGTGCCCAGCTGACAGAGCTCTGCTCACGCCGTGCTCAGCGGCTCCGGCTCCACGTGTCCTGCGGGACTCAGAGCAGGCAATGCCCAGGGATGCTCCAGTTATCGATTCACTCACAGCAGCACTCGAGTTGAAGATTTGCAGTTTGCCCACTTGGCTTCCCAGATGCCAAAGCAGCTTTGCTGATATTCCAGGCAATGCATAATCACATCCAAAGGCTCTCTAGTGGCGATGCCATCTCAAGAAGAAGATGAAGGATGGCAGAAGGGCTGTACCTCCCTGAGAAGATGCCTCCTCACAGGCTTGATGCAGAAAGGTTGGGAAAGCTGGATCAGACCACCAGTATTGTCACAGAATTCCAGAATAGTTCAGGTTGGAAGGACCACTGGAGGGGCCATCTGGTCCCACTGCTCTGCTCCAGCAGGGTCACCCCAGAGCACATGGCACAGGATTGTGTCCCGGTGGGTTCTGAATATCCCTAGCGAGGGAAACTCCACAAACTCTCTGGGCAGCCTGTTCAGCGCTCTCCAGAAGTGAGGTGAACAAAACGTGACCATAAGGCTCTTGGTGAGAGCACACCAGAACCACAGACCAGCCAGAGCTCTGGGGGAAAGGCTGGATTCACCTGAAGCCCACTGGAACTCTCCAGCACACCTCCTGCTTCCTGCCCAAATCCTCCCCACGGGCTCCACAACAGAAAGGCTCCCAGGAAACTGCTTTGTGTGTTCCTTCTGGAGCATCACGAGGCTCAATGCCAGTGCAAAGGACTTGGTGCCCTTTCCCAGCAGGCAAAGGGCTGCAGCCAGCACAAACCCCTCCCAGGCCGGCAGCAGGCACTAGGACTCTATTTTCCCTCTTCTGGGGCAGCCGATGCTCCACCCTACCACCCACCGTCCAACTTGCTGCCGCAGAGCCCACGGCGCAGGTGGCACCAGAGGGACCCCGTGGCCACAAGGAACAGTGAACGGTCATCTGCACAAAACCTGGATGGTCAGCAGAGCTACGGGCTGCGTTTGCTGCTGACTTTCAAGCCAGAAAGAGGAACCCACCCACAAAAAAAGCTGCAGAGGCCAATTATTGAAAGGGAATGACCCCCCCAGAGGGGAAGCAGCACAAACCCCAAGCAGAGCGGGCACAAGCTCCCTCCCAGCCCAGGTACCACAGCCCAGTGCGCGGCTCCTCCTCCCCGTGCCAGTTACTGCCAGAGGGGAAGGCAGCAGGGGTCGAAACAGGGCCCAGGTCCAGCAGGGACCTATCCATGTCCCTTGGAGCTTCCTGACACGGAGCTCTATCCCTGATCTGCTCCAGCAACCAGTTTCCTCCCTCTCCTCCCCAGGAGCTAACAGGGGCCCGGACAAGAGTGTCAAGACCCCAGCACCCCAAGTTGAAACTGGGGTCTTTCCAGGACCCCACCACTCCACAGGGGCACTGGGAGCATGCAGGGTCATTCCAGGACAGCAGTTTCATCCTGCTTTCCTCAAAGTGTCCTGAAGTTCTGAAACTCATCACAAGGCTGGACCTTTCTGCTGTCAGGGAACAGGGACATCCAGAAGTTGAACGCTGTCATGCTGATAGCTGGACATCTCAGAAAAGCTCCTCTCTACCTTGGAAAGTCACCTCTGTAACAGTCAAAGAAACGGGGAAATTCTCTCCTGCAAAAACATCATTCTGCCTTCTTGCCCCCCTGCCAGTAGCTCCTGGGCTGCCTGGAGGCTTCAGCAAGGACAGGTTCAGCAGGCTGGCAACAAACCTTGCCGTTAAAGAGCGTCGAGAGCTCCACAGACAAAGCATCCATCCTATCCCTCCTCATCCCAGCCCTCCCTCCCCCAGGGTGAGGGTCTGAGGGTCTCACAGCAGCCCCTCTACCACCCCACCGTGGCTGTTCTCAGTCCTCTGGTGGGACTGGGCTCAGACTGGAGATGCGACTGCAGCAGCAAGGAGGAGGAAAAATAGCTTCACATGTGACATGTAAATAGTCAGTGCAGAGAGAGAGAAATCTGCTTTTCTTTCCAGGAGATCCACACCCGATTATGCAAGTGAGGCACCTCCAAAGGCACCTTCCTCTGAGCAGCAGCCTGGGCACCCTCTGCCTCTGCAAGTGCTCCCTCACGGAGATAAGGCTCAGTTGCTGAACCTCACCAACTCATCATTAAAAATAAAACACAAGTCAGATGAACAGAATGCTAATAGGAACCCCCAGGTCAAACCGCCTCCCTGTCACCGGGGCCCTCCTCTTGCCAGCACATTCCTGTCACTAATGAGGTCCCATCGCTTCCTCCTCCCTCCTCAAGTTGCTCCTGGTGATGCAAATCCATCGTCTTTGTTTCTATTCTTGGAGTAAAACCAGAACCAAAGTAAATAGCAAAACAGCTCTTAGGTTTCAGGATCCTTTCTTTTTCCATCCTTCCCAACTGCAACAGGGCTGTTGCTGCAGTCAAAGCGAGGGACACCCGGCCCCAGACACCAGCCTGTTCCCACCGGAAATGCTCCACTTAATCTCCAACCTTAACGTCCCCTTTGAGGTCGCTGCCAGCTCCTTCCCGAACCTCAGCCTCGCCGTGCTCCTCGGGAAGCATCAGGCTTCCCCACAAGCCTCTTGGAGAGGGTGAGAAGTTGTGGGGAGCCTGCCAGGGACCCTGGGATGGCAGAGAGCTCTCCCACCCCCAGTCCCCACCAGACCTTCCACTGTCGGCCTGCCCCAAGGAGCTGAGCCCCGACAGACTCAGGGTGCCCACGAGCTCCCGTGCGCCAGGGTGGGCACCGTGCAGCAGAGGGGGAAAGCAGACACATGGCAGCCCCGGTGGCACGGTCAGCTCTGCCCCGTATGTGCCAGTGTCCCGTGGGGCAGGGCGGCACTGTCCTGCCACATCCCGCTGCCGGGGAACTGCTGAACATTGGCTCTGTCACTGGGAGCCCCACGGCAGCCGCAGGGCAGGAGGGGCAGGCAGGGCTGTCCGTGTGCCACAAACAGCCGTGTTCACATCGAGTTCTGGTCTGTAACAACACCCCCCCAAGGTCCCTCCTGCCCCGGCTGAGATCAGCAATATCCAGCAGGCAGCAAACCCTGCTGAGGTGCTGGACCTGCAGCAGGACAAGCACGCTCCGGGAGCACCAGTGCCATGTCCCACCATTCACGCCCGCCACAGGTCACCCTGGAGAGTGGGCAGCAGCAAAGAGCTGAGCCTGGGCTCCACGTGCAGGGAGAGCACAGAGTCCTGACAGCGCTCACTAATCATGGACAGTCAGATGTGACCACTGGGTGCTGACACAGTGACCCCCAGTGCTGTGGGGAGCTTTGGGAGCTTCCCGCAGACTCCCAGGCGTAAGGAATGGGGAAATTGTGAGGTACAAGAGAGCTGAAGAGGGGCTTGGGACAAGAACTTGGAGGGACAGGACAAGGGGGAATGGCTTCCCACTGCCAAAGGGCAGGGATAGATGGGATATTGGGAAGGAATTGTTCCCTGGGATGGTGGGGAGGCCCTGGCACAGGGGGCCCAGAGAAGCTGTGGCTGCCCCTGGATCCCTGGCAGTGTCCAAGGCCAGGCTGGATGGGGCTTGGAGCAGCCTGGGATAGTGGAAGGTGTCCCTGCCCATGGCAGGGGTTGGGATGAGATGAGCTTTAAGGTCCCTTCCCACCCAAAGCAGTCTGGAATCCCGTGATTCAGAGGCTGAGAACTCAGAGCTCTGCAGCGGGAGCGGGGCTGGGTAAAACACAGCACTTGCCCCGGAGCAAGGAAGGAAAGCCGGAGAGCTCGGGGTGGGTGAAGAGCGGTGCTGCAGGGACCTCTTGCAGCACACCGCTGCTACTGCAGCCACGCTCCAGCACCGCCAGCGGCTCCGAGCTCCGGTTCCTAAAGCAAAAACTGCCTCACCGTCCCTGGAGATTTATCCAGCGCGTCCCAGGCAGGCTGCACCCGGAGAGGCTCCGCAGCAACAGCTGATGGCATCCGGCATGCACCAAGTGCCACCTCCACACAGCCACTGCACTCAAGCGCTCCCAGTCCTGCGGCTGAGTCCACTCGAGTCTCTAGGAAGCCACAGCCGTGCCCCAAAGGGCTTATTCAGGCACGAGCACCTCCCTGCAGGACTGTGCTTGCAGGGAAAGTGCTCTGAAGGATTTAAACCTCAGGCTGTCAAAGTACTTCCTTCACTGGCACGCTCCAGCTGCTCAGGACAGGCATTTGGGGACTGCACCCTTTGCTCACAAACCTGGGGCCTCCCTCCCACCAAGAGGATCCAAAGAGCTGCTGACCGTGCCTGAGCTGTCAGAGGACACACTACAATAGCCAGATTCGCCTTCTGAGACCTGGGAAACAACTGCAATGGGCTCGAGAGGAAGGGCAGAGGAACAGATGTCCCAGGGAAACACAAGGAAGGTCTGTGAAAGGACTAAGAGGCCCCATGGGCAGCAGAGGATGGGATTTAGTACACCTGGTCTGAGCAGTGACCAGGCTGGATCCAGGGACCTGCCATCACAAAGCCATTCTTGCTGGCAAACCCCAGAAGAAAGGGAAATCGGGATGACAAAACCCACCAGAGTGAGCACTTTGGGATTAACAGGAACAGCCCCAGGAGGCAGGACCTCCCTGGCTGGATATCGAGGCCAGGAAGGGCCCGGGCAGCAGACGTGTGGCCGCTGTCACCATCAGAGCCAGCTGCTGGGAGGGGACAGCCAGGCAAAGGCAGGTGGAGAAGCTGAAGCAGCGCCTCACACCAACCAGACGCTGATGTGGGTCGTGCCAGCGCAAGCCCTCAGCTCAGCAGGACAGAGCCATCCGAACGCGTTCGGTTTCCAGGCAGCTGCACCGCTGCTGGCTGCAGCCCAGAGCATCCCCAGCCCACCCTGCACCGCCAAGAGCCCAGACAGGGCTGCAGCACCAGCCCAAAATATCTTCTGAGTTTCACGTGAGACTCCAGTCCTGCCAAGGAGGAGGAATACTCCAGCTCACAAAATAGCATCTTACTTATTTTAAATCACTGTGGTTATTTACTTTTTTCACACGAAGTTCACATAGCCAAGGACACGGTGCACATTTTTGGTGAGTCTCGCTTGTAGAAGCAGAGTAAAATTGGAAGCTGGCAAACGACTCTGCTCTCCTCCTCCTCAGCCCTGCTGCTCGCTGAGCATTTGATGAGCAGAAATATAAATGGTAACACATCAGAGGCTGGAAACTTCATAGCATCATAGAATGGATTGGACTGGAAGGAATGTTAAAACTCATCCCAACCCCCTGCCATGGCAGGGACACCTCCCACTATCCCAGGTTGCTCCAAGCCCCATCCAGCCTGGCCTCGGACACTGCCAGGGATCCAGGGGCAGCCACAGCTTCTCTGGGCACCCTGTGCCAGGGCCTCAGCACCCTCCCAGGGAACAATTCCTCCCCAATATCCCATCCATCCCTGCCCTCTGGCAGTGGGAAGCCATTCCCTGTGTCCTGTCCCTCCATCCCTTGTCCCCAGTCCCTCTGCAGCTCTCCTGGAGCCCCTTTAGGCCCTGGAAGGGGCTCTGAGCTCTCCCTGGAGCCTTCCCTTCTCCAGGTGAACACCCCCAGCTGTCCCAGCCTGGCTCCAGAGCAGAGGGGCTCCAGCCCTGGGAGCATCCCCGTGGCCTCCTCTGGACTGGCTCCAGCAGCTCCACGTCCTCCTGCTGTTGGTCCCCAGATCTGGAGGCAGCTCTGCAGGTGGGGTCTCACCTGAGTGGGGCAGATTCCCCCCCTCCCCTGCTGCCCACGCTGGGGGCTCAGCCCAGGCTTTGGGGGGTTCTGGGTGCACACGGCCAGGGCACATCCGACCTTCATCAACACCTCTAAGTCCTACTCAGGACTTCTCTTGATCCATTCCCTGCCCAGCCTGTGCTTGTGTTTGGGATTGCCCTGACCTGGGTGCAGGATGTTGCACTGGGGCTGGTTGAAGCTGCCCCTTTTCTCTCTGCCAGCCTGCGGGGTGCTCCCTCCACCTCCTCCCAAGCCAGCCCCGTGCTCCGCAGCATTCCCAGCCCTCGGCAGGTGGATCCAGGCTCTCCTCCCCACAGCAAAGCCAGCAGAGGGAGCAAACACTGCGGGTTTGCAGGGAGAGCCCGGTGGTTTCTCACTGTGGTTGTTACATTTTGAATCCAGAGGTTATTCCATGGGAGTTTGCATAAGAGATTTGGACAGGCCCAGGGTAGGACCAAAGCCAGCCTGTGTATGTTCTTGGGAAACGACCCCTCGGTCTCACTGGTACCCACCCTGCAACAGCAGCACTGAAATCACACCCAGAGCCTGGTCCTCAGCAATAAACCCCTTCCAGTTTCAAGCTCAGCATCCCACATCTTCTGTGTGTTAATTTTAGATTCCTGTGCCCTCAACCTTCCCAGCACTGGGCCCACCTTGCTCACAGCGAGCAGGAGAGGCCTCCCCCGCCCCAGCTCGCAGTGTTTGTCACAGACACCTGGTCCCAGCCTGGCTTTGACAAAGTGGGATGTCTCACACTGTCCCCAACCCCACCAGAACCCCCTCTCTGCCAGCCTGGCCTGCAGCGTTCCCCACAAACTGCTCCTCCACTTCCTAATTCCTCCCACAGGAGACATCTCCCTCAGTGTGGGAGTGCTGAGAGCAGTCCCACAGCACGCCGTGCTCTTCCCAAGCCATCCCTGCTCTACTACAGGCACCACAAAGCACCAGCTGGGGCCTCACAAGCCGCCGTTGTAAATAAAACCACGTTCACCAGAGAAATGAGCCGGGTACGTTTTGGTTTCGAGCTTTGCTGTGCCTGTTCACTCCCACACTAATTTGCAAAGTGGGGTGATTCACAGGGAGCCTCTTCCCGGCTCCCAGGGACTGCTCTCCAGGGAATGAGTTGCTCTCTGGCTCCAACACACGTTATTTATCAGGTCTGGGTTTTTCTGGTAAGTACTCAGCGAACAACAGCCAGCAAGTGAGCAATGTGGGGAGGAGGGGCTGGGCACAGCAGTGATCCACAGAGCTCAAACATCACCTGCCTTTGCAATTACCTCCCCCAGGCAGCCACTGCCCCTCTGCTCTGGGAGCTCAGGCAGAGTGTGTGGAGGTCCAGGATGACTCTCGTCGCTCTGCTGCACCTCCTCACCAAGCACAGCTGACCTGCCTCTCACATGGTCATTTATTCAACCCAGAGCAGCTGTGGCTGCCCCTGGATCCCTGGCAGTGTCCAAGGCCAGGCTGGATGGGGCTTGGAAGGACCTGCAATAGTGGAAGGTGTCCCTGCCCATGGCAGGGGCTGGGATGAGATAGTTTTTAGGGCTTCTTCCAAACCAAACCATCCTGGGATTCTATGATGCTATTTTTATATATTTCTTTATTTTTATCACACTGAACTACAGGTACAGCCAGGAATCTTCTGTCTGTTTGCTGATCCTTTCTGAAGTCAGGTGTGGGAGCACAGGGCTCATAGCAGGGTCGGAGCAGAACCCAGTAAAATACAGCAAGGAGAGAGGTACCAGCAGCAAGGAGAGCGTGGGATTTCACTGGCACCAGCGGGATCACGGCAGGGTGAGCACGACCTCGCTGTCAGCACAAGCATCACACCAGAGCCTCCAGCACCGGCGGCACACAGGAGACAACGGGCTGCAGCCAGCACACTTGGGAGGTCCCTGCTCGCTCGGGAACGAGACCAAACCACCGGGATAATGCACAGATCGGTTCTATCCAGGGTCCTACTTAGTCTCCAGCTCACCTGGCACCCGAAACCCAGACCGGGATAATCACACCCCATGGACCAGTGCTGCTCTGGGGTGAGGCAGTTTCGGCACTCCCCAGCATCACTGCAGGGACCACCAGGGACAGGAAGCACTTCTGGGTTGATCATTATTCACTGGAATAGGAAAACCTGGACAGGTACCTGTCAGCTGGTGCCAGCCCGGGTGCTGTCAGTGACTCCAGTGAGCACCAGGTGTGACCAGGTCTCTGCCCCACAGTGAGTTCCTCCCCTCGCTGCCTCCCTCGCCAGGCTCTGCTATTCCAATTCACCTTGTCTCTGTCATCATCGCTTTGTCAGGCAGGGATTTCCTCTGCTCAACTCATCTGTAGAGCTCCCAAGACAAACAGAATCTAAGTGTTTCCTGCAGGGCACAGACATTTCATATCAGAATCACTGCCTGGAAAAATACCATACACAAATAATAATAATTTAAAAATATATCAGTGCGTGAGAGCACAGAGTAAAATTAATTAGTGCAGAGGCAGGAAAGCAACACAACCTTGAGTCACCTACTCAAAACCTGCAGGAACCACAGCGAGCAGAAGTGTCAGGGCAGCTGGGGCAGCACCAGGGATGCCATGGCAATGCCAAGGACTGCTCTCCTCCACCTCCGCTGCACAAACCGGGCCACTCCTCCGAGATGCTCAGAGAGCAGCACACCATTTCAGAGCAGCAGAGACCTCAAAGCAAGCTGGGCCAGCATGTGGGACCTCGGGCCCTTCTGGCTCTTCCAGAAGCAGCAGGATCTGTGCCATAACATCAGAAAGTGAGTGGGCAATGCCAAAACGACTGGCCTAGATACAGAGAACTTCCAGTTCCCATGGGGAAAAGGGAAGAGAACAATTCCCTCAGAGCCCTGCTGCAACCTGCACTGTCCCAGCAGCCACCACAGAGAGTGACTCAGCCCTGGTGACCTCTTTTAATGCTCCATAAGGTTAATGCTGAGTTTAACAGGGTTAATTCTGCCTTTAATGACCAGTTTTCCTGTGAAGACAAGGAGATCTGCACAGTCTGTAACTCAGCCATGTCTCTCTTCTCCCCCCAGCAAGGGACACTGCAGAAGGTCCCATCCCTGCTCCTGCTGCCCGCCTCAGGAGCCAGCTGGGCACAAAACCCAAACAGTCCCTTGGCCATCACCGAGTGACCCCAAACAACATGCCCAGGGTCTCAGAGCACGGTCCCAGCCTGGCCGTGGTAGTTGTCTCTGTCATAGCTGGAGTGACTGGGACAAGGAGGGGATCTGAGTGAGAGACAGATGTCAAAAGCAATCAGCCGCTCCCCCGTCTCCAAGGCAGGAATGCTGACAGCACTACAGGCCTTGGAGGAGTTAAAAGGAAAGGCTTATTAGAAAGAAAACTCGTTCTGACAATCACAAAAATTGGAATTCATTTAAAATTCAGATTATGCAAATTCCAGTAATCTGTACGTGCAGATCCATCACACAGCAGACACATGCCACCAGCAACAGGGCTGGAGAAATCCCACCCTCCCCAGTGCTCTGGGAGGAAGGCAGGTGTGTTGGCTTCTGGCAGGCACGGGAAGAGCGAGGCCAGGCAGGATTTGCAGGGCAGGATTTGCAGGTGCTCCCTCCGCACTGAGAGATGCCTCGGCAGCCCCAGCAGCATCCGGCACGTCAGAGCCAGGGGAGCAGGGAAGCCAGACTCCAGTCTTTTCCATAAATTATAGCAAATTCTCCCTTGGACAAGCTCAGGTGCCCGTGACCAGCACGAAGCTTTCGTCAGGCAGCACCTGATCACGTGGATGTAAGGTGGCCACACGGCACTGGAGGCACGTTGGCAACAGCTCTGCCCCATCGCCATCCACCCTGCCACGGTAGGGTCCCACCCAAGGCCTCAAGAGCCTCCCCTCTCTCAGCAATTCCCAAAATTCTGGTTTCAGGGAAATTTAAAATCAAGCCAAGCAGCTGCATCACACAGCAAAGGTGGCTCAGAATGTCAGCACGGAAAGAGCAAAGCCAGAAATCGACATTACAGGCTGGGGAAGTGCAACAGCCCAGAAAAATGAATCCGGCTTCAAACATGGACTTTCCTGAAAGATGAGCCACTGTGATAAGGCAAATCGTGCTCTCCTGTACGTGCTGTGCCACGCACGAGGAGAGCAGATCCCACCTGGCAGCGATTCTCCCCCAGCCAGGGCTGGGCAGAGCCGGTGGCACACAGGGCCAGGGCACAACACGAGCCCAGGGGAAGCTGCAACACCTTCGGCACAGAGATGGGAAGTAACTAAGCCAGCCTTGGGAGGACACAGAGCCCAGAACTGTTCCTGGAAATAATTTCCCCAGCTTGGCAGGATCTGTACTTTGAACTTACAAACCAGGCTCTGGGGCCGTGTCGGGAATGCTGGTCCTGTACTGGCCCAAGCCTCAGCCAAGTGCTGCCAGTTCACCTTCCTCCACACTTCCTGCCTCTGCCGAAGAGCCCTCTGGAAGCCCTTTCCAAGTAGGATGAGTCTGCTTTTCTCAGCAGGGCTCACAAGGTCAGAGACCATGGCTGAGTCTACAGCAACAACTTTTACCCATTGGAACAAACCAGAAATGATTTAGCAAAGAAACACCCACACCCTACAAAAAACCTGCTCTGTTCCTTTCTGTGGTGTTCTGGGTACACCGCAGAAAGCTAAAGCTCCCCAAAACCTGAGGAAGTCAAAGGCCAAACCAAACTGGCCACAGACAGCACAGAGAGGTGCTGGCATGGCACGGAGGGACAGGGGGCTGCCCCACAGCAAGGGCAGAACCCAGTTCTCTGCAGGTACCAGGACACCGTGCTTAAAACCCATGTGCTTCCACACCTTTTGTGCCCATCTCCACTGCAGCAGGGAGGCTCTGGGGAACAGGCCCCACAGAGATACTGGAAAAACATCCCTGAAAGACAGCAGTCCCCAACATCTCAGTGCCCTCCTGAGTACAGCTTGGAGCCCCAGATCCAGGCAGACAGAAAAAGCAGACAATTCCTTACCCCACAGCAGGGCCGCCTCATCTTAAACACCTCCAACATCTTTCAGCCGCTCATCGGGTGCCCCATCCTGCTCGGGCTCATCTCCATCCCTGAGCTTCCAAGTGCTCCCTGAGCCCGAGGCAGCAGGTCCCGCAGAGGAAGTTCACTGGCAAACACGGGCACGGGCAGGGAGGGTGAGCCCCGGCTGGGACACTGCCCGGGCACACCAGAGAAACGCCCAGTGCGTGTGACCCCGGAGGGACCGGCCCTTTTTCCGGGGCAGGGGAAGGCGGCGATCCCAGGGTCCCAGCAGATGTCCGTGCCCAGCCCGGGCAGGGCGAGCTGTGCTGCCCCAGCCCGTTCCCTGCTCCATTCCCATGGCACCGGCTCTCCCGGCCACTGCCAATCAACACCGAGAGCTTCTCATCACCGACACCTGAGCCCTCATTACAACCCCGAGCCGCTAACGAGGCGGGGGAAGGACATCCGAACCGCGGAGTTGGGTGTCTCCGGGAAAGAGAAGAGGCAGAGCCCATTAAATATTGATCAGAGACCCCCACAGCTGCGGTGCAGCCCTGACACATCCCTGCTGTCCTGCCACCAGGAGCTCCCCAGGGCCAGGAAGGTCTGAGCTGCCCCAGGGACTCGGTGCCGGCTCGCTGTTGCCCCAGCCCCTCACTGCTGGCCCCGGGCAAACCTTTGGGAAGGTGCAGTTCCTCACGGACACGAGGCTGAGGACGGGAAAACTCATTTCGTACTTTGAGCCTCGCTCCATGCTTTGGACAGCAGTGCCCGGAGCCCAGGCCCTCGGGCCACACCTCAGCCGGCCGAGCAGCAGCTGCCCTGAGGCAGCGGGAGCCCACGGGGAGCCGGGGGGACGGGAGAGGGGCTCTGTCAGGGGCTGGGCAAAGCCGAGCAGCCGCCACCATCTGCTGCACCGCGCTGGAGCAGCCTCTCGTTCTGGTGTTTTGCTAACGCTGGGCACAAAAATAGCTCTCCGAGATGCCAGTGTTTTTGGGAAGCCGCATGGTGCCAAGGTGGGGGCCGGAGCCCGATACTCACGAACTGCCGCCGCAGCTTGGTCCTGACGCGCTCGGCCTTGCTCTCGGCCGGGTGCACGGCGTAGCCCAGCGAGCCCAGGTGGTTGTCCACGGACAGGCTCTTCCTCATGTAGAAGGAGCGGGTGCGGAAGTAGCTGAACGGGGCGTCCTGCACCGCCGTGCCGAGCTGGGGGGCCCCGGGCGGCTCCGAGCTGTCATCCTCCAGCCGCCAGGCCTCCCCTGCGGAGGAGAAGGAGACGCCTCCCCGTCAGAGCACGACCCGGACGTGTCCCACCCCTCGAGCCCAGCTCTGAGGATGCTCGGCGGGCATCCTGGACCCCCTCTGCCCATCTCACAGCCGTGGGGTACGGGTGCTGGGAACTCACTCGGGGGGCACGTCCCTCCCGCAAATCCCCACGTGCCCCCTGCCCCAGGCACCACCCCCTTCTCCCACCCTGCCCACCCCAGGTACCCACAGCCCCCACCATCTTCCAGGCAGGAATCAGCCAAATACAGTTAGAATCGTGGAACGCTTTTTGTTGGAAGGAAGTTTAAGCTCATCTCGTTCCAGCCTCCTGCCGTGGGCAGGGACACCTTCCACTTCATCAGGTTGTTCCAAGCCCCGTCCAACCTGGCCTTGAAGTCTTGCTTTGTGAATGGGAAAAATGAGGCATCGCAAGTGTTACAAATTACAAAAGGATTTACTGCCATCTCCTCCAGGAGAAAAAAAACCAAACCCCTTTATGGCACAGCCAGGAGCAAATCAACAGCCCCATGAAGGACAGAAGCCAGACCTCCCTTCCCCACCCGCCCGTCGCCAGCAGCAACAGGATGCAGCAGTGCAGGGCTGAGAGCCCCGGGGACAAACCTCACTGGCACTGCGGCAGCCGTGGCAGTGGCAAGAGGACAGCTGGCACCGTGCAGGGCTGGTGATCCCAGGGCAGGACTGGCCACATTTCTTTGTAACAAAAGGGAGAAACAACAAAACAACAGGAGATGTTTCCAGAATATCCCTGCTCCGCTCTTTTCCCTTCGGCTCGGATGCCGCCTGCTTTTTATTGCTAATCTCCTCTTTACATCTGGAGCTTGCCCTGCCTCCTCCCCTCAGCCAAAATCACTGCTCAAGCTATGACAATCAATCAATAAAAGCCTCTTCTCAATTATTAGCCCAAGAGGGCATCTCACAGGACTGCCTTCAGAGGCTCTCCCCCCTGCAGCCTCTTACCAAGGCATCATCCTTCTTCTCCCATTTCTGAAAAACCCAGCACCTTCAAGCACGAACCATGATCCCACTACACCAGGGCTGAGGAGCAAAACACTTCTGGGGTTTAAAGTGGGCCCTAAGTCCCAATTCAGCAGTGCAGTCCAGTTTACCCAGCAAGGCTGTGGGGTTTACATGGAATATGATGAGACACAGGCTGGACTACAAGCCACCAGAGGAGGAGCCACCTACACACACTGCCAGAGGGCAGGGTTAGATGGAATATTAGGAAGGAATTGTTCCCTGGGAGGGTGGGGAGGCCCTGGCACAGGGTGCCCAGAGAAGCTGTGGCTGCCCCTGGATCCCTGGAAGTGTCCAAGGCCAGACTGGACGGGGCTTGGAGCAACCTGGGATAGTGGAAGGTGTCCCTGCCCATGGCAGGGGGTTGGAACTGGATGATACTGAAGGTCCCTTTCAACCCAAACCCAAACCATTCCACGGAAGAGGCAACCCAGAGCACAGCACTCCGAGCATCACGTAGATTTTTCCTCCCTTACTTTCAATTTAATAAGCTGCTGCTGCTCCTCTCCAAATGTCACCTCACACAACACAGGAACTGCTGTTTGAAAGCTGTGATTATTCCATGCACAAACACGTCAATCGGAGGCAGATCCAGACTGCCATTGTGAGATAGCATCGCTCTGGGAGCGCAGCAGGAAACACCGACACGGGAGACGCAGGGGACACGCAGGGAAATCGCACACGGGAGGAGGAACCCTCCCCCGTGCTCACCTGAGATGGCCCAGCCACTGCCTGTGCCACACTGTGTCCTCGAGACTGTCCCCTCCCAGCCCCACAGCTCACCCAGACACAGCCCCCACTGCTCTGCTGCCCCGAGCAAGGGAGGGCCAAGGCCGTGTGCTGAATGAGGGAAAGGATCCACCCCTGTACCCACCCCTCTGGGCAGGACACCTCACTCAAGGATGAGGAGTTGGGTTTCAAACTCCACAGAGCAGCTGGGCCACATCTGGTCTCACCGATCCCAGTTCCCCAAGGATTTTGCTGCTTTTGGTCTCGTCTCTCATCTACAGGAGCTGCATTCTCCAGCGCAGGCCAGGAGCTGGACCAGAGGCAGCTGCTCCCTGGCCAGCCCAAGGGGTGATCCTCACCAAACTGGGTCCTTCCTCCCGGCGCACAGGGAGCCACCACAGGAGGGAGCCTGGACCTTGTCTACCCCAAAAAGCTTTTCTACCTGCTGAAGGAGCTTGTCCTGATTGCTATCTAACGAGCAAATCAATGATCAAACCCAGGACGGTCAGAAGGGGAAGATCAAGAAGTCAGAGAATCACAGACTGGTTTGGGTTGGAAGGGAACTAAAAGCTCATCTCGTTCCAGCCCCTGCCACAGGCAGGGATGGCACTCACTAGATCAGGTTGCTCAGGGTTCCATCCAGCCTGGAGAGGAAATGCCAGGGACAGGAGCAAGCCCACAGACCAGAGGCCAATGGTCCTCATGCTCTTGTGTCTTGGAGCTGCTCACCCCTCTGCCACCCAGAGCTGTGCCCTCAACATCAGCACCTCTGGAAGATCTTCTGACCATCTCCTTGGGCTTGGCAATAACAATGCCTGCAAACCCTTTCTCCTTTCTGAATTTGAAGTGTAGGGGAGAACACACATCAAAGGATGGAGGGGACAGCAAGGACAGACACTCGCTGCCTCTCCAGGACACCCTCCACAAGTAGAAGAAAAATTAATTCCAGGGTCCTGGTCTGAGCTCAAATCCAGCTGCTTCCTTTTGGCTTCTTTTGTTTCCTCCCATGGGCACAATTCCCAATAAACTCACCCCAACCATGTTACGAGTTAGCGCCTTCCCAGCTCCACAGCGGGGCATGGAGCCAGCTCCTGAAGAGCTCTGCACTTTGCCTGACAGACAAGGGAGAGTGGAGGCAGGGAAGTGCTCCTGACAGCTCTGCCCCTTCCAGGTGCCACAGGAGGGAACTGCAAGGACCAGACATGTAAACCATGCAGTGACTTTCTGTGCAGGCTGCAGCTGAGGGCTGCAGGTGGTCAAAAGCTGAGAAGAAGCCCCTGCCTGCTGTAGAAGGAAGGGGAGAGAGAGCAAAGGAGAGCTTTTCCTCAGTCCCATTCCTAAATCTTCACAGGGGAATGATGCCTTGGGTGGCCACCTAAAAACAGAGACTAGACAGGAATAAGGGGAAAAAAGGTAGGTATTTATTGGAAGGGCCTTCAAAGGTCCACCCTGTGGAGTCCAAAGGCTGCACCCAAGATGGACCCTGGGTCACGAGTTCTTCACACTGTTATAAGTTTGGTTCATTTGCATATCAGGGTTAATTGTCCATTATAACCTCAGTTCATGTTACCCCAAGTTTGCCCTCCTCTTCAGAGGCCTTAGTTTACACATTTTGGGCCTAGGACAATCTAGGTGTCCTTGGAGAGCAAGCTTGGAGAGGCTTTGTTATCTCTGACCAGCATGAGAGAACAGCAGCTAACAGGGCACACGAAACTTCAGAGTTACACACCAGGCAGTGCAGGATTTGAAAAACATAAAGGTTAAAACCTAAGGCATCAGGAAGAAGGGATGAGGAGCGACAGGCAGCTCATTTCTCTGTGCCACCAGCACGTGTGAGACCTCCTGGCACAGTGCAGCACGACACCCAAGGGATAATGGCTTGGACAGGGCAGGCGCTGTCCCTCTTCAATCAAGCCCCGTTTGCGCTTGTCTTCCCCTCTCCACATTCCGGGCTTGTAGCCATAAGGATTTGGGGTTAATCCTGGAGCAGCTCCAGGCAAGGGGTTGAAGGATATAGGACGGAGAGGAAGAGCTCATAGCCTGTCCCAGCTGACCACACCAGCACTGTCACGGGTGACCTGCAGGGGGAAAACAAAACCAGACCAGCAGGAAACCCAGACCTGCTGACCAGCCCAGCCAGGTCCCGAGCTCACGGAATGAGGGGGAAGGTTGTTTTCAAGGAAAAGAAGGGGTCTGGGAGGTTCAGCAGCCACAGGCTCAGCTCTTCTGCCCATTTTCAGGGCCCCAGTTCCCCACCAGGCGCCTTGGTGTCCTCACAAGGACCTGCAGGGGAGCTGTGGTGCCACAGCAGGACAATCTCCCGTGACCTCCCATCAAGTGCCAGGGCACTTCCCACCTCCAGTGCTGCCACACTGGAACCATGGGACACAAAGGAAAAGGCTGAGGAACACATCACTGGTCAGATGAGGATGTCACATCTCATCCATGCCAAAGATAATAATTCTGCCATCTTGCTTGGTGATTCCTCTGCTCGTGGCCCCCAAAACAGCAGCGAGCCAGGGTGCAGCTCCTCCCCAGGGAGCCATGAACTCTCCCTGAAGATGAGCTCATCACGTCTCCCACAGACAGCCCTGCTCCTGCCACGTCCCTGTGCACGAGCCTCTGCCTGAGCTGCTTTTGGTCATGTGTCCCCCCACCTTGAATGGGGAATGCTGGTACCGGCTCACAGCAAATTCACCACTTCTTTAGGGAAAGGACCTTATCAGAGAAGGATGGAATGGTTTGGGTTGGAAGAGACCCTAAAGCCCATCCCATCCCACCCCTGCCATGGGCAGGGACACCTTCCACTGTCCCAGGCTGCTTCAAGCCCCATTCAACCTGGCCTTGGACACTTCCAGGGATCCAGGGGCAGCCACAGCTTCTTTGGGCAACCTGTTCCAACTTCTCTCCTTCCTGCTACCCAGCAGCCCAGCTGTTACTCATAAATCTTTATGGGAATCCTGCATTCCTCGGCAGCAGCCCAGGGCTCATTAACCTGCAGCGCCACGTGCTGCTCCACTCCCGCCGTGCTGTCCACGTCCCACCCTGCCAGCAGTACCATCTCTTCCTTTTCTCCTCCGGGACAGCATCCTGGTAGCCTTCATGAGTAACTAATCAGCAGTTCCTAACTGAGCCAGGAAAAGAACCTGGGAGAACCTGGACAGAAAACAACACACTCACTCATCCAATGCTCTAGCTGTGGAGGGAGCCTTCCAGCCTCCAAGGGTTTTCCTACTCCTTCTCCTCTTGGCATCCTCGGCCCCTTCCAGCCACAACTAAAGTAAGATCTTAAACACTTCTTAGGCGCACTCAGAGTTTTCCTGCCTCCCACTGTGCACGGGGTGTGCTCCAGCACGGCTGTTCCATGGAGCACGAGCCTGTCTGCACTCCCAGGGCAGGAGGAGTCTGCAGCAGAAGGTGAGGTGTTTGCAGTGGGTCTGACTCACACTGCAACATCACCCCACGGTCTTACAGCAGCCTCCCACTGCCTCCCCTCACCTCCAGCACAGCTCCCTGGAAGCACCAGCAGACCAACTGGGCACCTGTGGGTGTGCAAGGGAGCTCTGCATGCCATGTCCTTCGTGGTGGAGGCTACACAGCCTTCCCACAGGTTTCCTCCCATTCCTAGACCCACTCTAACAATTTGATGGGCTGGAGGAAAACCTCCAGGTCCCACACGTGGAAGCAGTGGCTCGGGTGCTGCAGGACACCCAGGAGCTCTGTCACAACAAGAGTGGCAAGATCTGCTCTGTGTACAACTTTTGGGAGAATTAGTAGCACCAGGAAATGAAATGCAGCCTGCAAAGCATCAGAATTAATCCAGGGTTTGGACAGCTGCTCTGCTGGGTGACACAGGGATCTGACTGTGAGAAGGACAACTTTAAAAAACCGTAAAGATAAAAAAATCCAAGGGTGCTGTTCGAAGGGAGCTGTTTTAAAAGGATTTTATTCAGCGCTGGACTGTCAGCCCTGGCTTTCAGGCCTTATCTTTGTTTCAGTGTTAATAATCCCCTTTCCCATCACTTTTATAGTCCCAGCGTGATTCTGCTGGCACCAAAAGCGCTGAAATGCTTTGGCCATCAGCGGTGTTGCCAATAAACTTGCTCAGAGCAGCTGGCCCAGCCATATTAGTATTTCATCAGGATCAGCATGAGAGTAGAAGAACACGATACAAATCCTCAGGGCTGACCCAAAGGCCAACACACAGTGCTAGGCTGGGAGCATTTGCAAATCTCCAAGGCCAGGGCTGTGGGAAGAGCTCAGCGATGATGCTCCCGACACTGCTCCTGGCAGAGACCAGCTACAAGTGCCCTGAAGCCACTTTGTGACATAGAAAAGAGGCACCTGGGCGTGGTTGCATTGGCCAAGGAGCCCCCAGGGTGGAATCTCAACCCAGCACCCACAGGCAGAAGGCTCCGAGCGTCACCTCCCCACCTTGGGTGGCTTCCAACAACCAACTCTTCTTTCTCACCAGCATAATACGAAGGATGGAGAGGTGCAAGTATCAAGCTCAAAGAAAGACTCAACCAGGGACAAAACCCCCAAAAGTTCCCCAGGAAGGGCTGTTTTGAGAGCAGAATAAACCCACGTAGGCTGGAGTTGGATTTGTGCCCTTGGAGAAGCAGGAAAGCTTCCTTGGGATCCTGTAGACACAGAGGGGTGGGTGCTCACCCCGGCACTCACCGGCAGAAGGGACCGTGCAGCCTTTCTGGTGCTCAGAGGCCGAGTGCTTCTTGTAGGGCTTCTGCTCCGGCATCTCGTCCCTGTAGGCCGCGGGCTCGAGCAGGGGCAGCCGGCTCAGCACCGGCGACTGCGGGATGCTGGGCAGCGTCCGCGACTTGCCCAGGAGCGGCCGCTGCAGCTTTCTGTCCAGAGACCTGCAGGGACACAACACGGGGCAGGGCGTCAGGAGGTGGGACACAACACGGGGCAGGGCGTCAGGAGGTGGGACAGAAC